>JANAVB010004797.1:10993932-11156432 GCA_029216955.1 Iris pallida
GTAACACTCGACGGTGCGCTGGAAGTGTGCTTATCGTGACAGATAGCGCCAAATCCCATGTATATATATAAGACCAAGACCAAAGGGGAAACAGGTAACTGGAAAATCCTCCATGATCTAAGTAATCAAGCTAGTGTTTAGTCTTAACATTTTTTGTTGGATTCCGGGTGTGGCATTCCGCAGAATCTATCCTAGACATGAGACATGCAAGACTGGACAAAAGCGAGAATGTGCACATAACGAGCCACAACAAGAAAATATAATAACAAGAAGCTAGGAGTGCGCTACGAGAGCCACTATAGGAGTGCGTCATGACAGGCCACTATCAGTAATCAAAGAAGGAAATGTATCATGAGTGCGCCACGACGGGCCATATCTAGTACGCAAAAAAGACATGTAAGAAGAGTGCGCCACGACGGGCCACTATCATGTAAGCGAAAGAAGACATGTAAGAATTATCATAGCTTGTAAGAAAGAATCTATCAAAAAACATATCATGGCATGTGGGAAAAAATAATTAAAGCTAAGTACATTTCATAGAAAATGATTGAACATGCGCTAGTATCAAGTGTATATAGGGTGTACAATCATTCCTAACTATGCATGATCACCTAATCATGTTAAGAAATCATTACAATCGAAGAACATATCAAAAACGGAAAAAAAAGGACAGAAACGAGCAAACAGACTAAAAACGGCATACATGCGGTATACAACGGCATACCGGCGGTATACCGGCCTAAGACAGAAAGTTTGTGGTGGCAAAAATCGGCATACCGGCGGTATCACCGGTATAACCGGCGGTATACGTTTTTTTCCAAACAGCAACAAAATCCTAATTTTTGCCAAAACTTGTTTCGGCCATAAAAACTTCGTTTTAAAATCGAAATTCGAATTTTCAAAAGTCAAATTACATAGAATTAAATTCTACAACATAGAATTATTAGATTTCACAAATTCAAAGATTTGATAGATCAATATCTCAAATACTTCCCAAAATAGGTTCTCGGGTAGCGAAACGGGTTCGATTGCCACCAAACTCAAAATCCATGATATACAAACTATGTGAGGGCCTCATATATGTATATGTGACCAAGAACCATGATGGTAACACTAGTATCACTCTTGATACCAAGTTTTCTACAAAGTCCTATTGGATTTTAACAGAAAATCAAAACCTTGCTTAAACAAATTTAAATATGCAATATACTAGAATCATAAGAAAAACATATTTAAAAAAATGAGTTTGGGAAAATTCTAAGCATTTAATACCAAGGAAAACAAAAATGACAACAAAATAATATGGTTCATGGATTTGGCAAGATGTACTTGTCTAGTTTAAGCTCCAAGCCTATCTTCTACTCCTTCTCCTATGGGGTTAGACACACACCCAAGACCTCAGGCCAAGCTCTTGCAAGCTCCAAGGGGGAGAAGGGAAGAATAAATGAAGAGAGAGTGAAGAGAATGAAAAGAGAGGAGAGAGAAAGTGAAATGGTATATATAGAAGGGGAATTAATCTTAGCTGTTGGATTGTGATCCATGTCAAAATCTAAGTCAATCATGGCCATCCAAACAAAACCAATATCCAATGGGTATAGGGTGCATCTACACTATTCACGAAAATATCTAAACTATTCATCAAAATATCCAAATACTATTCATAAAATATCAAAACACTATTCTGAAAATATCTGAAATCGAAAATATCTAAAATATGAAAAATCTGTCTGGACGATATGCCGTCGGTATACGGCCGGTATACTGGCGTATGTCGGCCAAGGAGAAATCTATAAGCTAGGAAATTTTTAAAGCATTCCGAAAACCAAGAAAATACGAAATACACTACAAATACGTATCCGTATAAAATACGTACTGTGAGACGAGTCTCACAACTCTCCACAACTTAAAAATAAATTCCGTCCTCAGAATTTCCTAAATCTAGTCAAGCATGAAAACAAACAAAGAGCTGAAAAATCATGTCAATCAAAACAAAGCATGGCATGTTGGTAATAAGACAGTAAATAAGTAAATGCGTAAGCAATAACACAACTACAATCCAGAAGGGATGGAGGCATATGAATAAATATGTCTCCTGAGTCAGTTGAGTAGGAGCAGGCCTACGCTGACTCCACAACTTAGATAAAAGTCAATTCTCAAAATAAGCCGGTACCAATGACTTAATCCAGGACATGACTCTACCTAGGACGTATCTTCGTAGTCGAGACATGTGATAGATATCATGTATCTCAAGATACGAAGACAGAAGAGTAGGACGAAAAACTCGCCAAATATGCGTAACCCAAGAGATAAATAAGAATGGAAGAAGAACAGGACAATACCTACAACATAATCGCCCTCGACCAAAACCTCCTCTAACATACCAAGCTCTACCTGACCACGTCTCAGAACTGCTGCTCTGACCTGCTGCTGCTGAACCAGTACCTGAGCCATACACTACTGGACTGCCGGGGTAGCCGGTGAAGCTGGATGTACTGAGGAAAAACTAGCCCTCCGTGGACAAGATCTCATCATATGGTCCGAAGCTCCACAAACCAAGCACAATCCATGTGCCCTACGACACTCAGAAGGTACGTGCCCAGACTTCCCGTAATGGGAACATCTAATGAAGACATATCTGCTGCTGAGGATATGTCTGGATGATGCTGAAAGAAAGATGCTGGACTGCTCCTCTAGGTGATCCATATCCATTCTCCAATATCCTGACTGCTGGTGCTGGTACTGACGACTGGGGAAAGATCCCCTATAAATGGACCTCTTCTGGTCTCCGACTCTATCACGTCCTCTGCAAGGTGTACTTTTGCCTTCTCACCCCGCCCTCATCACTGCATCAAAGTCTAGAACTCATGCTGCTCAAATGCCAGAATGATCTCCGATGAAGTCCCTATTGGAACCTCCTCGCCCGTCCAACTCGGTCGCCACTAAGGAAGGGGCAAATCGACTGAGCCTGCTAAACTCTGTCGCATAGCCGTCGACGATCCTACTCATCTACCAGAGACCAATGAACCTCTGCTGCTAAAATCGCCCAAGCTATCGGTGCCACTAGAGTACCACATGAGCCGTCCACTAGTCGCGGGCCAAATCCAAGAGCTGTAACCAGACAACTGCCACACACGCTCCCTAGCCGAATCCCTGCTGCCTCAAGAATAGCCTCAGTATCCTGAAGCCAAGCATCGAACATAATCGCATCCGCTGTACCATGGAAGTACAGGGGATGAAGACGTCTGAACTGCTCGTAGAATTATAGACCTGAGCTCCACCCCTCTCTAAGGCTGTAAGTACTACTGGGCGAACGTCATTCTGACGCTGCTGCGATGCCATGAAGCCCCTGAGAACACCCACCAGCTCATGAACAACATTCTCTGGCTGCTCTGGCATGACTGACACTCCTGTCTGATCAGGCTGAACTGACACATCTGTCCTCGGGTCAATTTTGAACTCTGCCCCTGAATTGAGACTGAACCTCCAACTGGCCTAACAGAAATTGCTGACCTGCCATCTGCAAAACCCGAATAAGCTGATCGAAAGGAATAAGAACAGTGGGGGTTACTACTACAAGCCAACAGTCGATCCTAGGTCATGCAATCCTAGGTATCTCAATCACAGACAAATATATAAAGTACAAGAAGTATGATCATCAGACATAAAATAGTAAAGCGTCCCAAAACACGATAAGCTCAATACAGAGTGAAGACTAGCAAGAGTAATAGTCATACATGATAAGCTCTAGCTATAGTCTAGAACATGCAAATCATGTTTAGGCCCGTAGGCTAAATGTCAAGTCCAAAACACGAGCTAAACACGTGCTCGGAGGCTAAACGCCACAAAAGAATAATGTACATAACTAGTGGGAGAATGAAATAGAAAACCTACTAAGGTACTCTGGTGCTCCGGGTAGTCACCGTCGAGTAGATGGTACGGAAGATCCTTCGGGCTCCTCTATCAGATCTGGCCAAACAAAACCAGTGGGGTCAGACCCCCAATAGCAAGTACCACAAAGGAAGCCAAACTATGAACTAAAACCAGCATGCAAATCATAGCAACGGATAGAGACAGAAATAAGTAAAAGCAAATCGAGACTCGTGCGCTACCAATGCACTTATCCCGAGAATAGAAAAGACAATAAGTAAAACAACATGTAGCATAAGGTAAAGGATATGTGACATAATATAAACTGTGTACATGTAAAAAAAAGGAAGCATGTGAACATGAAAGATAAACTAGATATGTGAGCATGTTAAGTAGACGGGACAGGTGAGCATGTTAGATAACTGGAACATGTAAGCATGTTAGGTAACTGGAGCATGTAAGCATGTTAGGTAACTGGAACTTGTGAGCATGTTAGGAAACTGGAGCATGTGAGCATGTTAGATAACTGGCGCATGTGAGCATACTAGATAACTGGAGCATGTGAGCATGTTAGATCTATATAGAACGACAAATGATAAGGTGACTTATGAACTAATCAGAAACCCAAGTTATAACCCGTAAACCAAACAAGGACCGGGGTTTTAACCCTTCTCCTGAACAGAACTTTAGTATCTAATCATTTATCGGCAAAAGTAAAGCATAAACAAAGATGTACTAAAAATAAACAAATCCGGACATTGCCTAGACAAACTAGACTAGACTGGACTCCATACAATAGTCACGGCCAAGCAATGAGTACGGCTTTATACATTAGCAAACTAGGGTTGTCACAATCTTAATTACTAAAAAAATGCAAGTTTGAGAATTCCAAGTCCAATTACCTGCCTGCTGCTACCTGAATGATCCAAGCCAAAGGAGCAATGGTATATAGTGGATACATCGCCCGGGAGACAAATGTATCCTATAATGGTGGGTACATCGCTCGGGAGACAAATGTACCCTAAGACATATAATAATGGGCACATTGCCAAGGAGACAAATGTACCCGATACAACACTCGACGGTGCGCTGGAAGTGTGCTCATCATGACAGATAGCTCCAAATCCTATGTATGTATATAAGGCCAAGACCAAAGGGGCAACAGGTAACTGGGAAATCCTCAATGATCTAAGTAATCAAGCTAGTTGTTTAGTCCTTAACATTTTTTTGTTGGATTCCGGGTGTGGCATTCCGCAGAATCCGTCCTAGACACGAGGCATGCAAGACTGGACAAAAGCGAGAATGTGCACCATAACAAGCCACAACAAGAAAATATAATAAACAAGAAGCTAGGAGTACGCCACGACGAGCCACTATACGGAGTGCGCTATGATAGGCCACTATCATGTAAGCAAAGAAGGACATGTATCATGAGTACGCAACGACGGGCCACTATCTAGTAAGCAAAGAAAACATGTAAGAAGAGTGCGCCACGACAGGCAACTATCATGTGAGCAAAGAAGACATGTAAGAATTATCATAGCTTGTAAGAAAGAATCTATCAAAAAGACATATCATGGCATGTGGGAAAGAATAATTAAAGCTAAGTACATTTCATAGAAAAGTGATTGAACATGCGCTAGTATCAAGTGTATATAGGGTGTAGAATCATTCCCTAACTATACAAGATCATCTAATCATGTTAAAAATCATTACAATCGAAGAACATATCAAAAACGGACAAAAACGGGCAGAAAACGGGCAAAAATAGACTAAAACGGCGTAAAACAGCATACCAGCGGTATACAGCGACATACCGGCGGTATACCGGCCTAAAGATAGAAGTTTTCTGTTGCAAAAATTGGCATACCATCGGTATACATAGGCATACTGGCGGTATACCATTTTTCCAAACAGCAACAAAATTCAGATTTTTGCCAAAACTTGTTTCGGCCATAAAATCTTCGTTTTAAATCAAAATTCGGATTTTCAAAAGTCAAAATTGCATAGAATTGAATTCCCTACAACATGGAAGTATTAGATTTTACAAATTCAAAGATTTGATAGATCAATATCTCAAAATACTTCTCAAAATAGGTTTTCGGGGTACCGAAACGGGTTCCGATTGCCACCAAACTCAAAATCCATGTTTTACAAACTATGTGAGGGCCTCATATAAGTATATGTGACCAAGATCCATGATAGTAACACTAGTATCACTCTTGATACCAAGTTTTCTACTAAGTCCATATTGGGTTTTAACAGAAAATTAAAACCTTGCATAAATAAATTTTAGAAACATGCATATATACGAGAATCATAAGAAAAAAATATTTTAAAAAAAATGAGTTTGGGAAAATTCTAAGCATTTAATACCAAGGAAAACAAAAATGACAACAAAACAATATGGTTCATGGATTTGGACGAGAATGACTTAATCCAAGACATGACTCTATCCAGGACGTATCTTCGTAGTCGAGACATGTGATAGATATCATGTATCTCAAGATACAAAGACAGAAGAGTAGGAGAGAAACTCGCCAAATATGCGTAATCCAAGAGATAAATAAGAATGGAAGAAGAACAGGACAATACCTACAACATAATCGCCCTCGGCCAAAACCTGCTCTAACATACCAAACTCTGCCTGTCCATGTCTCGGAACTGCTGCTCTGACCCGCTGCTGCTGAAGCGGTAGCAGAGCCATAAACTGCTGGACTGCCGGGGTAGCCGGTGAAGCTGGATGTACTGAGGAAAAACTAGCCCTCCGTGGACAAGATCTCATCATATGGTCCGAAGCTCCACAAACCAAGCACAACCCATATACCCTACGACCCTCAGAAAGTACGTGCCCAGACTTCCCGCAATGGGAACATCGAATAGATGAAGACGATATCTGCTGCTGAGGATATGTCTGAGATGACTGCTGAAAGAAAGATGCTGGAACTGCTCCTCTAGGTGATCCATATCCATTCTCTAATGTCCTGGCTGCTAGTGCTGGTGCTGACGACTGGAGAAAAGATCTCCTCTGAACATGATACCTCTTCTGGCCTCCGACTCTATCAACGATCCTCTGCGAGGTGTACTCAACCTCCTCATCGTCCTCATTACTGCATCAAAAGTCTGGAACTCATGCTGCTCAACTGCCAGAATGATCTCCAGATGAAGTCCCTCTTGGAACCTCCACGCCCGGTCCAACTCGGTCGCCACTAAGGAAGGGGCAAACCGACTGAGCCTGCTAAACTCTGCCGCATAGCCGTCGACGATCCTACTCATCTGTCGGAGGCCAATGAACCTCTACTGTAGATCATAATGCGGCACTACATCAAAATAACGAGTGTAAAACCTCTCGCTAAAATCTGCCCAAGCTATCGGCGCCATTAGAGATACCTCATGAGCCGCCCACCAGTCGCAGGCCAAATCCAAGAGCTGCAACCTGACAACTGCCACACGCTCCCTAGCCGGAATACCTGTTGCCTCCAGAATAGCCTCAGTATCCTGAAGCCAAGCATCGAACGTAATCGCATCCTCTGTACCATAGAAGTACGTGGGATAACGACGTCTGAAACTGCTCGCAGAATTATAGACCTGAGCTTCACCCCTCTCTAAGGCTGTCTGTACTGACTGGATGAGAACGTCACTCTGACGCTGCTGTGATGCCATGAAGCCCTTGAGAACACCCACCAGCTCATGAACAACATTCTCTGGCTGCTCTGGCACGACTGATACTCCTAGCTGATAAGGCTGAACTGACACATCTACCCTTGGGTCAATTCTGAACTCTGCCCCTGAATGCTGAGACTGATCCTCCATAACTGGCCTAACAGAAGATTGCTGACCTGCCATCCGCAAAACCCGAATAAGCTGATCGAAAGGAATAAGAATAGTGCCCCTGAAAGTTGAAGGACATAAGGATCAAATCGAGGGAACATGAAAGAACAATGATCAAGGCAGATATCAGGTCAAAGGATCAGAGATATAGAATAACACGAAGGATATCAATAAAAGAGAATTGTGACTGAGATATCTAAACATCAGTTACCCCCACATATCTGATAAATCAGACCTTGCATGGGCCACCACTAAATCCTATGTTACGCCCCAAAACCAGAATACTGGCAAGTAGGGACGGACCAGGCCAGCTACGTATACCAAGTACTCTCGTACTCAGAAATAACGTATAAGCTGTATAAACATGGGGATTACTACTACAAGCCAACTGTCGATCCTAGGTCAAGCAATCCTAGGTATCTCAATCACAGGTAATATATAAAGTACAAGAAGTATGATCATGAGACATAAAATAGTAAAGCATCCCAAACTATATATATGGATGATCATGAAGCAAGTAATACAGAGTGAAGACTAGCAAGAGTAATAGTCGTACATGATAAGCTCTAGCTATAGTCTAGAACACGCTAATCATGTTAGGCCCGTAGGCTAAATGTCAAGTCTAAAACACGAGCTAAACACGTGCTCGGAGGCTAAACGCCACAAAAGAATAATGTACATAACTAGTGGGAGAATAAAATAGAAAATCCACTAAGGTACTCTGGTGCTCCGGATAGTCACCGTCGAGTAGATGGTACGGAAGATCCTACGGCTTCTCTATCAGATCTGGCCAAACAAAATCAGTGGGGTCAGACCCCCAATAGCAAGTACCACAAAGGAAGCTAAACTATGAACTAAAACCAGCATACAAATCATAGCAACAAATAGAGACAGAAATAAATAAAAGCAAATCGAGACTACCAATGCACTTATTCCGAGAATAGAAAAGATAATAAGTAAAGCAACATGTAGCATAAGGTAAAGGACATGTGACATAATATAAACTGTGTACATGTAAGAAAAATGAAGCATGTGAACATAAAAGATAAACTAGACATGTGAGCATGTTAAGTAGACGGGACATGTGAGCATATTAGATAATTGGAACATATGAGCATGTTAGGTAACTGGAGCATATGAGCATGTTAGGTAACTGGAACATGTGAGCATGTTAGGTAACTGGAGCATGTGAGCATGTTAGATAACTGGAGCATGTAAGCATATTAGATAACTGGAGCATGTGAGCATGTTAGATCTATATAGAATGACAAATGATAAGATGACTTAGGAACTAATCAGGAACCCAAGTTACAATCCGTAAACCAAATAAGGACCGGGGTTGTAACCCTTCTCCTGAACAGAACTTTAGTATCTAATCATTTATCGGCAAAAGTAAAGCATAAACAAAGATGTTCTGAAAATAAACAAATTCGGACACTGCCTAGACAAACTAGACTAGACTGGACTCCATACATAGTCCGACCAAGCAATGAGTACGGTTTTATACATTAGCTAACTAGGGTTGTCACAATCCTAATTACTAACAAATGCAAGTTTGAGAATTTCAAGTCCAATTACCTGTCTGCTGCTACCTGAATGATCCAAGCCAAAAGAGCAATGGTATATAGTGGATACATCGCCCGGAAGACAATGTATCCTATAATGGTGGGTACATCGCCCGGGAGACAAATGTACCCTAAGACATATAATAATGTGTACATCGCCCAGGTAACAAATGTACCCGGTACAACACTCGACGGTGCACTGGAAGTGTGCTCATCATGACAGATTTCTCCAAATTCCTTGTATATATATATAACCAAGACCAAAGGGGTAACAGGTAAAGGAAATCCTCCACGATCTAAGTAATCAAGCTAGTTGTTTAGTCCTTAATATTTTTTTGTTGGATTCCGGTGTGGCATTCCGCAGAATCTATCCTAGACATGAGACATGCGAGACTGGGCAAAAGCGAGAATGTGCACCATAACAAGCCATAACAAGAAAATATAATAAACAAGAAGCTAGGAGTACGCTACGACGAGCCACTATAGGGAGTGCGCCATGACAGGCCACTATCATGTAAGCAAAGAAGGACATGTATCATGAGTGCGCCACGACGGGCCACTATCTAGTAAGCAAAGAAGACATGTAAGAAGAGTGCGCTACGACGGGCCACTATCATTTAAGGAAGAAGACATGTATGAATCATCATAGCTTGTAAGAAAAAATCTATCAAAAGGCATATCATGGCATGTGGGAAAGAATAATTAAAACTAAGTACATTTCATAGAAAAATGATTGAACATGCGCTAGTATCAAGTGTATATAGGGTGTAAAATCATTCTCTAACTATGCAAGATCATTAATCATGTTAAGAAATCAATACACCGAAGAAAGATCAAAAACGGACAAAAATGGGCAAAAACGAGCAAAAATAGGCTAAAATGCATAAAACGGCAAACCGGCGGTATACAGCGGCATACCGGCGGTATGCCGGCCTAAAGAAAGAAAGATTTTGGTACCAAAATTGGCATACCGTCGATATATACCGGCATATCGGCGGTATACCGTTTTTCCAAACAGCAACAAAATCCAGATTTTTGCCAAAACTTGTTTTGGCCGTAAAAAACTTTGTTTTAAATCGAAAGTCGGATTTTCAAAAGTCAAAATTACATAGAATTGAATTTTCTACAGGATGGAAGTATTATATTTCATAAATTCAAAGCTTTGATGTATCAATATCTCAAAATACTCTCCAAAATAGGTTCTTGGGGCACCGAAACGGGTTCAGATTGCCACCAAACTCAAAATCCATGATATACAAACTATGTGAGGGCCTCATATATGTATATGTAACCAAGATCCATGATGGTAATACTAGTATCACTCTTGATACCAAGTTTTCTACTAAGCCCATATTGGGTTTTAACAGAAAATCAAAACCTCGCTTAAACAAATTTTGAAAACATGCATATATACGAGAATCATAAGAAAAACATATTTAAAAAATGAGTTTAGGAAAATTCTAAGCATTTAATACCAAAAAAACAAAAATGACAACAAAACAATATGGTTCATGGATTTGGCAAGATGTACTTGCCTGGGTTAAGCTCCAAGCCTAATCTTCTACTCCTCCTCCTAGGTGGATTAGACACCACCCCCAAGCCTCAAGGCCAAGCTCTTGGCAAGCTCCAAGGTGAAGAGAAGGGAAGAATAAATAAGAGAGAGTGAAGAGAATGAAAAGAGGGAGAAGAGAGAAAGTGAAATGGTATATATAGAAGGGGGAATTAATCTTAGCCGTTGGATCGTAATCCATGTCAAAATCTAAGTCAATCATGGCCATCCAAACAAAACCAAATATCCAATGGATTATAGGGTCCATCTACACTATTCATAAAAATATCTAAGCACTATTCATCAAAATATCCAAAACACTAATCACAAAAATATCGGAAATACTATTCATGAAAATATCTGAAATCAAAAATATCAAAAATGTGGAAAATCTTTCAGGACGGTTTGCCATCGGTATACTCTGGTATACTGGAGGTATGCCGGCCAAGGAAAAAATCTATAAGTTAGGAAAAAATTTAAAGCATTCCAAAAACCAAGAAAATATAAAATATACTACAAAATACGTATCCGTATATAAATACCGATACTGTGAGACGAGTCTCACAACTCTCCACAACTTAAAAATAAATTTCGTCCTCAAAATTTTCTAAATCTAGTTAAGCATGAAACCAAACCACAGATCTGAAAAATCATGTCAATCAAAACAAATTAAGCATGGCACGTTGGTAAGATAAAGACAACAATAATATAATTAAATGCATAAGCAATAACACAACTACAATCCAGAAGGGATGGAGTCATATGAATAAATATGTCTCCTGAGTCACATGAGTAGGAGAAGGCCTACGCTGACTCCACAACTTAGATAAAAGTCAATTCTCAAAATAAGCCGATACCAATGACTTAATCCAAGACATGACTCTATCCAGGACGTATCTTCGTAGTCGAGATATGTGATAGATATCATGTATCTCAAGATACGAAGACAGAAGAGTAGGACGAAAACTCGTCAAATATGCGTAACCCAAGAGATAAATAAGAATGGAAGAAGAACAGGACAATACCTACAACATAATTGCCCTCGACCAAAACCTGCTCTAACATACCAAACTCTGCCTGCCCACGTCTCAGAACTGCTGCTCTGACCCGCGGCTGCTGAACCGGTACCTGAGCCATACACTGCTGAACTGCCGGGATAGCCGATGAAGCTGGATTGTCACCCCCCATTTCCTGTATTTCGTATTTGTACTCGTAATTTGATTTTTGGCACGTATTTTATTTTCTCGACTTGCGGATTTTGGTTTCTCGTAAATGGGTTTGGACCATGGCTTGGTTTTATTTTGTGGAGTTGGTTTGGTTTGGTTTGGTTCATCATGAGTGGAACACCTTAGCCTATTCTCCACCTCCATTCCATCACAACCACCCATATTAAAACCTACCAACCTTTTTTCTCTCCTCCATAACTCCATTAATTTCTTACAACTTCTTCTTCTTCCTTCTTCCACACAACTCCCCAACCCATAGGCAAGTGCACCTTGCCATCAAATAAGTACCACTTTTTATTTGTCCATTAACTAGATTAGGCCATGGAGAACAACTTTAGAACTTGACATTTTGTGATTTGGAGCTTTCATTTTTCTAGATCTAGGTTTTAACCATTTTCGAAAATCCTTGGTTTTGATCCATTAAACTTCGATTTTTGCATGTTTTGATGCTTCCATGTGGAAGAGAATTCGATTTTACTCAAGTTAGAACTTTGAAAATCTAGATTTGGTTTTGATTTGGCTAAGTTATGAAGATTTGAAGTTTTTGGTGTTCTTGAGGAGTTCATCTCAGCCTTGGTGAAGACTCTCGGCCAGTGCTCTTTAGCACTTGACCGTTTGTGCACCCGGCCTGTGCTCTTTAGCACATGGCCGATTGCGCATAGGCTCAGCCAGTGCTTTGCGCTGTGCTGGCACTACAAGAAAAGTAACTTTTTACGACATCAAAATTAAGGCATACTGAAATAGTGTGCCGTAAATACTTAATTTACGACGCATATTATGTGGAATGCCATAAAAAAGATTACAATGTAACATGTTGCATGTATTTATGTTATTTATGGCATGCACTGAACACCATAATTTGTTTATACAAAGAACGACGCACAATATATCCCGTAAAAGCTGTGAAAAAAATAGCGCCAATTTTTTTCCCTCAACCGTGCGATAACCCGCTCGATTATTTCATCCTAAAAGCTTTTCAACCCCTCTCCTTCACTCTCTCGTTGTCTCTATTACACCAGTCAAGCCATTTATTCTTCCTCCTCTCTTTCTCTTTTCTCTCTCTCTCTTTTCTCCCCACCTGCTCTTGGATCCCCTGCCTCACCTCCGCCTTCCTCTCCCTCTCCCTCATCTGGGCCGTTCACTTTTACAAGTCCGACGATGAGTTCCAGCGTGAGAAGCTCCTTCGTAGGGAGAGAAAGGACTCCCTCCTCGTCGTAAAGGGTGCCCAGGAGTTGAAGAAGAAGGGGCTGGAGTTCGATCTGCTCACATCTTCGAGATCGAGAGTTAGGATTTCTCCATCTTCTCCATTGACTCCTATAAACCTCAATTCCAGGCTAGGGTTTTCTTTTTCACACCTTCTTTTTTCGTGGTTGAATATAGGGTTTTGATCCGTCTATTAATTTAGGGTTGGGGGTTAAGGTTCCTGTGTTCGTTCTCCTCTCCATGATATGGGAGGAAGACCTGACGACAAAGGTGAGTACTTAATTTTCTTTTAATAATCTTATTTGCTTTAATTTGGTTGTTTTTGCATCATTTTTGCAAATTTTGCAGATGAATTCGAGGAGGAAGATGAAGGACGAGGGGGCCGACAAGGAAGCCGACAGTGGAATCGAGAGGGTCGATGATGAAGACGAGAAGGAAGAAAAAAGGTATAACATTTTTAAGGTTTTATAGAGTTTTTTGGGGGAGATTGAGATTAAGGGAAAGAATCCACCTATATGCATGTTTCCTGCAAGTCATATATATTGTCAGAAATATTGTTGTTGAAGATTTACAAGTAGATGCACACAAGTCCTCTTCTATTTCTACTGATGAAAATTGAAACTAATTATCTCAGCCCGAGCTATCAAACCATCTATCACAGACAAGAGACTCACTATTTTTTTTTTCTAGATTTTACCTGGTTCGATCCCTTTTTTCATATGTTGGTTTTTTTTATATGGAATTGGGTCGTGCTTTTGAATTAATTTATATTTTTATGGAATGCTCTTTCTAAAAGTTATTAGGTTCTTTCACCTTTATATCTTCTGTAATCAAAATCTAAAGTTTATGTTTTTTTGGTTATGGGGTAGATTAGTACTGCAGTTGGCGGAACAAGTACATTTTATGGATTTGACCATGGTATGTTTTGCTATTTTCAAGTAACGTCTCTTTCTTTTGGTTAGGAGACTGTAAAAATTAGAACATTTTATTTTGGTCTATTTGCACTACATTTTTATTTTTTATGCTATAATTATATATTATAACATGCATAGTTGATTCATATATGTATGCCCCGTCATCTAAAATTTTACCAGTTGCCTTTTATTGATGTGAATCATAATTTTTCTGGTTGTAATATATATAAATCACATTCTAGATGACTTTTTAAAAGCTATAATTGTTATCTATATTGTAGAAGACGGACACAGATGTGGATATGGGATGTGCATATTTTTAGAGAGGTAATTTGCTAATATAAAGAGTAGAGTGAAATCTTGGTTAATTTTTATTGATTTATTTGAAGAAGGTGAATGTTTGGTTATTGTCAATTATCTTGCAGACTCTCATTGATACTTGCATTGAGAATGTCAATGAACTACTTCTGTAGAATTTTGGCAAAGAAGTAATTTTGGAGGTGAGATAAGCCAACTCCCACAGAACCTTCTGCTAATATAGTGTATTTCTCTTTTCTTTGTTAAATGTAGCTGTTGAGTTGTTGACCATTACAACAAAACCTCCTGCTGAGCAATACATGCTTCTTGGATCTCTTTTCCATGTCTTATTTTTTCCTGAAATGACAGTCTGGTGTGTATGAGCAGAGTTTGCATTTGTTTAGAAGTTGAACATTCATAACCTAATGTTACAAAATCCTGAAATAAGGTGTTCACTACATATCAGTTTGTAGTCAGCTTTACAATTCTTATAAAGAAACATGTCCAGTAGCATACTGACCTCATTCACAACCTCTGTCTACCTGCAGCTACTCTTCATAGGTCCAATCTTTCTTAATCTTGATTTCAGGATACAAGTTTGCAACATTGTCATCTTATTAGTCCTCTTTGTTTCCTAACATTCTGAACCAAACAGATATTGGACTTCATTGTTCTAGATCTAGACTAGAATTAATTGTGTTCATATGATACACTAGAAGCACCTTTCCACTTGCATTCATTCTATTATATAGATGTGTCCACATCTATGGCGTGGTATTTAAATATTCCATCCGATGTAACAGAGTAACCTGAGTAGCCAAATTGGCGTTGCCTTTGCCTGCATTAAACCTGATGTATATTCCCATTTTATGCACTTTTCATTTTTGTTGCATCTTTTATGAAAAATTTTCTTGATAAAATCTGTATTATTTTCATGTAAAATTATTCCTTTGCATGCATGTATGCTTGATTTAAGTTTTCCAATGGACCATTTAGTGTACATGTCTTATGATTTGACTTGTCATTCTCAGCTTCACTAATTGAAGTTTTAGTTCTTTTTCCTCTTAAATACAATGTTAGCACTGTAGGTCTATTTATAAAGTCGTGAACATGTGGGGATCTGATGAAGTAAGCTCCTTTTATCTTTAAAATTAATCATTTATATTTATAGTATCCCTTTTGAGTTAAGGTAATATAATAGTGTTGTCTTCATTCTTAATGTGTGTGTAATTAGTTCATAATGGAATAATAGTGTTCTTCATTCTTCAGAGTCATAAGTGATTGTTAATTCTCAACGGAATAATTGGGGGTTAGAACTCAGAATAGATCTCCATACCTTAACGCTCATGACTATATTTTCATAGCTCATTTGACTTAATTTGATCCAAAGTTCATCCATTTTTCTTGTCCTAGTTAGGTCTTAGATTTTCTTATGAAGGTTTTTCTTTTCACGAAACAATTTTCTCCTTATTCCTTGAATTCCCTTAATGATATAATGTCTTAGGATTACCTTCACGATTTATCCTATCTTATATTGCAGTCTAGGAAAATAATAAGTCCACGAAAAAAAAACTTGCATTGTAGAAAATGACAAATAAGGGAAAGACATGGCCTGTTAGTGAAGTAGTAGGACCTTGTGCTTCATCTTTTATAGTAGTGATATATGTTGTCAATTTGATGTGCTTTTATTCTATATTGTTTTAAGGAAGCTGCAACTCGACGGTTTTGTAAGGCCTCCATTATAATTTTTTTCTTTCACAAAAAATAAATAAATCTTTATAATGCAACGCCCCCAGAATCCATCGTGATTCATGCACTTGCCGCCCTCTCCAACATCATCTGTTGTCGTGTCGGACACATAATTAGACAAGATACACCAAAATAGGCCATGTATCTATGTTTTCATGTTTATATAGTGATGTACCAGTATCCGTATCCGTGTAGGAAGCACCGACATTCCAAAAAGTAGTGCCGCGTGTCTGAGTCAGACTCATATTCGGATCGACACGGACGCTCCAAAGTACATCCGGGCAGGCCAAACTTGGTCCTTTTCCCGTGTCACCGTGTCCATGTCGTGTCGGTGCAACGTAGTCCGCTAGAAGGGAAAAAACACAAACCACATCCACCTAGCAAATCAATAAGCGAGATCCCTCTGTTGTCGGTCCAAAATTGCAAATTACAAACAGCTAATTGTCCAAAAAAGAACTGGATAGACTTGTAAAGATCAAACAAAAATTATGAAAAAATTATACTAAATCATATTCCTATATAGAATTAGAAGTATAGACCTTTAAGCAGATTTGGCATTATGAAAATTATGTATTGATGTTCCTTAATCCTTCTCATATAGATGTACAATACACCTTTAAGCAGATTTGGCAGTACAGTTTTAAAAATTGACTACTCTCGTGCTGATGTTAAATATTTGCATGCTTTGTTTACAACTGACTTTTAGATTTGTAAGCATGTTTACTTATTTATAGGGGATTTGGATTAATTATTCCTAGTACTATTTAGATGGGAGTGCATATTTGTTTTTAGTTTTTAGTACTTTTACTGATTTAACTGTTTTACATGGTTGAATGTTTTGTAGATCAAACAGTTATTTCTTCTATGTATGATAGTAAGGAATGCTTCCATGTGATGCTAACTTATACTATGTAAATGATTTTCATATGTTGAAAAATAGAAAAATAGCTAAGGAAGAAAGAGGAAGGACATTAATGTATAAGTTTGACTTCATTTAGGCAGTATGTTTATGATTTCAGGCTAAATGCATGGTAAGCTTTATGGAAGAAATAACAAAAAGTTGAGCGAAAACTTTTACAGTAGCAATGTGCATAGAAGTTTTAGATTTTCTGGCAGCTGCATCATTATTATTTTAGATTCTATGTAAGGTCACAATTTTAGATTCTATGCTTACTGCTAATAAGAGATTGAGCCTGGAGAGATTTATACTTCAGTAAGAGACTGCAAAGCTATTTCTATATATCCCAAGGATCAGCTCAGTAACACCACACCAGTTTCACAAAAATGACAACTACAGCAAGAGTTCTGGTAGATTATTTACCAGAACCATTTCTTAGAGCATGGAATCGGGAAAAAAAAACTTTGATGCAAAGATCAATCAACTAAAGAATACTCATTGTGATACTGGATAAAGCAGCAGGTTCTATAAAAGATGTTAGGCATCCTGCAAAATATCATATGCTAGTAGGATGGTTGATTTTATTTTCTCTGATGTTGCTCAACCTGATGGAATGCTTGTATTTGTGTCACTTGCTTGTTTACAGACTGACCAAGGAGAATATATAGGTAAGCTGATTCTAGAATACATTTTAGTCACTTTTCTCTTCTGTATTACTTTCGAGTTTGGTCCATTTTTGGTTCTTTCTAGGTGCTTTGCAAGGTGGTCACAATACATGTTGAAGATGGTAAGCAAAGTATCAAAAGAGTGCATCAAAAGGTAAATGATTTCTTTTAGATGTTATCTGAGCATGCATTTTGTATTAAAATCCAACAATCACAACAGCAATGAAGCTCTTATTATCCCCTTAGACCAAGTACATGAATCCTTCTAATTCAGCTATGTTAAGGAAACTTTCTCTATCATATCAGTGTAGTCTTTGATGAATTGCAAATCTAAATTCTATACCAGGATTCAAAAATCCCTTAATCTATCAAATACGACAACCTCAGTAGGTTATAGTTATCCTTTGTAAATTAGAGGAAAATAGTGTAAATTATTTGCAAGTGGGGGTGATGCTGGTCCTCCCTCGCTAGTTTCGATGCGAGTAGAAAATATCTCACAAGCAGGCCAAAACTGAGGAAGAAGTTAATCTTGGCTTGGCTTCATCTTGCAGTAGCTACTAGCCGGCATGTCTGTACATACAAATAAAGAATTTGAGGAGAATTTTTTTGACATTTGAACTTCAATTTGTTGAATTGCTAAGAAAGATCACCTGTCGGACTTCCTATGGGTTTATTTTTCTATTATATGTTATCTGGTGGCAAAATTATTGTAGGTGGGTTATTCAAACAACAGAGGCTCAAAACTTTCTTGTCTATACCAACAGGTACCAATGGAAGGGAATCATCACCGGTTTGGAATGTTATAGGTGTGTGGACCATCACCATATTTCCAGTGCAGGTTAGTTGTTCATGCTCACCAATTTGCCAACTTTGTTTGATATATATATATATCTGCATGAATAACTAAATATTGGTACTGTAATCTTAACATTATGTTACTATTGTTCACTTGATTAAGAGAGATGGACAAGTGTGATGAATTTTACACAGCCCATGTTAGTTCTATGAGCCATGACACGTGAATGACTCGATCCCATACTAATTAGCTAGGCTGGTGGGCACCTAATGTAATAGAGGAACACGTGAATGACCCGATCCCATACTTCTATAATTTTATTTTCTTGATATAAGAAATTAAAAAGATTCTCTCTCAGTACCCAATTAGCATAAGTATCTTTACAGAAAAATTCAGCAATGCAGATTAAACTTGATTTGATATGTGATCAGAAGATTGTGGATTGTACAATGTGGACTAGTTAATCTTTCAGCGAGATGCAAGAACATTGCAACTTTCAAACCTTAGTGATCAGAAGACAAAAAGTTTCACTTTTTGAAGTTTTAAGCTCAAGCTAACATTCTGTGTTCCCTTATGAGCAGCTTTTGAATCATAGAAGGCCCAAAGAGTTCCAGATTTTGTGAAGATGTAGTTGCAAGAAATTCAAGACATATTAGAAGTCAATAAAACAAAATTTTCCTCCTCATGAAGAGGTGAAACAATGTCATGAAAACTTTTAATTTTCTTTTGACTTTTGCTTACTGTCTAGTTTGCAAGTTTTGGTTAGGCGACTGCGAGGACAGCAACGCATAAAGAATGCAGAATTTATTAATAAGAGCAGTGAGGAAAATGATTTGCCTAACGTGCCATCTACTGTTCCTTTCCTTCCTTATATGGTGATTGTCTGATGTTAATTTGTTTTATCCAATGCTTTTACTCATATAATTTGGGTTATAGTAACTAAATGATCGGGCAATTTCCTTTGGTCAAAAAGAAGAAATTTAATAATTTGCTTTTAGGAATTGTTTTGCTGGTGTACAAGCTTTATGGACATGGAACACTCGAAGTTTATGTTAGAAAGGGAATTACTTTTCTTTTCATGTCTTCCAACTGAAATATATTTTTGATCTTCTTTTTGACCAATTTTTTAAATTTTATTGGACATAGCAACATATACCATTTCTTCCTATATTTTCTTCTACAAAGGGACTCATGCATTACAGCCTTGGTTCTATTGCTCTTTGTTCACTGGTTGTATTCATTATTGAATTTCTGCGATTTATATTAGTCCTCCACCGCAAGTTGAGAAGTGCTGATGTTACACATTCAAGTCGGATGGGGAGACTGACATCCGCATCGTCACAATGCTGCCTTGGATGCATTGATTGGACTCTAAGGTCTGTAAATCGGAATGAATATATCATGGTAACATTCTGATCTTATTTCATTTAGCTTGTAATCTGGCATCCATTAATCTGATATTTTATTTCTAGATTAAGACATACTACTCTAATTCTAAACCAGACATGCTACTTTTAGTCAATAACTCTTGAAAGTAACTTGAATTACAGGCTATTCTTGGCGATAGAATTGAAGTACCAACCTTATCCGGGAAAACTCAAGTAAAGGTACTGACTTTTGCCTTTCCATTGAGTTGAACTTTTCCATTACTAATGGTCTCTTTATTGCATTAGATAGGTTGGCTCAGTTGGTTCGTACTTGTGTATAGGTTAGCACATTTGGTGTTCGTGTAAATGAGTTTGGGCATCTTTCTGATCTATACAAATTTTATTGTATCTTTTGTACTCGGAGTTCAAGAAAAGTAAATCGTATATATTAAAATGTGTTTTTTATAAGCAATATATAACCAAGTTAGACTGCATCAATTGAAATAACAAGGAAGAGATAGCAATTGACAAGGCTGAGCTAGAGCCTCATGAGTTTGTAGAGAAAATGCACAATCATCCTTATCTATGACATAGTTTCTATTGGGTTAGTATTTGTTTGTAACTACATACATCAACTGGAAATGCTAACATATATATGTAAGTTTCACCAAGAGGACCAATCTGTCATACCTTTTTTGTTTTAGTAATATGTGATCTGCTATGGAGCTTATTTCTGAAACGAGAGATCTCCACAAGAACATTTACACATTCAACATGTGGATGTCAACTTAAGTTAATTTGCTTGACTAGTGCTGCCATGATTAGATGAAGAAAGTAAAGTATTAAATTGTTTGTGTCATGAAGTTCTAGTCCTTGCCTCCAAGGAGTAGCCCTCCAAACTTTTCAAGGTCTAAGAGTATAGAAAACGACTCGGTTTGTATTGGGTATATATTAAGGCCATTAGGGATGTAAGAGGATCAGAGGTTGAAAGCTCTGCGTCATCCAAGAATATTTTCCTCCACATCTGCCTCCAACTCCAGCTCGGTGGAGAAATATTGGCTCCACCTCCATTAGACAATTAAAGTACCCGCCTCTGCCACTGATAATTTTCCTATTGTAAATTAGTGTAGCTGACAACTGAATGCTATTAAGATGTGTATGTTCTCTACTGGATACTGGACTGCAGGTAATCATATCTCAACGCATGTTTGCAGCATACCTTAATCATTTTGTTCTACTGTTTTATCCTTTGTATTTTGGGGCTTCATTATTTCCTTAACATGTTCAGTTCTGGGTTTACTTTCGGCAGAACTTTTGCGTACTTCCAATATTTCCATTAATGATATTTTTTCTTAATTAATTAGATTTCATTGTATACTTATATTCATTCTACTCAGTCGATTTAAGTTTCTATAGATTTTCTTGCATCTTGTGGAAACTTGGTATGTTGTTGAATTTTATAAACAAATATGATAAAATGTGAAAACATAAGCCTACATTGTATGGTTGATCTTATATTTACATGCCTTGGCTAATAATATAATCTTACTTTCAGATAATCAGTAATAGAGTATAAACAAATATGATAAAATGCTTGAAGGAAGCAAGTTCATTACTATTGAAAGTCTGAAACTGCTATCTTGAGTAGCATAGAAACTCCACCATCAAGGTGGTGTTGTGAGAGAGCAGTTTTTGCTAATGTCCATATTGAGCTCTCCAGTAAATAAAAGAATTTGACTTAAACAATACTTAGACATTTAGGAAAAAGTAGCAAGTGATAAATCTACATTTATAGTGGCATTTGAATGTTGTGCACATTGATTTATTGCCCTTTCTCTAAACATTTTGTTAACACTTATCGGAACTTTCAAATTGAAGGTGCAGCTTCAGAAGGTAACAAAAGTTTATGCAATTGAGATTACTACTCTCACTTGTCAGGTAAATTATTTAGGAAATCCAGCTTGCCTTAAATGTTAATTATAGGTTCGACTCCTATGCAGGAAATGGTAAAGATTTGTTTTTCCAATTGGATCGTGTACTGAACTGTTACGTAAATCCAACAGGAGATAGAATGTGAATATTACAGGAGATAGAATGTGAATATTTCCATTATAGATTTTGTTGCATCTGCTAAAACAAAAGATGCACCAAATTTGGAATTTCACTCGATGAATCTAATAGACAGTATTCAACAGATCCTAGCAAACAATTATTCTAATGTTACTTTTCTCGGTGACTTTCAAGCTTAATCTACTTCTCATATTATTTTTTAGTCAAACTTGTTATATTTGTGGTTGGCAGATTAAAACAAGCATTAAAAGTAGGTTTCCAGCATCTCTATTTGAGGACAACTATGACACAAGGATTGGAGATCATTACTTCTTGCACCAAATATGTGACCAATTTTACATAAGAGGTTTGTACCCATATTCTTATGGTTAGTCTAGATATCTATTCTTTGTGCAAATCCAATTATTATGCTTCGTAGATAGTGTATTTCACTTGTGATTATGCTACATAATTGTTGACTTGTCTCACTAGAAGATCGATGCAGTTTCTTTCTGAAGCTAAGCATGTCTTTTTTTTGAGTGCTGGATTAAATGACCATAGGTAAGCGCTACTCGATCATCTTTACTGCACATCATGTTTATGGCAGTAGGCATAACTGTAGCCATAGGTAGTAACTAGACCAGAACCGATGCTTACTTTAACTAACTTCTTATGTTCCTTTTTGTAGGTAAAAAAGCTATCAGGGAAACCAAATCCATAGACATCGTGATACCAACCATTCCACACAAGCAAATTACAGCTACATATACTAATTTCATCTTTTTGTGATATATACATAGGTTATCTTCTAATTTGGTTTGAATATAGTGCATTGTTTCTCAGATTCTAGGACAAAGTTCTCAAGAAAACTGAAATGAAGGCAATGCTTTGTTCTCAGAATAGTTGTATATTGTATGTTTTGACACTTTGTAAAGTGATTTGGGATGATTTGACATTATTGTTTTAATGAAATTTATTATTTTTCATAATTGTTGTGTATATTATATGTTTTGTGATTGAATGTCAAAGGTGAAATTGATTACACAAAAAGCAGTATTTTTTAAAAAAAATTTGAAAAGAATTTAAGGCGTGCAGAATACGTCCTAATTGGTGTGTATATTATACTTTTTACGACATACAATGAATGTCATAATTGACTAATAAAGGCATGCAAAGAAATGTCATAAAATATTATTAACGACGTGTATCGAAATGTCGTGATTGTGTATTAACAACGTGCTATTACACGCCATAATTGTCCTCTAACGGCACGCAATGAATGTCGTGAGTGAGTATAGACGGCGCACAATTTAAGTTTAGACGGCACGCAGATTATGCCGTCTAAACTACCATCTTTTTACGACATGGGCTAATACGGCGTTAGCATGTACGTCGTCTGAAGTGTTTTACGGCACACATTGTGTGCCGTAAAAACACATTTTTCCTGTAGTGTGGATTGCGCTGGCGCAAGCTAGCCATGCATAAGCCAGCCATGCGCAAAGTAACCCCTGCGCACTCGACCATTGCGCAGTCCATACTCTGCGCAGTCTACCCTTGCGCAATCCTTTCTTGCGCAATCCAATTAATGCGCAAGGAATCCTCTGTGCCCCTTTAATCCTGTGCCCCTTGACCCCCTGCGCAGTCTACTTTTGCGCAAGGTAACCCTTGCACAAGGCAACTCTTGTGCAGCTCTTCCATGCGCAGTACATACCCTGCGCAGCCCAACCCCTGACCCCCTTGCACAACCTACTTGTCTATGATGAATTGTTATTTCTTTAAGCTTGGCTCTTCTATAGTCCTATATATATTGGTATTTTATTAGATATTTTACGTCCATTTTATATCCTTACGCCTTTTGTCACGAACTGATTTTTACTTAATATGTTTGGAATGACTATTGTACATGGCATGGTATGACAAGGAACTAGCATAACATGACAGTGACCCGTAGTGGTGCACTCCTGACATGACCAACCTGACATAATTTATCTTGATAACTTGATAGTGGCCCGTGGCGGCGCACTCCTGACTTGACTTGACTTGTAACTTGTAACTTGACTCGTATAATCAACTTGACACCGTGGGTGTTCCTGCTTGCTTGCTTGTACAATCCACTTGTCTTGTCTTGCATCATGTCTAGGACGTGACTTCCTGGGTACCATGGCCAGGGACTCGCGCTAAATTGGATTAGGCTAATGATTAGATCAAACTAGAACATGGAGAATTCCCAGTCACAGGCAATCTCGTTATCTGGGCGCTTTAATGGACTTGTAGCTTGCCGACGAGTAGAGCACATTTCCAGCACACTGTCATGTGTTGCACCCTCTAAGTCACCTAAGGGTACATTTGTCTCCCGGGCAATGTACCCACCTATAACTCTCAACCCGCGGAAGGATAACTGGATAGTCTGCAGGGCTTGGGACTGGGAGTTTCTCACTTGCATTTTGTTAGTAATTAAGGCTTGTGATAACCCTAGTTAGTTAAAGTAGTAAGCCGTAGTAATTGCTTGGCCGCTTGTGAATACATGATGTCCAGCCTTGTCTAAGTCTTGTCTAGCTCCAGTACCTGCTATCTCCTGAGCATGTTTGTTTTCCTTATCTTAACGATAAATGGGTAGAGACAATGAGCTATTCAGGCGAAGGGTTACAACCCCGGTCCTTGTCTGGTTTAAGGATTGTAACCTGGCTCCCGGAATGGTTCCACGTCCCTAGTCGTTTATCGCTCTGTGTACTTTTATTACTTGTACTTTTCTTTTATTCTTTATGTTCTGATATGCTGGCTTTTGTTCTTATTTGTGGCCTCCTTGTGGCACTTGCTCTTTCTGGGGTTTGATCTAGCTGGTTTTGTGTGGCCAGATTTCGGAGCAGCTCCCGAGGATCTACCAAGCTTCCAGCCCAATGGTGAACACTAGACGGAACCCGGACTACGAGTGGGTTTTCCCTTTTTGTTTCACCCACTTATATGTAAATTTATTCTTTTGAGGCGTTTAGCCGACGAGCACCTGTTAGCTCGATGCACATTTATTTACTGTCTGCCTACGGGCTGTAAATATGATTAACAAATCCTAGGGTTGATCATGTATGACCGAACTCTTGCTAGTCCTATCATTTTGTACGACTAGCTTCATGATCATCCGATATGTAATATTTGGGATGCCTTATATATATATTTGATGCTCTAACATCTTGTAACTCTGTTAATTGCTGGAGATTGAGACAATAGGCTTGACCTTAAGAGACTGTTGGCTTGTAGTAAACCCTCATATCTAGACAGCCGTGACCGTATAGTTGAGATGTATTCTATTTCAATATACGTAGCTGGCTATGTCCGCCCCCGCTCTCCAGTATTCTGGTTCTGGGGTGTGACATGGATGTACTGAGGAAAAACTAGCCCTCCATGGACAAGATCTAATCATATGGTCCGAAGCTCTACAAACCAAGCACAACCCATGTGCCCTACGACACTCAGAAAGTACATGCCCAGACTTTTCGCAATGGGAACATCCAATAGATGAAGACGATATCTGCTGCTGAGGATATGTCTGAGATGACTGCTGAAAGGAAGATGCTGGAACTGCTCCTCTAGGTGATCCATATCCATTCCCCAATGTCCTGACTGCTGGTACTGGTGCTGATGACTGGGGAAAAGATCCCCTCTGAACATGAGACCTCTTCTGGCCTCCGACTCTATCAACGATCCTCTGCGTGGTGTACTCATGCCTCCTCGCCGCCCTCATAACTGCATCAAAAGTCTGGAACTCATGCTGCTCAACTGCAAGAATGATCTCCAAATGAAGTCTCTGTTGGAACCTCCTCGCCCGGTCTAACTCGGTCGCCACTAAGGATGGGAAAAACCGACTGAGCCTGCTAAACTCTGCCACATAGCCGTCGACGGTCCTACTCATCTGCCGGAGACCAACGAACCTCTGCTGCAGATCATAATGCGATACTGTATCAAAATAGCGAGTCTGAAACCTCTCGCTAATATCTACCCAAGCTATCAGTGCCATTAGAGATACCACATGAGCCGCCCACCAGTCGCGGGCCAAATCTAAGAGCTGCAACCTAACAACTGCCATACGCTCCCTAGCCGGAATCCCTGATGCCTCCAGAATAGCCTCAGTATCCTGAAGCCAAGTATCGGACGTAATCGCACCCTCTGTACCATAGAAGTACGGGGGATGAAGACGTCTGAAACTGTTCGCAGAATTATAGACCTGAGCTCCACCCCTCTCTAAGGCTGTCTGTACTGATTGGGTGAGAACGTCACTCTGATGCTGCTGCGATGCCATAAAGCCCCTGAGAACACCCACCAGCTCATGAACAACATTCTCTGGCTGCTCTGGCATGACTGACACTCCTGGCTAATCAGGCTGAACTGACATATCTGTCCTCGGGTCAATTCTGAACTCTGCCCTTGAATGCTGAGACTGATCCTCCATAACTGGTCTAACAGAAGATTGCTGACCTGCCATCCGCAAAACCTGAATAAGATGATCGAAAGGAATAAGAACAGTGCCCCTGAAAGTTGAAGGACACAAGGATCAAATCGAGGGAACATGAAAGATCAACGATCAAGGCAGATATCAGGTCAAAGGATCAGAGATTTAGAATAACACGAAGGATATCAATAAAGGAGAATTGTGACTGAGATATCTAAACATCAGTTACCCCCACATATCTGATAAATCAGACCTTGCATGGGCCACCACTAAAACCTATGTCGTGCCCCAGAACCAGAATACTGGCAAGTAGGGACGGACCAGGCCAGCTACGTATACTAAAGTACTACAGTACTCCGAAATAACGTATAAGCTGTATAGACATGGGGGTTACTACTACAAGCCAACAGTCGATCCTAGGTCAAGCAATCCTAGGTATCTCAATCACAGACAAATATGTAAAGTACAAGAAGTATGATCATCAGACATAAAATAGTAAAGCGTCCCAAACTATATATATATGGATGATCATGAAGCTAGTAATAACGAGTGAAGACTAGCAAGAGTAATAGTCATACATGATAGGCTCTAGCTATAGTCTAGAATACGCTAATCATGTTTAGGACCGTAGGCTAAATGTCAAGTCCAAAACACGAGCTAAATACGTGCTCGGAGGCTAAATGCCACAAAAGAATAATGTACATAACTAGTGGGAGAATGAAATAGAAAACCTACTAAGGTCTCTGGTGCTCCGGGTAGTCACCGTCGAGTAGATGGTACGGAAGATCCTTCGGGCTCCTCTATCAGATCTGGCCAAACAAAACAAGTGGGGTCAGACCCCCAATAGCAAGTACCACGAAGGAAGCCAAACTATGAACTAAACCCAGCATGCAAATCATAGCAACGGAGAGAGACAGAAATAAGTAAAAGCAAATCGAGACTCGTGTGCTACCAATGCACTTATCCCGAGAATAGAAAAGAAATTTTCTGGTGCAAAAATTGGCATACCGTCGGTATACACCGGCATACCGGCGGTATACGTTTTTCCAAACAGCAACAAAATCCAGATTTTTGCCAAAACTTGTTTCGGCCATAAAAACTTCGTTTTAAATCGAAATTCGGATTTTCAAAAGTCAAAATTGCATAGAATTGAATTCCATAGAACATGAAAGTATTAGATTTCATAAATGCAAAGATTTGATTGATCAATATCTCAAAATACTCCCCAAAATAGGTTCTCGGGGCACCGAAACGGGTTCCGATTGCCACCAAACTCAAAATCCATGATATACAAACTATGTGAGGGCCTCATATATGTATATGTGACCAATATCCATGATGGTAACACTACTATCACTCTTGATACCAAGTTTTCTACTAAGTCCATATTGGGGTTTAACAGAAAATCAAAACCTTGCTTAAACAAATTTTGGAAACATGCATATACGAGAATCATAAGAAAAACATATTTAACAAAATGAGTTAGGGAAAATTCTGAGCATTTAATACCAAGGAAAACAAAAGTGACAACAAAACAATGTGGTTCATGGATTTGGCAAGATGTACTTGCCTAGGTTAAGCTCCAAGCCTAATCTTCTACTCCTCCTCCTAGGGGGGTTAGAAACCACACCCAAGGACTCAAGGCCAAGCTCTTGGCAAGCTCCAAGGGGGAGAGAAGGGAATAATAAATGAAGAGAGAGTGAAGAGAATGAAAAGAGAGAGGAGAGAGAAAGTGAAATGGTATATATAGAAGGGGGAATTAATCTTAGCTGTTGGATCGTGATCCATGTCAAAATCTAAGTCAATCATGGCCATCCAAACAAAACCAAATATCCAATGGGTAATAGGGTGCATCTATACTATTCACGAAAATATCTAAACACTATTCATCAAAACATCCAAAACACTATTCACAAAAATATCGAAAACATTATTCATACAAATATCTGAAATCGAAAATATTTAAAATGTGGAAAATCTGTCAGGACGGTATGCCGTCGGTATACTCCGGTATACTGGCGGTATGCCGGCCAAATAAAAAATCTATAAGTTAGGAATTTTTTTAAAGTAATCTGAAAACCAAGAAAATACGAAATACGCTACAAAATACATTTCCGTATATAAATACCGATAGTGTGAGACGAGTCTCACAAAAAAAAAAATATATATATATATATATATATAAGGCCCCCTAAAATTGGAGACCCTGTGCAGCCGCACTTTTGGCACAATCCAAGCGCCGACCCTGCTTGTTTTTTTTGTTTGAATGATGACTTTTTTTATCTTGATGGCAGTTGAATCGCGGAATACATGGCCCCGGAGATGTCGTGGGTAGTTCAAAAAAAATCTTGTAGACAAGTAGTATTGTTGGCCCATTATGATTTCTTCATCGCATTGTCCACAATTGTTGCTTTATTGCTTTTATGCAAATATATGTTAGACGAATAAAGTAATTCACATAGTAGCAAGTATGATATCATTAATACGTATTAGGACTATGCTAAGTTTAAGTAAAAATAATATAGTCATTGTATGATCATTAGTGATATTATATTACTAAACTTAATTGATTAACGACAATAAAAAAATTTAATAACACAATGCGCTAACGCTTAGTACATATTGTTCATACTTGATATTCATAATTCTGTGGGATATAGTATTGCAAGATTTGTCATAGATAATGAATCAAGATTATCCGCCCTTAGTCAACCTATATTTATTGAGCTAATCTAGAGTCGGCTTAATATGTAGTCGACAATTGTTACATATCCTAGACCTCCATATTTTGGAATTGGGACGTGACGCACACAAAATGAGAAAAAAAATAACAACAAAAAATGAACGAAGCAAAAATGAAATAAATCATATCAAGAAAAAAAATGCTTGTATGCATAAATTTTATGACTATAATCGAAAACTTTGTCAAAAATAAATTTGGAAGAGCGATCTAAGTACAAAATGGTGTTCGCAAACAAATCGATGAAAAAATAATTAATTAATGGACCCAGGGGAGTCCACTTGTCGGTTGTGATTGACATTGTTCCCGCTCAAAGAAAATGAGAAAGGTGGGGTTGGATTTGTAAATTAGAATGGTTTAAAAATCCTATTAATTATCCGACCAACTTTCATCCCTTTCAATTTTTTTCACATATGGAAGAACGTTTCATTCTTTTTCTATTGTTTGTGTAATTTATAGATATTGTATGTTGAAAAGTAGGGTATATATTCGGGTACTGGTATTTAGGATTTTATTTTTTAATTTTTTGAAAAGAAGGTAAACTTCATTTAAACAATAACATGATTACACGAGTTCATATCGTCCAAGATATGATCATGAATACAGACATGTATTGTAGCATGAACTATAAGGGCGTTCATGGAGCTTTGTAGTAGAGTAAGAGTAGCCAGAGTATGTGCACAATGATTTGCATTTCGATATGTGAAGGAGAAAGAAATCTCCCTATCTAACTTGAGAAATTTCTTAGCATCACATATCGTATGACGAATGATCCAAATTGTAGGCGTCACATGAGAGTTGATGGCTTCAATCAGTGCTTTGCAGTCCCCTTCCACTATGATGTAATGAAGTTGCTTGCGTTCAATCAGGACACTAGGTGAACCCCCAATGCTTCTACTTCAATCGGAGAACCTCCTTCTTGAGTTTTCGATAAAGCCCCCAAGAAAACACCTTCCTCATTTCTTAACACAGCTGCAACGACCATCTTTCCATCTAGGAATGCGCCATCAAATTTTATCTTCCAATTTGTTGCTTCAGGAGGCCTCCAATTCACACTGGTAGCAGTCAGACCAGAGGTGGAGATTGAAGAAGATGGCTTTTCATTGTAGGCTTCATAGTTCGCTTGTAAGACCATAGCTTGATGAATGATTATTCTGATGTTTATCGCTGCATTGTTGAAGATGGCTTTATTCCTAGCCTTCCATATGGACCACAGAAAGTAGAGACTCTTTGATACCTCATCTTGTTCTCCATTGTTAAGTAAATTAGAGATTAGACTTGATATATAGGACTGGGATCGTATCAATCTTGCAATGGACGGAAACTCATTCCAAACTGGGCCTGTGATGGAACAATGAAGAAAAAGATGGTTAGTATCTTCATCACATACCTTGCATAGAGGACAAACTGCATCAATATCATTGATTCTTCGGTGGAGGCAAGATTTGTTTGGTATGGAATTTGTTAGAATTCTCCATGCAAATAAGAGCACTCTTGGGCAAATATTCTTGAGATTCCAAAGCTTCTTCCAATCTCTGAATACAGTATTAGCAGTATCTTGAAGTTGATCATTGTGAATACTATCACGTATTGCTCGATATGCTAATTTCGTTGTTAAACATCCATCCTTTGTATACTTCCAGATTAGACAATCATCCTGTCGATTCACAGACAATTGAATATCTAGGATTGCTGCTGCTTCATGGGGAGGGAATAATAAGAAAATAAGATTTTCCTTCCAACTAAACGTGTCTATGTTTATGAGATTACTGACACTAGTGACCCAATTCTTTGCAAACTGGTAGCCTGATACTCTATATAGTTAGGCATGTTTGGAACCCAGGGATCGAGCCATATATTTATTTGTGAGCCATCACCAACTGACCATAGAACATGTCCTTGGAGAAATTTTCGACTCCTCAACATGCTTGTCCAAATACACGATTGGTTCTGTAGAGGTTGAGCCAACCAGAAGGATGATGAATGAAGGTATTTGCTTCTAAGAATATTTTCCCAGATAGAGTTAGGATTGGTAATAAACCTCTAAGTCAATTTGAGCATGAGAGCAGTATTGGTAATTTTCGGATCACAAAAGTGAAGCCCGCCATCAAACTTTGATTTGGTGAATATGTAGACCATGAAGTAAAGTGTATTTTCTTCTTATTGTTGTCAATTCCCCACCAGAAGTCCCTTTGCAGCTTAGATAATGAATTGGTGACAGCTTTAGGTATGAAATAGGAAGAGAAATAATATGTGGGAAGAGAAGATAGGGAGGACTTGATGAGAACCGTTCGGCCAGCATGGGATAGGCAACATCTCTTCCATCCATTCAGCTTACGAACACTAGTATTTAGGATTTTATTAGAAAATAAAAGTATAGGAAGGATTTTTGTTTATTACCATAAAACTCAAGGGAGCGCAACAAATTTCCCTTTGGTATAAAAAAAGAGAATGTAAGTTAATTAATATTATTAGGATTTTAGGCATAGAAAAAGAAATAAAATATTTTAACAATTGGAATAAAAACAGGGTTTGGATCTGATAAAATTATATAAATAGGAAAAAAATATAAATTATCTTGGATAATAAAAAATAGGGTACACCGTAAAAAAAATAAGTATACAAATAAAATTAAGTAAAGTTACAATATTATGTGGTCCGGATCATATTTGATAAAGAACCCACCTCAATCCTGTTAAAATGTGGTTTGGGTCATGTCCGTTTTGGTGTGTCCGAACTGAGTCATATCTAAACAAGTCCTAGTTTTACATGTCCGATCTATTTTTTTTTTGTCTCTAGCCCTAATGTTTTAAAAATCAGATCGATGATTAAACAGAATTGTGGTCGAACTCGAATCGAAAAAATTAATTTTTTTAATATTTTTTATTAGTTCGAAGCAAAAAATAATTAAAAAATTGTATAAACAATTGGCTCGATAGTGTAGACTTTATTAATTTCTATTGGATTTCGGTGTGAATTAAATGCACTGATGTTTAGTGTAGACTTTTCAACTTGACCATAAATGCATGCAAGTGCAGTGGATTAATATAAATTTATATTGAGTTGAACCGGTTCGGCTCAGACATACCAGTTCACGCAGTTTCAACGGTTGGATCCGACTTTGTTTTTTTTTAAATCGTTGGTTCTAAAAATTGACGGCTCAATTTGAAGTGAAGTGAATCGAAGACATTCACTGTACTGGTTGGATCCAGTTGAACCGTAGGTCCGATCCAATTTTGATAACATTGCTCTACCCTCCTTGCACCTTGAGAAGCTACTATCCTACTTATTAATTAATTTATTTATTAGTAAGGTTTGGACGCTTATTCATGAATTCTCCAATAACTTTCATCATATTGCAACATAGTTTTATAGACTCTTTGGTTGCTAAGTCATTCAGTGAAAGTGGAAATAAAAGTGAATTTTGAAAGTCTAGTTTAAAGTATTTATTGAAAATAATTGAAAGTAACAATCTAATTAAAAGTGAACTTTTCAACATTATAAAAACTTTTTTTTAATTTTTTTTTTCTCTTCTCTACATCTAAAATTTTGAAAATGATATAATCTTTCAATGATTTAAATGTTAAACTGACATCTGTGTCATGAACAACTTTCAAAATCCGTGATAAATATATTTAATTTATTTACACATGCTAAAAATTAAAGGACAACTTATTGAATGTTGGTTTTACATTTTTTTTTATTTTTATTGTCCACTCTCAAACAACCAAACTAAGTCCCTAGCACGCATGATTGTACCTGCCATTCTCTTGGTACCTGCAGGACGATGATAACCAGTTTTGATGTTTTGATTAATACGAGTACATTAATCCACTTATAAGATTCTTTCCTACTTTGGCAATATTTGTTGGGCTAAAGTGACGACAATACTTAGGACATCACTGGTTCTAACTTATCATGACGTTTTTTTTTTTTAAATGCTGACGTTATGCACGAAATTTTGTGTGTGCTATACCGTATATCTTTTGGGGTTTCTATAGTTTGTTCTATTAATCTTCCGTCATCACACTCAGTATCTTATATATCTTTTTGGTAATTACGGAGTTCCGCATATTACTTCTCTTTAAAGATTGAAATATGTGTTGCTTATAGCTTAAGTTTTGAATTAGTTCCTCATGTGGGATGCCTAACTTGTTTGTTAATGAGAATGAGACACAAATCTACCCAATGTACTTCCGTTGGGTATCAAAACCTGTGAACCCTGCCCACTTCCCATGCGTAAAGTTTGTAACAAAGCATACCTATTTTTAATGGTGTAACAAAGCATATTTAGAATATGTTGGCTTAGACTAAAATATTTGAACAATTTACATTAGCATATGATTGTCTGCACTGAAACCCTGTTGAGATGGATCTTTTCGCAGTGAGTCACTTCCCACACTTGTTGTCTACGGAAGAATAAAGGTCCAAAATGATAATTAAAGTGGACTTCTAGGACCTTCAAGGCAGGCATATCATTAATTGACTTATTGAGGTGTGTGTGTGAAACAGGAAAAGATTAATAAGGGTTCGGATGGAAGTAGAAGTATAAGGTATTGGTATTCAATAATGTTAGGAAATTTTTTTTTTTTTGACATACTTAATATCTATGCAGTACATTATTGGATGTCAAAAAAAAATTCTTAAAGTGGAGGTAATAATTGACATCAAATAATACAATACCACATCAGTTGTGTCAAATTTTTTTATCCCCATAGCATTACTCATTGGCATTGTTATAAGTCACATAAAATCCTACCAAGAGTCAGAAAATTTGTACATATGTAATGTGCGTTATGAGGTAAAAATCATGAACAATTGAATTGAAATAGGATTAGTATGTACCATATATGACATCACAATCCAAATTTGTCCATAATTTATTATTGGACTTCAACTGCATACTTATTCAGTCTGGAGACCTATTGTTGTTGCTCTACCTGCCACCGGTTATTAAATGGAAGGAATAATATATTTTCTTCCTGACTCAAATTCTGGTATACATGACGGATGTCTCCTACCTCAGCCACTTGAACTAGAGGTAATTGGCAAAAGCTACGACACTTAGAGATCAAATTTCTAAGTTAGGATCGTTATCGAAAATGGAATGCAATAGAAGTAGATGAGGACATTTTTTGTAAAATTATGTAGTCCAAACTCTACAAATTCAAACACGAGTCTTGGAGGGATCAGTTTTGTTTGAATACTGGATTTTGTTATGAACAACAACAATAAGTTCCCCGTTGGCAATGAAAGGCGAAAACCGTTCCACCAAACAAAGAAGTTGCGAGTGAAACGAAGTAAAGCACATAAACCAAATTGCCAAGAAATTGCAAAGAGTCAACAACGCAAACACAAAACGTTTTCACGTGGAAAACTCATACGAAAAAAAACCACAGGACGATCATAGTCTAACCTAGAAAAACCTCTACTATTGGAATAAGAAAGTACACATAATCCTTACAGACTTGTCATTGATCCAAATAGTATCATCGCAACTATTTTAAAGAAAAAAAAATTGACTACAGACTCCGAAGAATAAGAGATGAGACGAGAGAATTATCGAAAACGATCTCTCCTTCACAATGACCTTCAATTTTCTTTCTCTCCCTCCAAACTTGCAAAAGCATAAACTTGCATATTAGGGTTTGGAAATACCTATATATAGTACCCTCTGTAGAACTCTAGAGGGGGTTGAATAGGGTAATAAAATAATTACCAATAATAATAAGCAATTTAAAAGATAATAAAAGGAAGAGAGAATCAAACACTCGATTATCTTGGTCCTCCCAAGGGGCACTCCAGTCCCGGAACTCTCTTCGGCTTTAATGCACTACTTTACTAAATTAAATAGTTACAACACGAGTTTGGACCCGAAGAACTCATCAACTTCTTACACATGATTTTGGATTCGAAGAACTTGTCAACTTCTTACACACGAGTTTTCCTCCGAAGGCTCGTCAATTTCAAATACACGAGTTTTCCTTCGAAGGCTCGTCAACTTCATAACTTGAGAGAAAAAAGATTTTGACATTCTTGAACACTTGGAAGATCTCGCTTACAACTCTTGAATACTCTAATACTTTAATGTATGACAATTTAAAGCTTGGTAGAGTAATGGTGGAGCTCTTTGGTAGATATAAAATTTAAAGCTCAAGTAGATAAGTCTTTATGAAGAGAGAGGATGCCTATTTATACAAATCCAACCTCATGAAGAGCAGTCAGCAGCCGAGCAATTATCCGACAAATTTTTGCAGAAATCCTTCGGATTATCCGGCCAACAGTAATGGCTAGAAATAGAGCCGTTAGATGTACTTAATGCGACTGTCAGATGTCTTTGGATTTGAATTCGAATAAGGCCAGCAAGGCATCTGGATTATCTGATGGATTATATTGGACATTCGGCGGATAATCTTTGGGATAGAACAAAATAGCTGCTGTCTTTGATTGGATTATCCGACGGATTACTGCAAAGATCTGCCAGATGATCCAAACAAGACAACAAAATAGTTGTTGTCTTTGTTCGGATTATCCGACGGATTACTGCAAAAATCCTTCGGATGATTCGGATGTTACAACAAATACTTGCTGTAAACCATCGGATTATCCGACGGATTACCATGGAGATCCGGCGGATTATCCGTCTCTTTATAAAATCTATTTCAGTATTCTATAGCATTTTAGTTAGTCATCCATGCTAAAGTGTGTACATGATTTCTTTGACACTTACAGACACTCAAAGAGACAGAGGAGCTTTTGATCTTAAATTCTTTTGCTTTGTCAAATGTCTTGTTGAGTGCGATAAGGGTATGTTATTCGTAAGTGTTGGAATCATCTTTTCTTATTTCTCTAAAAGACTTGTATCTTCTTATAGATGTTGGAGTCGTCTTTTCTTCTATCTTTGACTGACTTGTTTGTTTCTGTAGAATAATATAGCTAAAACAGTACAAAGGTTAATTATAGTCAACATATCAAAATTAGTGTGCCAATAATATTTTCTATTTTGATAATTGAGAAAATGTATGGGTTTAGGAGATAGCTCCCCCGTAATGTGATATCTCCCCCCTCAATACAATTTCTCTCCCTTGGCATTTATTCAAAATGAAGGCATGATATAAGATAGAAGCAAAAGTAAAAAAAGACAGAAGAGGCATAGCATTTGATAATAGAAATAGACTTGATGAAAACATATGTAGCAGAACAACAGTACTACATTTGACCAGTCCCTAAAGGACAACATAAGACATACTACTTAAAAACGTAATTCTAGTCCCCGAAGGAATGCACAAGATGATAACCATTTTAAAAAGTCTAAGAAGGACTGTACAAAATAAAAAAAAACAAAGTGAGACATCCCACCACTCGAAGCCAAGATCCATCAAGTTTCAGGAGCAATCAGAGGGTCAACATCAGCCTTCTGATCCTCATCATGACCTGGAGCTGGGGTAAAAGTGCCATATGGGTCTATGCCTGCAGGATACATGAAGCCATAGACAATGGGATCGGTAAAGCGCGGCTCAAAAAATTCAGGATAAAGAGCATTGGGGTTGACATACAAGTTTTGCTCCTCTAGCATGCGCTGGAAGTAGTAGGCTTGTATGAAGCCAGGTGAATGAGGATGCCAAGTCCTCGGGTGGCCGCCTGAATACGCTCCGTGGTGGAGATGGAAAGAGTTTCAAACTTACGATCGATATATCGACGAACCTCGAGAGTAAGGATCGTCGAAGGCTGAGGAGCAGGTTCAGTAACAGCCGTAGGAATGGCGTGGCCACGGGTGTTAGACTTGGCAAGCAGACTAGGTCGATCTCTAGTAGGACAGTTAGTCAGGTTGATCCCATTAGCTTCGAGGATCATTGTAATATACATGCCTAAGATGAGAGAGGGATGGGTGGTTTCCCAGATAAGAATCAAGATAAAGATGATGGTTTTGGCGAAAGAAAATGGTTACTTAGAGACGAGGTAGTACATGGTGGTCATCTCCTCAGCGGTTAGAGAATCCATATTTCTAAGTTTCGGAATAAGGGTATGGTCGAGGATACGATGGAAGTCATGAAAGAAAGGATTTAGGTCTTTATCCTGTCACGACCCGCACCCTGGTTAGGGCATGAGCACGTGGGTACGTCTAGCCTACGTCGCAGAATCGGCGGTAGAATGCTGTATAGGTCGTCTGTAAATACTACAACTAAACAGTATAAGGGTATCTGCCATCTCCGTACGGAGGAATATAATATGGCATAACTCAATCACAAGATAAAAACTAGGATAGATAGCACGAAATGGAAATGTGATAGTAGTGAAAATAGGAAATGAGTCCAGGATCCAATATAGCTCAGAGATATAAACAACATCACAGAGTCACAAAATATAATATAGAATACTACAGTCTGAAAGTACTAGTTGGATTGCAGTCTAGGCAAACCTAACTAAGCTATACTACCCTGGGTGTGCAAAGCCTAGTGGCTCAACTAACAGGCCACAGTCCTGGCCCAAGTCTCTATCTTTTTCGACCCTATAGTAGGTCGAGCAGTTTGCCTCTGAATCATCTATAATATATCAACGGTATCCTGTCAGGTATAGTATATGTGAAATCCCGAATAGTATATGTGAAATCCCGAATAGAACCCCACCCAAATGGAATTATATAGCAGCATATGATATATATTGAAATATCGTGAGAAAAGGGGGGGGGGGCAGAGATCCTCAACTTCAAAACCCTAACCGAAACCCTAAACCCCGTCGACCTATTCTCCCGGTCGTACGTCGACCCTGGGGAATCCGACTAGTCGCGTGCGCCGTCGCATGGCCGACGACCTCCGACGCTGCATGGCCGCAGCAATGGCAAGACCAGCAGCAACTTAGGAACAGAGCGGCAGCAACAGCCGCCCAGTCCAACCCCAAACTTTGTGACACATGTTTCACCTCCTCGCTTGACCGTTCCTCGAACTGATCACTCAGGTATGATTACAACATATACACCTAAAACTCCTGTCAATTATTTTGCATATGATCGGATTCGATTCGATAATAAATCGAATGAGAAAATCAACGAAAAACTGTCTGAAACAGGACAGTAAGACAGCCCCAACTCCCTGATTTGGAAGAGAAGTTCTGAACCCAATACTAGAAATTTCTAAAATCAAATTAGAGACAGTCATAGATGACCTGTAGGACTCCAGAAGACTTTTGGTAGTTTTAAAATTGATCACTTATATGCCGAGAAAACAGATTTCCAAAACTGTCAAAAACCCATTTTCAAAACAGTAGAGAATTTAGGAATTTTCCCGATACGGCATGAGCTCCGACAAACCGGACGACGTGGTCGCAACCCATAAGAGTCAAATGACGTGTATGGACATTGTCGACGTGTGGGATTCGACGGAACTTAATTTTTTTGTGCGTGTGTGACGAAATCGAAAAGTTTCTGTCAAGATACCCCGTATCGGCCTCCTTGCAAACTAGCCTATAACTTCGTGCACGTTCGTTATCTTGAGGTAAAAATTATGCCAATATGACCATATTATTTTTTTGGACCTACATGCCAAGTTTGGTCCGATTCTGAGAAGGTCGATCGGAATGCCTTTTGGCGGGCCTACGACCCGATCTAACGGACAAATTTGTGCATGGCCCACCAGAATCCAACTTTAGACATACAGTTGGGTTTATCTCATCAAACCAGATCCATAGACATATAGTTTGATGACTTTAGAAATTGTAGATACTAACACGCATTTTGGTGCAAAGCGAGTCCAACGATGGACATCGTTTTGGCCTAAAATTTTCGTTTGCCCTGTATCCAGAGTTGGATCTATGGGTAGGCCATTCTAGCTAATTTATCTATTCTGAACACGTTGGTAATATCTGTTTCAGCCCCTGGAGACTTTGGTGCAGTTGGACTTTCGTATGGCACGTTGAGTGGTCGGTATTATCGATTTCACCAGCAAAGGACTCCAGGCGAGTACAGTTTGTTGTTTTAAAATGTATGTTGTTTAAATTAAGTAGTATATATAAGTATATAAATAAATATATAGTATAGAAGGTTATTTTGATTTACTAGTGGTTATTAGGATATATATATATATATATATATATATATATATATATATATATATATATTATGTGTGTATATATATATATATATATATATATATATATATATATATATATATATATATATATATATATATATATTATGTGTGTATATATATATATATATATATATATATATATATATATATATATATATATATATATATATATATATATATATATATACATATATATATATACATTTTGTATATATGTATATATATATATATATATATATATATATATATATATATATATATATATATATATATACACACATAATATTATGTGTGTATATATATTATATATACACACATAATATATATACATATGTATATATTATGTGTGTATATATATTATGTGTGTGTGTATATATATATATATATATATATATATATATATATATATATATATATATATATATATATATATATATATATATATATATATATATATAACTATTGGTAAATATACAGTATAAAAAAATAGAAAAGAAATAAAAACAAAAACAAAAACAAATGGAAAACAATACTGTTCCCACCAGGGGAATAGTATATGTGAAATCCCGAGTAGAACTGCACCCAAAGGGAATTATATAGCAGTATATGCTATATATTGAAATAACGAGAGAAAGGGGGGGGGAGATCCTCAACTTCAAAACCCTAACCGAAACGCTAAACCCCACCGACCTATTCTCCCAGTCGCACGTCGACCCTAGCGACTCCGACTAGTCGTGCGCGCCGCCTCGTGGCTGGCGACCTCCGGCACTGCATAGCCGCAGCAGCGGCAAGACCAGCAGCAACTTAGGAACAGAGCGGTAGCAGCAGCCGCCCAGTCCAACCCCAAACTTCGCGGCGCGTGTTTTACCTTCTCGCTTGACCGTTCCTCAAACTGATCGCTCAAGTACGATCACAACATATACGCCTAAAATCCTATCATTTATTTTGCATATGATCGGATCCGATTCGATAATAAGTCGAATGAGAAAATCAATGAAAAATTGTCCGAAACAGGACAATAAGACAGCCCCAACCCCCTGATTTGGAAGAGAAGTTCTGAACCCAATACTAGAAATTTCTACAATCAAATTAAGATAGTACTAGATGACCTACAGGACTCCAGAAACCTTTTGGTAGTTTTGAAATTGATCACTTATATGCCGAGACAACAGATTTCCAAAACTGTCAAAAACTTGTTTTCAAAACAGTATACATTTTAAAAATTTTCTCGATACGGCGTACGTCCCGACAAACCAGGCAACGTGGTCGCAACCCATGAGCATCGAAAGACACGTATGAATGTTGTAGACGTGTGGGATTCAACAGAACTCAATTTCTTGAGCGTGCGTGATGAAATCGAAACGTATCCGTCGAGATACCCCATATCGGCCTCCTTGCAAACTAGCCTATAACTTCATACATATTTGTTATCTTCAGACGAAACTTGCGCCAGTAGGAACGTATCATTTTTCTAGTCCTATATGCCAAATATATTACGATTCTGAGAAGGTCGACCGGAATGCCCTTTTGGCGGGCCCACGATCCGATCCAACGGGCGAATTTGTGCACGGCCCACCAGAATTCAACTTTGGACATACGATTGGGTTCATCTCGACAAATCGGACCCATAAACATATAGTTTGACAACTTTTGAGACCGTAGATACTGGCACACTTTTTGGTGCAAAGCGAGTCCAACGACGGACATTGTTTTGGTCCAAAATTTTCGTTTTGCCCTGTGTCCAGAATTGGTTCTACGGGTAGGCTATTATAGCTAATTTGACTATTCTGAACACGTTAGTAATATCTGTTTAGCCCCCGGAGACTTTGGTGCAGTTGGACTTTCGTGTGGCACATTGAGTGGTCGGTATTATCGGTTTCACCAGCAAAGTACCCCATGCGAGTACATTTTGTTGTTTATTTTCGATATTGATTATTACTATACCTCATTATTAGTCATTGGATATGTGATTCTCGTCTTTTATGTTTTGTTATATTTTGTCGTGTCGGTCAGGGAAGTACTAAGGATGTGTGATCTGACCTTATACACTGTAGACTTTGTAGGCAATGATTTATTATTGTAAAGTAGGCATTGTAGATAGTAATTTATTATTGCAAAGTAAACAACGCAAACAGTATTTAGTCATCCTAGACAGTATCATGTAATGATCCCGAGATCGATCACATATCATAGGTACTTCAGTCAGTTGGTGAGTATTTTTTTTGTTATTTCATTTACTGTCCAACTTTTGTGTAGTTTTCTTCTGTCTTTCTTTATTTATTTTCAAATCATATATTTAAAGGCTAACCTCTGCTTTATAGTCATTTTCATATGTTGGAACTGAATTTAATAAATTGTACTTGTTCCATCCTGACTGGGTAATCCAACATTTTTCATGTTAGCCGCGACTACGCTCAGCATTGGGAAGACATGTTTACTTGCAGGCCAAACCTAGAAACTAGTTAGATAGTTGAGTATTCATTTAGTTGTTCTTCATAAATTGTGAGATATTGTACCTTGCATCAAATGTAAATCTTTGAATATTGTAATTTAATTTAGTTATTGTGAATGAGCATTTTTATGATTTTGAGTATTGTGGCTTAACAACGTTATACCGTCGACACTGCGGTGTAGGGTGGCTTGGACATGTACTAGTATCTCGAAAGGCAGGTACAGGTCATGACAGAAGAGGAGGAGCCATCGTGGAAAGAGCTTTTGCTATGAGAAGCCATAGGAAGAGAAAGAAGTTTGAAGTGGAGAATGGATTTTGGGAGTGATAGAGGGAATAAAAGAAGGAAGAAGAGTTTAAATAGGGGTGAATGGGTGGGGGGGTAGATGAAGGGTTTAAACAATTTGGTGAAGAGAAGTGAATGTGAAAAATAGATTTTGAGAAGAAATGAAGAGGCATCAGCCGTTCGTTTTCTGTGCCAACCGTGCACGAACGAAAAATCCAACGATTTTTTGCGGAATGTCGACAGAAAATCGAAATTTAGATAGAGACGAATTAAATATGGTAGGTGAAAAGTCTAATCGGTTCGGAAGTTGTTCTGTCAACTTTCGGCAGTCTGTGCTAAAAACTAATAGCGAAAAATTTGACAAATTTTTACGAATTATCGGTAAAAGATCTGTTATAACAGAGAAAATCTTGCTGGAATGAGTTCGAATTATCCGACGGATTCACGCAGAAATCCTTCGGATAATCCAGATAGTTAAAAAATAAAAGTTAAAAGGATTTTTTAAGGAGCCCGATTTCATGACAAATAAAAGAGAACCGATATTCGGCGAGAGGTTTAGTGAAGATATTAGCAAGTTGATGGTCAGTATCAATAAATTCAAGGTGAATGTCGCCCTTGAGTTGATGATCATGCAAAAAGTTGTCGAATCTTAATATATTTTGTGCGTGAGTGACAAATCAGATTTTTAGTGAGATTAATAGAGCTAGTATTTTTACATCTGATAGAAATACCATAATCTACAAGTGTTTGTGTCATCCAAAGGATTTGTGCACAACAACTTCCAGTCGCAATGTATTCAGCCTCAGTTGTGGAAACGACAACTGAGTTTTGATTCTTACTAAACCATGAAACCAAGGATTTTCCAAGGAATTGGTATGTGCCACTAGTGTTTTTTCAGTCAATCTTGCATCCGACAAAATCTGCATCCGAGTAACCGATAAGCTCAAAGGATAAAGATTTTGGATACCAAAGTTCCATGTTAATGGTGCCTTTGAAATACCAAAAAATGTGCTTAATGGCATATAAGTGGGATCCTTTGGGATTTGCTTGGTATAAGCAAACACTAAATTTGATGTCGGGATGACTAGCAGTTAAGTAAAGTAAGTTGCCGATAATACATCAATACTTATGAATGTCGACCGAGACACCATTTTCATCTTGATCAAGGTTGGTCGTTGTGGCCATAGGAGTTCTCATTGATTTGGATGAGTCTAGTTCAAAGCGCTTAGGAAGATCCTTTATATATTTGGCTTGATTGATGAACGTGCCTTGAGGTCCTTGCTTGATTTGTAGACCAAAAAAGAATGACAATTCTTTCATCATGCTCATCTCAAATTTGACCTGCATAACTTTGACAAACTTTATGCAAAGTGGTTTGTTAGTGGAACCAAAAATAATGTCATCAACATAAATTTGAACTAATAAAACTGTGCCATTGTGAGTTTTAAAAAAAAGTGTTGTGTCAACATTGCCCTTGAAGAAGTTGTGAAAGATGAGAAAGGAGCTAAGACGCTCATACCAAGCACGAGGAGCTTGCTCGAGGCTATAGAGGGCTTTGTGTAGTTTGAAAACATGATCAGGAAATTAAAAATCTTCAAAGCCAGGAGGTTGCTCAACATACACCTCTTCTTTAATAACACCATTCAAAAAGGAACTTTTGAAATCCATTTAAAAATGTTTAAAATTATTAAAACAAGCAAAGGCACAAAGCATTCAAATAGATTCAAGGCAAGCAACCAGAGCATAGGTTTTTTCGTAGTCCATGCCTTCCTCTTGGTTATAGCCTTGAGCAACCAATCGAACTTTGTTACGAGTGATGATTCCATCCTCATTGAGCTTATTTTGAAACAACCACTTTGTCCCAATAATATGATAGTTGTGGGGCTTATGAACGAGTTCCCAAATATTATTTCGCTCAAATTGATTGAGCTTTTCTTGTATTGCAATCATCCAAAATTCATCATTAAAAGCATCATACTATTTTTAGGTTATATTTAAGAAATAAAAGCCACATTCGTACAGTGATCTCATGTAGAGGATCTAGTGATAACCTGTGAGGAAGGATCACAAATAATGAGTTTCTTGGAATGATGGAGGACAAATCTCCATTCATTGGGGAGATCCCCTTGAGGAGTCTCTAAAGTTGAAGAGTCTTCGGGTGGAGTAGTCTCAACTTTATTACTAGATGAAGGAGCAATTGTATCACCGAGAGAATATTTTTCCAAGCCAATAGAGATGTCCTCAATATCATTCGTGGAACTATATGTGGAAGTGTTAAGTTCGATGTAAGAGACATTGATTTACACTTCGACTACAAGACTTCTTTTGTTAAATACATGAAATCCTTTACTATGTATAGAATAACCAAGGAAGATACCTTCATAGACTTTTTCCTCAAATTTGCCTATGTTATCTTTGGTAAAATATTTGTATCCAAAAACTTTAAAGTATTCAGTAGAGGGAATTTTGTCAAACCAAAGGTCATAAAGAGTTTTTTTAAAAAATATGTCTAATCAAGACTTTTTTTATAACATAACATGCCGTGTTAACGGCCCAAAAATATTGTGGGAGCTTTAATTGGTTTAACATGACCCTTGCCGTAACGCCGAGGGTTCTATTCTTTCTTTCCACAACGTCATTTTGTTATGGAGTTCTAGCGTAAGCAAAATGATGACCAAAACCATTTTTAACACTAATTTTTTAAAATCGGCATTGTCAAATTCACCTTCATGCTCACTTCTAATTTTGTTGATCATAATACCTTTCTTATTTTGAACACGTTTATAAAAAGCAACAAATTCACGAAAAGTATCACTTTTGTTTGCAAAAAAAACCTCAAGTAAATCTTGAAAAATCATCGACTAAAATAAAAGCAGATAGTTTACCACCATGAATAGTTACTTTTACTACACCAAAGTAGACAATTTGAAACATTAAGCTTTTTTTTGTTTTGAAATGGTATGTATACGTTCCTAGGTGTTGGAGCACATTGTAACCATTCCAAACTTATTAAATGTTCCTAAAATTATTTTACCTAAGAATAATTTTTTATTATATTTCACGGAACACACTCCCTGTGTTTTAATTTGTGTTTAACACCTACCCACTACTCATGTGAGGTTAAAAAAGTATTCCAAACAATTCTCTCTTACATCTATTCTTACCTTCTCCCTCCTCTCTCTCTCTCTCCCTCTCTCATTCAAGCTAGTCGTCGCAATCCCCGATCCTATGTCCACAATGCCATCTCCCTCTGGTCAGCAAGCCTTTCTCCCTCCCCCCTCTCTTTCTCTATCTATCTCTCCTTTTGCCCTTCCTAATCCCCCCCGTCCGCAAAGGATAAGAAGGATAAAGATTCGGCGTCGAGCGCCTCCTCTACTTCCTCAAGTCACCTAAGCCTTCAAGTACTCTCCTCTTTCTCTTTAATTATGACCCTATTCTCGATATATTCGATGGAGATTTTTCCAATCTAGTTGAAATTATATGATTTTATTGTTTATCACTCCATTTTTTGTGTGTGTGTATCTACTAGGTTGATCCTTAATTTTTGGGTCGATTTTGGTTGGGTTAGGGTTTGGGTAATGATTCGGGGGAATATTGGTTATTGTTTAGGATAGCTTAGAGTTTTGATTTGTTATTCTTGAATTTTACTCGTTGTCTTCATTTGTTTTATTTTATGATGTTGTTTTGTCTTAACATCAGATTCAGTTAGGGTTTAGGAATTGAGGTCGATATATGGCCCAATTATTCAAGATGATGAGAAGGTCTATTGCATCAAAACTTGGAAATTTTGCTACCACGTTTTAAGCAAACCATCTAAAGGTAGATATCATGTCTATTTTCAAAGAACTAATACATGATGGTATCCTAATATATGTTTGTATGATTTATATCATAGAAGTTTACGACATGCTTGATTATCATTGTTTAGTAGGAATATACTATTTAGTAAGCATTTGCATTGAATTTTTGCTTCCAATCTCAAAATAATTTGTGAGCATATTTATTAAAGTCCTTACTTCCACTATTTATTTACTTGTTTCATCACATCTCATCTGTTATTAAGTGATATTGTTTATATTTATATAGCTGTTTGAAAACATTGTGAATGTTACCTTTACTATTATCGACTTTTTTTTTTGTCCAAAATCTCTTTGTTCTTCCGTGGCTATATGTTATCTTGTATTTTTAGGAAATATAATATTGGTAGGGATTGCAATCTGTGCTACTATCGGCTTTTTGTTATATGTATTTGATTCAGAGTAAAAAGTATGGACATAGAACCATTTTGAGAAGAACAAGGAAATAACTTGTCAACCAACTAACATGAGAATGTAAAATTTGTTTACATACCGTAGTTTCAAATGCTATTAGCTATGTGTGGACAACCAAGCCAATCTTTTTGTAATACATAGTGAATTTAGTTGTGACTGAAGTGGACATTTATATATATAGTAGAATATTACTGAATGGTTTATGCTAAAGGTTTTTTGTGTTAATTCTAGTAAATTGGTTTTTTTAATGGAAAAACACAAAACCACGACAAATACTTGTTCCAGTTGCCTATTTAGATTAATATGAATTGTTAATAATAGTGTTTTTTGTGTGTTATTTCCATATTAAATCATATTGGTTTTCATTGACTAATAGAATGTCTGCTTGTCCATTCAGCTAGATACGATCTAGGTTGATTTTTTTACTTTTCTTCCTAGGAGTAAATGAAGGTGTCGTCACTGAAATGGTACGATATTTCTTCCTAGGAGTTTCATATCTTTATCTTGTATTCTTACTTATGTTCATATTTCTACATCTTATCAAAGTTTAAGAGTAAATAGAGGTGTTGTCACAGGGAAGTTTTGTTTGATGAAATTAACAATGTGTGTGTAGAACTCTCGAGTATCAGTAGATGGATATTTACAATGAATATCAGTCTTAGTTGCAGCCGTATATTTTTTCTGTGCTGCAGTATACAACTGCTCCCTGCTGCAGGAAGTAGAGCAGCAATTAGCAGCATATGAAACAACAACAAGCACCAATAGAAGCTACATAGCAGCATATGAAACAACAACAAGCAGCAATAGAAGCTACATAGCAGCAGATGTTATATACAGAAAGTTACTGCAGTTGGGTAGCAGTAGGTAAAACCTGTGTGTGTTATGATGGTTAACTGTAACATACTTCAGTAGTTAGAACCTAGGGGCCAGGGGAATTAAACTTGTTTATCAGGAACAGACTACAACAACAGTTGGCAACCTCTAAGTACCAAGGAGATCGTGTTCTGTGCATGTGTCTGTCTAAAATTACCTACCTGGTAATGGATATGTAGTGTAAAGGTCTCGTGACTGTTGTTGTACAGACCTGGGCAAGGGTATCATTAGGATAGGTTCAACAGTACTTGTAGCAGATTTTGCAGAATACTTTATGTGAATGTTTCAAGTCTTGCTTGAGGGATCTTGTGGACTTTATGAATTCGTTATTGTGATATGGTATTCAAACACTTCCTTCATGTACGGTGCGTTGTCCAACTAAAATTATCAAGTGCTAATTTTCTTACCTATTTTTACTTTTGATTTCTTATTAGTAGTTTAGTAGAGTAGATTTGGTTCATCTTAATTGTTGGTGGATTGTGTCTAAAAAAAACTTTCTTTCAAGGTTTGCATTTGGTTAATTCGCATATGAGTCGTGACTCGCATCACCTCCAGGTTGACAAGTAGCTGCTGGTATGCCTCTATTATGGTTTTTTTCAAAGAAATTCCATTAGGTTCAACTTTTGCTATAGGCAAAGGTAACGTTTGATTGATTTTTAATAATATATAACAAGAGTCATTCCCTGAAATTTTTTTGTTAGAAATAAAGTAAAAATCAGAGCACAGAGCAACAAACAGTCTTCACATGAATTTTGGTTTAGGAGCATGTACATGTCTACGTATCTTTATACTTTCCAGATTGTTTTTTTCAATAGTATAAGAAATAATATATGCAACATACTAGCAAAACTGGATAACAATCCATGACATTGTAGAAATTTAGAAATAACTATTGTCCCCATACTATAGGCCTTCGATGAGGGTGTCCCTTGGTGCAGTGGTAAGGCTTGACGCCTGCATCCTGGAGGATACAAGATGTGAGTTACAGGAAAACCTCTACACATATTGGGGGATGGTTGCATGTATCTTGACCCTCGCTAGACCCCATATTAGAGGAACCTTGTAGCAAATGTTGCATTAACATAGACACGAATATGCAAACAATACCAAAATAGGGTAAAGGACAACTTCAGGTAGGTACAAACATAGCTACCTATGTGTAATACCTGTGTTCGTATTACGTATTTTGGGATACGTATACGTATTTTATTCTGTATTGCATGATTCCTTGTTTAGCTCTCGGCTTGGTTTAACTCTCGGTTTGGGTTGGCTTGGTTCGGCCGGCCCAATGCTTGGTTCATCATGGGCCAAGGGTGGAACACCTTAGCCTATGCTTCTCCTTCATTTCCACCACAACCCCCCTCTTTATTATCCCCACCAACCTTCTCTCTCCTCCATAATTCTCATTTACTTCTCCTTCCCCCACCATTACTCTTCTCCACCAACCAAGAACACCATAGGCAAGTGCAACTTGCTTCCACAAGAGAACTCCTTTTGATGGTTTCATTAGCTTCTCCTCATGATTCTAAACCACATTAGAACTTGTTATTTTCTATTTTGAGGCTTTATTTCTTGTAGATCTAGAAATTAGTTATTTTCGGATTTTGGTGGTTTTGATCTATCAAAGTTCTTTGTTTTCAAGTTTTGATGGTTTCATGTTGTAGAGAATTTTATTCGACCCAATTTTGACCTTTGGAAAGTTGGATTCGGAATTATTTTGACCAAGATATGGACAATTGAAGCTTAGATTCAACTTTAGAGGTCTTGCTGTTCTTGTCATTTGGAGAAGACAGTGAACAGTGGGCTAGCTTTTTAGCTTGTACCACTGAGTTGCGCACGCTCTTTAGCGCAGTGCAGACCCCATACGCTGCCTTTTGGGAGCGTATGGCTCGCATACGCTCGCTTGCCTGATAAGGAGTCGTATGGACCCCATACGCTGCCTTTTGGGAGCGTATGGCTCGCATACGCTCGATTGCCTGACAAGGAGTCGTATGGACCCCATACGCTGCCTTTTGGGAGCGTATGGCTCGCATACGCTCGCTTGCCTGACAAGGAGTCGTATGGACCCCATATGCTGCCTTTTGGGAGCGTATGGCTCGCATATGCTCGCTTGCATGACAAGGAGTCGTATGGACCCCATACGCTGCCTTTTGGGAGCGTATGGCTCGCTTACGCTCGCTTGCCTGACAAGGAGTCGTATGGATCCCATACGCTGCCTTATGGAAGCGTATGGCTCGCATACGCTCGCTTGCCTGACAAGGAGTCGTATGGACCCCATACGCTGCCTTTTGGGAGCGTATGACCTGAGCGTATGACTTTGGCACTGAGCGTATGGCCTTTGGCTGACTTGGTCTCATGTCAGCGTGTCAGATTTGGTTTTATTTTGCCTGAGCTTGGCTCTTCTATAGCCCTGTATATTAATATTTTATTAGATATTTTACGCCCATTTTATATCCTTACGCCATTTGTCCTGAACTTGATAATCACAAATTTATGTAAATATGTTTGGAATTGATAATTGAGCATGACGCGATAGTGACCTGTAGTGGTGCACTCCTGACATAATAACCTGACATGACCTGATAGTGGCCCGTCGTGGCGCACTCCTGACCAGTACACTTGGCATGATAACCTGACATGATTATCTCGAATAGCTGTTGCGACGGCTACCTGACATGACATGACCTGTATAATTAATCTGGACACCGTGGGCGATTATGTTTGTATAAATAAGCCAGTCCTGTCTTGCATCATGTCTAGGATGGGACTCCTGAGTACCACGGTCAGGAGTACCTATTGAAATAAACTAAGGACTAATAACTAGATTAATACATTAGTCATGAAGAGATTTCCCAGCTACAGGCAATCCCGTTACCTGGGCACGCCTTAGGATCTGTAGCCTGCCGTCGAGTAGGGCACATTTCCAGCACACTGTCATGTGTTGCACCCTTCAAGCTACCTAAGGGTACATTTGTTTCCTGGACGATGTACCCACCAGAATTCAACTCTAATCTTTTAACCCGGGGAACCTGGATGGTCTACAGGGCTTGTGGCTGTGGAATAATCTTGCTGCATCTTGTTAGTAATTAGGCTTGTGACAACCCTAGTTAGTTAAAGTATAAAGCCGTAATTCTTGCTTGGCCGTGAAGTGATTGAACGGAGTCTAACCAGTCTAGTCTTGCCCTGATCCTGTTCTAGATTACTGCATGACCATAATGCTTGTATTTATTTTACCGATAAATGGTGAGAATTTCCAAGTTCTGTTCAGACGAAGGGTTACAACCCCGGTCCTTGTTTGGTTTACGGATTGTAACCTGGCTATCTGAATAGTTCTATGGTTATCTCATCGTATATCATCCTGGTGTATTCTCTTTATTACCAGTTCTTACTTTTATTTATATCTTGTGCTGAGTGCTGGTTTTAGTTCTTAAGTGAAGCCTCCTTTGTGGCACTTGCTCTTTCTGGGGTCTGACCCAGCTGGTTTTGTGTGGCCAGATTTCGGAGCAGCTCCAGAGGATCTACCGATCTTCCAGCCAGATGGTGGCCACTAGACGGAACCCTGGCAACGAGTGGGTTATTTTTGGCTCTCCCACTCTATTGTAAAAATTATTCTTTTGAGGCGTTTAGCCGACGAGCACCTGTTTAGCTCGATTGTATTTACTTACTGTCTGCCTACGGGCTGTAACATGATTAACAGATCCTAGGGTTGATCATGTATGACTAAACTCTTGCTAGTCCTAACATTTTGTAACGACTAGCTTCATGATCAGCTGAATATGTAATATTTGGGACGCCTTATTATTGTATATTTAATGATCATACATCTTGTAACTTTTACTTACTTGCTTGTGATTGAGACAATAGGCTGTTCATGACCTTAAGAGACTGCTGGCTTATAGATAAACCCTCATGTATCCTAGACAGCCGTGACCGTATAGCGAGATGGATTCCATTTCATATACGTAGCTGGCTATGTCTGCCCCCGCTCTCCAGTATTCTGGTTCTGGGGCGTGACACTATGTGGCACAAATAAGAACACATGTACCGACATGGTACAAATACTTGCATCCTTCTGCCGTAATAGACATGGTTAGGGATATGAACTTTAAGATTATGTTCTTGCTTCTTATAATTCACAAACCGATATTATGATGTTAATGAACGATATAGGGGAGAAGTAGTTGATATTGATACATGGGTTGCGACGTCAGGTAAGAACGACATGTGGAGGGACTGGATCCTTCGAGACTATAACACCCATAAAATAATTACAAAAAAAACAAGGTAGATTGAGCCAGGACTAGTTTACCTTAATTTTTCCATCTTGAGTCTAAATAGCTCACATGATTTATTTTTCCCATGTATGCAGCACTTGGGTGATCATGAATAGAGAAATGAGGAGGCTATCGAAGATACCAGAACAGATGAGGGAAGAAGTGAAGCCTTTCTTTCTCGACAGTACAATAATCCCTCGGATTTGTTTCGACTACAAGATTAATAAGCTCAACGAGGAGACGACACAAAACATTAGATTAGGTTTAGTAGTAAGTGGTCATAATTGATGTAAACTCTATATATACCAAAAGAATACCACTGATGAATGTTAAGTGATAAATGATATATATAACTTCTTTATCTTTCTAATATATGATATATAGAACATGATAATATCAACACTTAGCATTTGTTTCATATAAAATTTAGCCAAGATGGGGCGACATGGATATCAACCAGCACTTAAACAATATCAGATATATTGGCTAGATTCTCGAGGTAAGTTCTTGATAGAGTTATAAAACACATCAAAACTCATTCGATATCTTATTGTTACTGTTTGGTTGCAAGAAAATCGAGAAAAAGAAAAGATGAGAATTGTCTTTTCATACAAATAGGAGATTTTTGCATAACATCTTTTATTAGGATGCTAGTGAAATAAATAAGAAGTAACAATGCGTTTTGTACTATGCAGAATAGGCTAAACAAGTATCATCTGTTATTGACATCAGTAACTTGTACAAACAACCATGATAAATCTAATATATAGGGAACTAATATAATATCAATTCAAACTGTTTTTTTAAAAAATCAATATTTAAGATCACTACTATAAAGTAGATTTCTACTGATTGCAGGAGACTAACAAGCATGGAGCATTCTCAAGTTCAACCTTCGATTTATGAAGACCTATAGATGCATATGTCCAAGGTAGAGGCTACACTCAGACAAAAAGTGGAAGAAAATAACAAATTGAAAGTAAACTTTAGGAGTAGAAGAAGAGATGCTCATAGAATGAGGCAAAAATGAAGTGTACGAAGGAGGAATGGAAGACGCAAGTGGCATCTTTATAGGTGATCTTATGTCTCTTAAATTGCATAAGGTCTGTAGATACAGACAGTCTGTATTCATAGATATTTATGTAGAATTTCCTACAAATCTGGCCCTGCAGATGTGTGTAAACATGCAGTGCCTGGAAGTGGTGTGCACAGATCTAAAAATATAGACTGTTGGTAAGGTATTGTGTATCATCACTGAGAGTGTGTTGTATTGGCATACCATGTGTAGTATGTATAAACAACAACAGAATAGAGGTACTTATGCAATTTATTTGAAAATAAAAAGCTAATTAAGACACATTTTACTAATTATGCAATTTATTAGTAATTTCTATTTTTAACATGTTCATAATGTTGCATGCCGGTGTTGCTATTTGTCATTATTCAAATATCCATTATTCAGTTGGATTATAGTTTTGGGATCATGTTTTGAAGAATTAATTTTTGGTGAGACAGAGGTCCAAGTAGGTGTACTACAGAGGTTGCGTCATTCATGAGTCATCTAGGAGGGAGTTTGATGGTTGCTTGATTCAAAGTTGTCGTAGCTTTACTTCGTACATTAGTGAAACTAGAGTGAATGTTATCATATCCTTACCAATCATTTTTTCAGTTTGTATGGAATAATTGTGACTTGTATTAACATTAAGGATCTCTTGATTTTTGGAAGAGATGTTTTGCATGTTTAATAGTTTTCTTAAATTTTCTCAACTGTTGTGTCTAAGCTATTACTTCATGTTTTTAGCCGAACTTGAACTTAGAATAGTAAAAAAAGGTATGGATGAAAATATAGTATGTTTTGCCTTTCGGATATCATCATTTAATTTGCTATCTTCAAAAATATGATAGTAGCACAACTTATTATGCGTTTCATTGTCCAGTTTAGAAATTACTAGATTTAATTGTTGTTTAAACTAAAAATTGGAATGCAAGAAAGAAATTAAAAAAAGAAAACAAAAACACTAATAAAGTATTGCAAAACTACTAAGATTATGCAAAAAAAAAAATGTTGCAAATTATATTTAGAAACAACCTTAAAGTGTTTCAAAATGATATTTAGAAACGTTTCACAGATGTTCCAAAAATAATTTAAAGACACGTTATATATGTTCTAAAATCTAATTTTGGAACGCCTTATAACTGTTCCAAACTAAATATAGGAACACTTTATAACTGTTCCAGATATCGTAACGCCACTTTTAGGAACAATTATAATATGTTCCTAAAAATATTAGGTACATATAAAAAATGTTCGTAAATGCCTTTTTTGGTGTAGCTAGGATCGAATAAATCCATATGAATAAGTTGGACGGATCTAGTAGTGCTTACCGAGTTGATTTATTTGAAAGAGGATTTTATTAACTTACTATTTTCGTATTCTTGACAAATCATGTCTTTCTTGAATGGTATGCTTGGGAGTCCTCTAACAAGCTTCTTGGTGGCCAGTCGGAAGATGGTGTCCATGTTGGTGTGTCCAAATCTCATATGTCAAAGCCAAACCTTATCATTCTTTACTACTAAACACCTGTCATTGTTAGTGCTTTCAACAAGATAAAGAATATAGATGTTATTTTCTTTAATACCTTCATACACAGTAGAACAATTTGTGCTATCATAGATGAAGCACTTGTGTTTAACAAATTTAATACCATAGCCAATATCCGTGAGATGGCTAATGTTAAGAAGGTTGTGCTTAAGATTTGTAACAAGGCAGACATTCTTAATGCAAGGATAAGGAAGGGAGCTGATATTACTATGTCCAATGATGTACCCCTTTAAATTATTACCGAAGGATACACATCCTTCTTTCTTCATCGATAGCATTGCAAAATGTGAAGCATCATCGGTCATATGTCGTGAACAACCGCTATCGAGGATCCACTTGCTTCTAGAATGCGATGGAGGGTTCACCTACAAAATAAGTTGAAGATGAATATTTGGTACCCAGAAATGTTTGTGTCCTTGACTATTAGTTTTAGGAACCCATTTTAGCATTCTTATGTCAACATGCTTTCTTATTTGACAGTAATGAGATGTGTGTCCAAATAAGCCACAATAGTAGCACATCATGAGTGTTATAGGTCTAGAGGAAGATGAGAGAGTGTTTTGTTTATGATGAGTTCTAGTATAACGAGGAGTTCTAGCATGAGTATTATGGCGATGATAGTAATGTTGGTGTTTTTTGCCTTTGGACTAGAAAAGATAGTCCCACATCGGCTACACCAAATGGTGAGTATCTCAATATAATGCATTGCTTGTGTTGAGGTGTGCACATGAGGTGTAGTGGGGAACAAGTTTGTGCCATGTGGGAGTATTTTCCTAGAAGAAAAAAGGATTAAATCCAACAAGGATGTAAGTTGATTTTTGTTGTGCGGACTTGGACTCGGACACGGACTCCAGGATGTCTCGTGCATGCATAGGAGTGTTCGAGGGGTAGGCGTGGACTGGCACACTTCTATGCTGATTGTGGGATGATCTAAAATATCAAACTCTATTTTTGAGTATTGGTATTTTAGTCCCACATCGGATAGGAGAAGAGGTGAAGTCTCAACTCCACTCTATAAATAGAGCCCCTTGGCCTCCTTTGAAAGATGCACCAAGAAGAGAGTTAAGGGAGTCTGTAAAGTCCAGGAAGCCCGTTCAAGTCTCAAATTTTAACTTACGAGCGTTCCAGAAGTTCTTCGTGAACTTGCTGGTTCCTGGAAGCAGATCGTGGTGGGGCGAATCTTGCTTTGAGCAACGGTGATCTTAATTACCCCAGCAAGAACCTTTCCTCTTCTTTTTTCTTCTTTCTTCTCATTCATCTGAGTTGTAACTCAATTCTGTCCGTCTGCAACTGCGATTGCAAGGAAGAACGTGAGATTTATTTTCTGAACTCAGTTCTGTCCGTCAGCAACTACGATTGCGAGGAAGAATGTGAGATTTACTTTCTGATTATTGTTGATTTTGTAATCAGATTCATATTATAGTGTTCCTCTTGGATCTCGAGAATAATTAGAAGGTGAACGTTTGTTGAACCTCTGATCTCGACATCGAGTCTACCATCTTTGATCAAGCCCCGGGACTAACGATCTCAAAGCAAGATCCTTGTAGATGGAGAACTCTCGTGCTTCTCTCATCGATACCAGCTTTAATAAGTTGAAGAAATTCGACGGAGAACATTTCCAAATCTGGAAGAGGAAGGTCACCCTTAATCTTCAACTCGTGGATGTAGACCATGTGTTGATTGAGGATGAACCGACAATTCCAGAAGGAGGAACTGCCGATGCTATTGCTGCTGCACTCGTCAAGCAGAGCAAATGGAAGAGAGAAAACAGCATATATAAACTGCTGATTCTTAATTCTATGGAAGACTCTCTGGCAGAGTCATATTCCAAGAAGGTGAAGGCCAAAGAGATCTGAGATTCTTTGGGTAAGCTATATGAAGATGATGAGAACAGGTCCAAAATCTTCATCATCGAAAAGTACCACAAGTGGCTCTTCGAAGACGAGATGACGATGCTATCTCAAGTGAAAGAATTCCTGACGTTGCGCCAGAAGTTAGATGACGAGAAGATGCCCCTCGTCGACAATTTTGTCGTTGGAGGGATAGTCTCAAAACTTTCTGCTGGTTGGAGCAGCTTCTATGCTAGAATGCATCGAAAGAAGCTGGACATTAGCTTGGAAGATCTTCTACAAGAGATCCACGTTGAGGACGAAATGCGATCTCAACAGAAGATGGACTCTCTGTCCAAACAACTGGCTAAGGCCAACTTGGTGCAGACAAGAGAGTTCAAGGGGAAGCAGGTGGCTTCTCATCACAAGAAGAAGGACTCCACTAATCTAAAAGTGAACGGTCCTTCGTTCAAGCAACAGAAGTCCAAGTCCCACGTGACTTGCTTCTACTATGACAAGAATGGCCACTACATGAGTGAACGCAAATCCAAGCCCAAACCAAAATAGCAAGTATAGCTAAACTTGGTTATTTTGATTACTTAACTTGGTTGCTATTGTTGCACAGTTTGAGTTATCTAGTATGGTAGCTAACTAGTGGTCTGACACTAGTACATCTGACCACGTGTGCTCTCAAAGGAGCTAGCTGTTCACCAAGGACGAGTCATGTTATGACGATAGTCTCGATGGCGAACATATATCTAGTAGAAGTTCTGAAGATCGAGACAGTGGTTATTAACCACCGACAAGGACACTGGAATACGTATTGCACGTACCAGAGATTTTTCGGCGATCTGATCTCAGAAAGTCTGTTATCTGATACAGACTTGAAAGATGGACATTCGTACTAGCCAGATGGTAATTTCTTGGCGAGGAACATACTTCGAAAAGATGTTCGATGCTGAAGGAATGTTCGAACTTCTGCTGATGGTTGAGTGGACTGAGAGTTGTTCTATGACAGAAGTAGACTCAAGCTGTCCTACCGGGACCTTATCTTCGGAATATGGGGGTAAGAAGGTGGAGGAATTTAAGGTCTGTGCAGATACAAGACTGTTGGAAAGCTGCTCAGACGATTGAACTAAAGTACTGATCATCTGGCGTTAGTACACTCAGATATCTGTGACTTTTATCAATTCTCCACAGAGGCCGGTTCGAAGTATTTCTCGAAGTGCACGTTCGTATGACTTCTCAAGTAGAAGGATGCAGCATTCGAGTAGTTCAGAGACTTCAGGGCTGAAGCTGAACGTTAAATCGATCTATAACTACTCAGAAGTGATCGAGATGTAGAGTAGAGGTCTCATGAATTTGCATCGTTCTGTAAAGAACATGGAATCATCAATGAGACTACTGCTCCGTATTCTCCTCAATCTAACGGGATAGCGGAGAGGAAAAACAGAACATTGACAGAAATGATGAACTCAATGCTGCTAACTATGGGTCTTCTTAAATGCTAATGGAGAGAAGCTACATGGACGACCACTTTTATTCTAAATAGAGTGCCGTATGCAACTTCGGACGTAACTCCCCATGAACACTGGTTCAAAGTCAGACCTAACTTGAATGTCATTCGAGTGTGGGGGTCTCTGGCTTATGTGAAGCTCCCAGATCTGAAGATTCAGAAGCTGGGGACTAGGACTACGAAGATGATCTTCTTGGGGTATGCCGAGAAGAGTGATGCTCGGAGATTTCTTGATATTGAGTCAAATCATATCATCGAATCTCGTGAAGACAATTTGCAAGGCACAAGAATATTGTTCTTACGGATAAACCGGAGAACAATAAGGGTACACAAGAAACTAAAATTTTCAATAAAGAAGTAGTCCAAGAAGATGTTGTTGTTGAAACAACGGTTGAACCAGAACTCGCTGAGCCGTCGTCGAAGCGAGCGAGGAGGCCGAAGAACTTCAGAGATGACTTCATCACCTATCATATGGAAGCAGATCCGCTTACCTATACTGAGGCGATAAAGACCAGAGATGATGTTTTCTGGAAGGAGGCGATTGACAATGAAATTGATTCCATCACCTCAAATAACACTTGGGTGTTGGTTGATCTTCCTGAAGGAGCGAAACCCATCGGATGCAAATGGATCTTCAAGAAGAAGATGAAAGCAGATGGAACTATTGACAAGTTTAAGGCCAGGTTAGTGGCCAAGGGGTTTTCTCAGAAGCAGGGGATCGACTACTTTGACATGTATGCTACAGTAGCTCGGATGACCACCATCAGAATATTGATTTCTCTCGCAGCGATACATAAGATGGTGATACATCAGATAGATGTGAAAATAACATTCCTGAATGGCGAACTGACCGAAGAGATCTACATACAACCAGCAGAAGGGTTTGTCGTCAAAGGTCTTGAAGACAAAGTCTGCAAGTTGATAAAATCTCTGTACGGTTTAAAGCAAGCTCCCAAAATGTGGCATGAGAAGTTTGACAAAGTCATAAGGTCAAATGGCTACAGGGTCAGTGAAACAGACAAGTGCGTCTATTCGAAGTTTGTTGACGGAAGAGGAGTCATCGTTTGTCTAATACGTGGACGACATGCTAATCCTAGGTACGGATATAAGCTGTGTCACGGAGACAAAGAAGTTCCTCTCGACGAAGTTCAGTATGAAGGACTTGGGAGATGCTGATATTATCTTGGGACTCAAGATCATCCGGACAGATACTGGACTAGCGCTGTCACAGTCTCATTATGTTGAGAAGATGATCGCTTGTTACGGGTATCAGGATCTTCCAGGGATCGATATGCCGTACAAGTGTGATTTGAAACTGAAGCCTAATTCAAGGGAAAGCGTCAGACAGCTAGAGTATGCAAGCATAATCGGGAGTTGATGTATGCTACTACTGCCAGAAGGCCTGACATAGCTTTCGATGTGAGAATGCTGAGTCGTTTCACGAGCAACCCAGGCATTGAGCACTGGAAAGCTGTGAAACGGGTTATGAGATATCTCAAGAAGACTCAAACATATGCACTGCACTACAGCAGAGATCTGCCGGTAGTGGAAGGCTTCAGTGATGCCAGCTAGTGCTCAGAAGTGGAAAGCGAGAGGTCCACAGGTGGATACATTTTCACAATGGGTGGAGCTGCTATGTCGTAGAAATCGAAGAAGCAGACCTATGCTCTCGTGATCATCCATAAAATCTGAGTTCTTTGTACTTGATACCGCAGCGGAGAAAGCAGAATGACTTCGGGAGCTCATGTATGATCTTCCAGTAGTTGGGATGCAAATTCCGGGGATATCGTTATACTGCGACAACCAGGCGACTGCGGCGGTGGCATCAAATGACCTCTTCAACGGAAAGAAGAGGACTGTGCGGTTGAAGCACAGGACAATACACGATCTCATCAAGAGGGGTGTTATTGTAGTGATTGATGTTCGGAGTCAGGAGAACCTGACGGATCCGTTTACCAAGGGCCTCAAGCGCCAGCTGGTCGATGACACAGCTTGAGAAATGGGCTTGAAGGCATTCTGATATTGTGTTATTACAATCCTACCATAAAGTTTTATGCTATTAGTTCAAAGAGAAATCTACTAGGCATCTAGCTTTTGGTTCAAGGGAGGACTATTAACCAGAAGAATATCAGGAACGGTGGGTACTTGTCCTTTGTGACATGGAGAGGTTACGGACCTACAACCACTGTTGTCTTCTGTTGTTTTCTGCAGAAAACGGATCCTATGGGTAGGTTGGCTTAAATGCCTTAATGAGTTCTCAGGCAGAGTGAATGCCTGGAGTGCTTTACAGGAAGCACGGTAGTGCATCACTACAAGGAGTGTAACTCTATGCTACATTGAGGTGACTTCACCATGAGGTTCCCAGGTAGGGGTAATACCTCGGCTTTGTAAGCCAAGTCACAGCGGAGTAGCACCGCAAATAGGCAGGTAGCCTAATGCTGTATGATAATCGTAATAAAGAGAGGTAGACAGCACTACAAAGATGACGGTGTCCTCATGTTACAGTGGTATGACACCACAAAGAGGTACCAGGTAGGGTAAAGCCTCGGCTTTGCAAGCCATGTCATAGCGGCATAATACCGCACGGAAGCGCAAGGCTTCATGCTGGGTAGTTTGGCACTACAAAGGGGCTTGTGACCTCATGCTACCGTAGTATGACACTACGATGAGGTACCCAGGTGGGGTAAAGCCTCGGCTTTAAGCCATGTCATAGCGGCGTAGCACCGCAAAGAAGCGCAATGCTTCATGCCATGACTCTTTATAAAGAACTCACCTATAGTGTATGGAGAGAGATATCAGGCCGTCTCTTGAGGGTAAACTTGTAGACGCCCAAAAATTATACACTGAAACCAGGCTGGCACAAGGCCTTCAATGTGCAGCCAGAAGAACAGTTGATGTCATTATGTGAGTAGGAAGAATTGCAGTTATGGTGCAGAATTCAAGGCTTAGTCCATTCTTGTATCATACTGTTGTTTAACCTATGCGGGAAGATTCAAGTCGTAGCGACATCTCTCCTAATGCATGATGGGCAGTCACTGTGGGGAACGCTCAACCCATATATTAAGATATGTGGGGGATTGTTGGTGTTTTTTGTCTTTGGACTAGAAAAGATAGTCCCACATCGGCTACACCAAATGGTGAGTATCTCAATATAATGCATTGCTTGTGTTGAGGTGTGCACATGAGGTGTAGTGGGGCACAAGTTTGTGCCATGTGGGAGTATTTTCCTAGAAAAAAAAAGGATTAAATCCAACAAGAATGTAAGTTTATTTTTGTTGTGCGGACTTGGACTAGGACACGGACTCCAGGATGTCTCGTGCATGTACGGGAGTGTTCGAGGGGTAGGCGTGGACTGGCACACTTCTATGCTGATTGTGGGATGATCTAAAATATCAAACTCTAATTTTGAGTATTGGTATTTTAGTCTCACATCGGATTGGAGAAGAGGTGAAGTCTCAACTCCACTATATAAATAGAGCCCCTTGGCCTCCTTTGAAAGATGCACCAAGAAGAGAGTTAAGGGAGTCTGTAAAGTCCAGAAAGCCCGTTCAAGTCTCAAATTTTGACTTACGAGCGTTCCAAAAGTTCTTCGTGAACTTGCTGGTTCCTGGAAGCAGATCTTGGTGGGGCGAATCTTGCTTTGAGCAACGGTGATCTTAATCACCCCAGCAAGAACCTTTCCTCTTCTTCTTTCTTCTCATTCATCTGAGTTTTAACTCAGTTCTGTCCGTCTGCAACTGCGATTGCAAGGAAGAACGTGAGATTTATTTTCTGAACTCAGTTCTGTCCGTCAGCAACTGCGATTGCGAGAAAGAACGTGAGATTTACTTTCTGATTATTGTTGCTTTTGTAATCAGATTTATATTATAGTGTTCCTCTTAGATCTCAAGAATAATCAGAAGGTGAACGTTTGTTGAACCTCTGATCTCGACATCGAGTCTACCATCTTCGATCAAGCCCCGGGACTAACAATTAAAAAGTATGATGTGATGTGTTCGTATTTTCTTTACGGAGGGTCCTCTTTGTGTGTGAATTTATTGGGGATAGGGCCTATGTGTTGTGTTCATGTGAGGGTGACTTTTGTAGCTAGTTCTATGATGTGTGTTGGTGCGTATTTGATTATGGCATCGTACATTTGTGTAGGCTATATCTCTATCAACTTGTTTTTTTTTTGTAATAAGATCATTGTTTTGATAGAGGTTGCGTATTCCCTTCGGTTAGCAACAAGTGTCTTGTTCTTAGCAATTTCATATCCTTCCTTAAGGGATTGATACTCATCGTCATTTTTCTTTATGATGTCTAGAGCTTCTTGGAGCTTTAGACGAAGAGACTCAATCTCATCAGTGTCAGAGGTAGGAGACATCCCTTTTATATCAAAAAATGATATTTGAAAGTCTTTCTATTTCTTGCTTGAGTGTGTCAATCTCTTTGAAAGATTTTATGTGCTTGCTTCTTATAACCTTGTGTTCATCGTGTAGTTCAAGAATGGCATTTTCTAATTTAGTGTAAGAGAGAGCATTCATAGAAAAGTCATCAAGTACCTGATTTGATTCTGTTGCCATGAGACAGACATTTGTATTGTGTTTGCATTCTTGTCGTTGTCCGAGTCACTATCATTACTTTCGTATCAGATGCTAGTGTTGGCATACTTCCTTGAGGATGAGCTTTCTTTGCTTGGCCTCTCGTATTTGCTAGATTCTCTTCTTCCTATTGGACAATCCCTCTTGATGTGTCCAGTCTTCTTGTAGTTGTAGCAAGCAGGTTCTTCACCAGTGTCCCTCTTGAACGATTTGCTTTGTTGAATTTGAGGAACTTTTGGAAGTGCTTGGCGGTGAGAGAAATTTTTTCGTCATCTAAATCGTAATCATCAGAGTCATATTTTAAGGAGAACTTGATGGCCTTGAGAGCAAGAGATTTTTTTTTTCTTTCGTCTTATCTTTCTCCTTTTCTTGTATGGAAGCTTCATCTTGGTCATTCATATCTAGCTCATAGGTCATCAACTTTTCCATCAGCGTCACAAGGTTCATCATTGTTAGGTCGTTCCCTTCGATGATGGCGGTAGCTTTGGGATTCCATCATTTGGTTAATCCTCTGAGAATCTTTCGAATCTTTTCGTAAGTAGGATAAACCTTACTAAGAGAATATAGAGGGTTAATGATATCAAAGAATCGAGTAAACATAAAAGTAATAGACTCATTGTAGAAGCATAAAAAAAAGTGCAACGTTAATAGAAGCGCAAGAAAACTCCAAGTTGCCGCGCACATCAGAAATCAGATCACAAAGAGAAATGGTGCAAAAAGGGAAATACTTTATTAAAAATCATGTTTACAAAGATCTAGTATAGACTCTTCATGATTACACAAGAAGACGCTCTACAGACTACAAGTGCGCATACTAAAGTACGTAGCCTACGAGTGCGCCGTCAGAGAAAATCACTTCCTAGTCAGTTATTAAGAAGAACGGGGACGAAGCTCCTACATGAAGCTCACAACGCAACCTGTGGTACTTCAAGCATAACGACGGGCCAGCCACTGACCCAAATCCAGTATCTCGTTGTAAAACCCCTACTTTTACTAAATATTTTTTATAATTATTATACTACATTATTTTTTTATGTATATGTAGAAGCATGAAAAATTTTCAGCAATAAAGCCTTATGCGCCCAAGCCAGTGAAGCTCTATGCACCCAGCTAGTGAAGCTCTATGCGTCCAGCCAGTGAAGCTCTATGCGCCCAGCCAGTGAAGCTCCATGCGCCCAAGACAAGCTTCCCCAAAAGGAGGGCGCATAGCCTGAGACATGGCTATGCACCCAAGCCTGACTTGGTCAAAGCCATGATCAAAACGTGCACCGAAGCGCATGGCCACGTCAGTCTCCACGAGCAGTCGTGCACCGAAGCATGCGGCCACGTCAACACCATGACCAACCAACAATCTCGCAGTCTGCATGCACCTACGTCCTATGCGCCCAAAGTAGGACTATGCGCTCATATGAAAACCAGTATATTTTCCTCATATAGGCGCATAACATCATTCCAGCTCAAGAACGACTATAAAAAGGGGTCTTATCCCTCTTCAAAACACATAACGAAGAGCATTTTTAAGAGCCAAATTGCTGTACTTCTTGCCAGTGAGCCGAGAGTTAGCAATTTTCTTAGGTTTTCTCCTACTTTTGTAATCAGAGTATCAACGGAGTAAATGAGCAACTGCCGCTCGATCTCCATCGTCCCATTCCCCAGAATTCTTTTTTGTACTTGGGGATCCTCAGCGCAGGATCTCTCAGGCGTACTCGATTTGTGGGGCCTTGTGCCAATAAAGAAAAGACAACATTTTATTTTTCTTTTTGTGTGTGTCCACAAAAATGGCGACTCTGCTGGGGACTACATTTTCCTCTGACGAAAAGGTGGTGACGCAATCCGATACCGACAAAGTGGGGAGCACTCAGAAGATGTTGATCGTAAAGCTCGATCAGCAGGCGTTCGAAGAGATGCTCTCGAGGGATGGCTCTACTCCCTCAAAATCAGCGAAGCCGAACAAGTCTCACAAGACTTGGCTTCCGAAGGCTCGCTGTGCATATCCTGCTAGTGTCATAGAATATATGCAACTGGGGGACTCTGTCACATGGGCGCATAACTCTGCCACAGAAGTTCCCCAAATAAAGAAGGCTCACACCGTTCCGGGCTCTACTAGCCCAGTGACTTCTTTCCTGTACAACCAATAATAGAGTGTTCGACGCTTGATATTTGGCAAAGAAAAATACTACGATGCCAAGAATCGGGGTGTGCGACACTCTGGGCAAACCCGGCGAGACTCACAAACGAAGAAGGCAAAACTGGAAGAAAACAGCGCTGCTCCACCAAGCATGCGCCCAAAGCCATGTGCCCAAGGGAGTGTTTGGGCGCATAACTCAAACCAGAAAACTTCTGTCTTCAACAGGCTGGGCAGCCAGGGTAATGCGCCCAAGGCTATGTACCCAGGCTCACTGGATCCATACTATGCACCCACATCAAGGAGGCTCAGACGTGCTGTAAAGGAGCATGTGCCCAAGGCTAGCCTCCAAGGACTATGCGCCCACAGCAAAAAGACAGACCCCAACGCGTATAGCACGGGGCTGTCTTCAAGGACATCACAGAACTTAGGTGTGGGTATTGCCCCTGCATGTGAACTAAGTCTGGATGCGCCAACTCTCCTTACGAACCCGCTGCAAAGCTCGGCGATGCATGCAACATGGGTTGTAAGGCAAAACTCCCTTCCACTGACTTGCGCGACATGATAAATCATAAGCGTAAAGCGAGGGAGGACATAACAATTCATAGTACATATCCGTGCACTAGTATTGTTATCAACTGTTGCTGCTCCAAAGCAACAAGAGTGCCTCAGAGAAAGTCCGTGTTTCGACGGCTGTACTTCTCTGACGATAAAAAGCCACTGTGTGTTTCATCCAACATGGCTTCATGGGGTCCTCCTTACGGAAGCCCCAATCAAAGACGGTGAACTACAAACCCAACTTTCTCTCTCACTTCCGCGAGAAGAAGAAGAAGAAGTCTACCAACAGATGGCTAGCAGGCTATCACATCTGAAGGAGTCTATATGGGTACTCGGTCAAAGGCAAGATTCCGTATAGACGACGAAGACTCCCAAGCTGGGGGTAGTATTCCTTCAGAGTCTGAAGCGGATAAGCTTCACACTGGGGGTAGCCTTGCAGAGGACAACGACCCCTCCAAATCTGATGGCGACTACCTTCCTTTTCTATCCGAAAATGAAGGACTTGTCCACTCGAAGACAGATAGTATCAGAACCAGTTGTACTATTTTCTCTGTTCATTCTCGCATGCTATCTATATACATGGTGGACGGAGAAAGACCTAAAGAAGCCCGTGATCAGACCAGCAAACGGCTAGAGGGTCTTGAAACAACATTCGCCAAGATCACTGATATGCTTACCAGTATCGCGGGTCAAGCCACTGGGGCTGTTCCTCCACCTCAACAAAATGTCTCAGCCCACGCTAGTCCGGCTCACAGCAATAACCCTCCTTCACTACAAAAGGAGTATTATTCCATTGCACCTCCTCCAAATCTTATAAATACTTGGGGTGGTCCTTTGCCAACAACGCCTGACAATCGTTCAGCAGCCATTTCCTAACACCTGTTCAATCAACATGATGCAATGATTCCCTGGTCACCCGTTTCGATACCATCTCACACAAATACGAGTTTCAGAAGATGGAGATATCTCAACCGTATCCTTCTGAGTGGAAGAATGCTATTTGCCCACCTAACTATAAGCCACTGACGCTGAATTCATTTGACGGGTTGACTTCTCCTCGTCAACACATGACATATTTCAACACGCAGACTCTGCACTTGTCCAGAGACGATCCGTTCTTGCCTAAGCTGTTCATCAGCACCTTGCCTAGCTTTCGAATGGTTCTGCAGTCTGCCTGACGAATGTATCAATTCATTTAAAGACTTGGAGAGGTTGTTCCTCAACAGGTTTTATGAGAGTGGCATGCATGTTAGTATGTCCACCCTCATTGAGACCAAGCAAAGGAGGACTGATTCTGTTATCGCCTTTATCGAACGCTTCAGGCGGCTAGCACTGAAGATGCCCTTCGGCATACCAGACTCAAAACTTATGGATACTTATTGACATAACTTCCTTCCTAGGGTGAAGTTTTGTCTGGGTATACATAAGTATGATACATAGCCCAATTTTATTGGGTTCGCTGATGCTGCTGAAAATGACGTTCCTAAATTGGAACTACTGGTGTTGAAAAAACCCAAATCTGAAGACAAGGGCAAGCATCCTCAAACTATCCTTGTTCGTGGGGGTAAAGAGAAAGAAGTCCTGAAGGTCGACACATCCAAAGGAGCTTCCAATTCTCAGGACGCCTCCGACAAGCCTAAGGAGACCTTCTCCTTTGACGAAGATGATGTCATTACCATCTTTCACACATTGACGAAGGGTAATGAGCTGACATTGCCTCCACTACGACGTCCTGTAGAGGCGAGCCAGCTCAATGATCCCAAGTACCGTCTCTATCATCAGTACGTGCATTATTCCACCAAGGACTGCATCATCCTGAAAAAGAAGATACAACAGCTTATCGACAGCCAAGTGATCAACCTCGAAGCTGAAGACAAGGTCGTATCTTCTAACATGATCTCTCTTAAGTTTGGTGACTTTCCTTCCACAGAGGTCCCAGACGGCATAGTTCTGATTCCCAAGGCAACAATGGAAGTCATCAACCTACCACCAGTTCGCAACTCAACCTTGGTGCCACTCACAACTGAACGTGGTGAGATCATGTGGGTCCAGTCCAACATTGTACAAGAAGTGATACAGGGGGTGGTACCTCCCAAAGCAAAAAGGGGCAAGAAATACAAGTCATGCCATATGGTATCCTCTTCCATCTACGAGGTTCTATCCGACGAGACGCGATCGGGGAAGACTTATCTTCGGACGTACGATCCCACACAAGAAGAAGCAGTACCTTTTCAAGCTCCTGCTGCCCCCACAAGCTCAAAAGTCGGCCCATCTAAGCCTCCAACTACGGACAAAGCTAAGCAGAAGGAGACACGATTTGACAAGTCTCTGAAGGCGCCAGCTCCAGAAGGCATGGATCGACCCTACAACTTTGACATACTGGCAGAGCTAGCCAATACACCTTCTAGGTTGTCTCTGTTCGATCTATTGCGACTCTCCAAAGAAACGCAAAAGGCCTTAAGTGAGGCATTACTGCATGCCGACTCTTATCTCGCTGAAGACAAACCCCCGCTGAAGATATTGTCTCCTGTCCCCACTACCACAATACTATGGAAGTGGTGCCTAACATCACCTTTTCACAGGAAGACATGCTACTAAAAAATAATCGTCACAATAGACCCCTGTACTATACAGGGTATATCGGGGAGATCAAGGTGGACCGCATGCACATCGATCCGGATCCTCCTTCAGCATCATTCCTAGAAGTTTGCTTCAAATTCTGGAAATCCCTCTGCACAAGCTATCTGCAACCAACACAACTATCATGGCTTTCAATGCTGGTCGAAGCCACCCGCTGGGCAAGATCCGCCTTAAGTACCAGATCGGCGATCTCCGAATATAGGTTTCCTGCTATGTGATCGATGCCAATGTATCCTACTACGTTTTATTGGGACGTCCATGGATACACGAGAACATGATCGTTCCTTCCACACTCCACCCGTGCTTCAAATACGTCAACAGTGACGGTGTCGTGAAGACGAAGTTTGCCGATGTCGATCCTTTTAAGGGCATCGAAGCCTACTATAGAGATTCGGTACTTTACCAATCTCAGCCCCCAAGGATGACGACAACGAAGCTGACAATGGAGCTGAAGCAAGTCCATCCTCCAATGATGCCCCCCTGGTCATCCGAGTCAAAGGACGTACTACTTTAAAAAGTACTCTAAAGCCTCTCACAATCTGGGTAAAAAATAAGAACCCTAACAACTTCAAACCATTGACCATCACTCTCAGCAAGATACCCCGGGAGGGACCTACTGATGCCCGTCCTCCCAATCCTGAAGAATTACCCTATGTGGTGAACTCGGCCAAGACTGTGGCTCCTCTTCCAGATGATGATCCTCTCAATGAGTATATCAATACTCGTAATAATTTACCTTCCGCAGATGATGTTATCCCTGAAGAAGAACTTGCATATTTCTTTTGTAAAGTTTTATCTTTGAATTACTCCGATGTCTATCAATCTGTAAACCACTACATAGATACGATATACGCTCTAGAGCACAGCATAGGACAACACCTCGGCATGCCGGTCACGACGCCTCACTTACGGGAAAATGTTTACCCAGAAGATATCCTCTACTTCATCGTTCCAGCCAGAAAGAAGGATAAAGAGCTAATCATCTTTGGTCATATAATTGGCAAGAGAAAGTTCGTTCCAGACTCTACTTCTCCCAAGCACAACACAGAAGCCGACTATGACTCTGGAAAAATGTAACTTTTTTGGTATAGTTGGCAAGCCAAGAATATTATCCAGAACATGGGATATGACATCAAAAGCGATAAAGGGCTAAATTACGGCCGAGGACGACGGTTGCCAATACAACACTTTGCTCCTTCCGGCAAACCCGAGAACTACTATCAACGAAGCGGTGTTGGTTTGGGTTATGTCACCCCTCCAACAACTCCCGAAAGATCAGAAGATGAAGCAGATCGTTGTTCTTATTCTTATGATTTCTTCCTCTGCGACTCAGACTCCAGTATTAGCGACATATTCAAGACAATTCTGTCCATCAACATGGTTTCCGTTGACCAAATTGCAGATGATGTCCAATCAATCGAGCTCGAACAATGGGCTCAAAAGATGGACACTAGGTGGGAGCTGTGCTTCGAACAACGTGAACCACCTATCGAAGACGAAGTCATCCAAGTCAATCTAGGAGATGAATCATCTTTCAAACTAAACTTTATCAGCAAAAGTCTATCTAGCGATGAACGCCAATCTTTTATACAGCTTATAAGAGAATACATCGACGTCTTCGCATGGAGCTATGAAGACATGCCAGGCTTGGACCCTAAAGTCGCCATGCACCGCCTGAATATTTCGTGTAAAGCTAAGCCAGTGAAGCAACAACAACGACGATTCTGACCAGATGTCATGGAGGCCATCGAGAATGAAGTCAAAAAGCTATTTGCCAGTGGATTCATTCGCGAAAAACAACACCCATACTGGGTTGCCAACATCGTTTTCGTCATGAAAAAGAACGGTAAAGTTCGAGTCTATATCGGATACCGTGACTTAAACTCTGTATGCCCGAAGGACGAGTTCCCTCTACCGATCACCGACGTAATGATCGACAATACTTGTGGCTTCGAGCGAATGTCCTTCATGGATGGGTTCTCAAGCTACAACCAGATTAAGATGTTCCCCAACGACGAGAAGCACACATCTTTTTGAACACCATTGGGGGTATACTGCTATACGGTAGTGCCCTTCGGATTAAAGAATGCAGGGGTGACATACCAGCGAGCTATAAACACAATTTTTTGCGATCATTTGTACAAAACTGTAGAGTGCTACGTAGACGATATCGCAGTTAAAAGTCATCTTAAGGGCAACCACCTCCAAGACTTGAGAATGGTGTTCGAACTAATACGTGCACACCAACTCAAGATGAATCCAACCAAGTCTTTTCTGGGAGTCTCCAGCAGCAAGTTCCTTGGTTTTATCATCACTTCAAAGGGTATACATCTGGACCCGAAGAAAATGAAGGCTATCCTCGATATGCATTCTCCAAGAAACCTCAAATAGCTACGCGGACTGTAAGGAAGGCTAGCCTACATCAGACGATTCATTTCGAACCTCTCAGGAAGGTGTCAACCATTCACTCAGCTCATGAAGAAAGGTATATCTTTCGTCTGGACTGAACAATGTCAATGCGCATTCGACGACATCAAGGCGTATCTTACAAGCCCTCCAGTATTGGTAGCTCCAATAATGGGGAAGCCTTTCTTACTATATGTCCGTGCTACGGACCATTCTCTTAGCGCCCTTTTAGCTCAGAAGAATGAAGGCGGCCATGAACATGCAATCTACTATCTCAGTCGCACAATGGCGGGTGCCGAACACAAATACACACCTGTGGAGAAGGAATGCCTTGCACTAGTATTTGCCATCCAGAATTCTCTCCACTATGTGTCTGGGCAGACTATCCACATTATATCTAAAATCAACCCTCTCAGAATACTCATGACTAAACTGGGCTCTCTCAATTCCCGTTTAGCTACATGGACGATGCTGTTGACTCCATATGATATGCACTTTGTCCCTCAGAAGGCAGTAAAAGGCTAAGCATTAGCTGATTTCCTAGCGGCTCATTCGGTGCTAGAATCGTCCAAACTCTACGATGAAATCCTCGACAAAGTGGTGGAGTCTAACACTGCAACTGAAGAAATCCCCATTTGGCGAATGTTCTTTAACGACGCATCAAGAACATGACCCAAAGAAAATATTATAGCAGGAGTTGGCGTCATGCTCATATCACCTGATCATCTGGTTATACATCATGTATATTCTCTCGTGGAACCATGTACCAACAATATAACCGAATATAATGCCCTATTAATCGGCCTACAACTGGTAAATCAACTGGGAATTAACTATCTAGAAGCTTACGGTGATTCCAAGGTAATAGTCAGTCAGGTCCGAGGGGATTATAAAGTTCGCCACGAAGATCTCATCCCTTACCACAGAGCAACAATCGAGTTGGCGTCTACTTTCACTGGATTCTTCATCGAGCACGTGCCTCGACTACAGAATATAGAAGCAGATGCTCTAGCTGGTCTCGCTGCTTCCTTGACCGTTTCTGTCAATACTCAGCAGTCGATCACAGTGTCTGGTCGAGAACTATTCTATGTAAAAAAAATGTCTTACATTTTCATCACATTTATACAACGGAAACAAACATCGATGCTAAAGACTGGCGATTTCCCTTCATAGACTACACCGTCTATGGAATCCTTCCCGAAGATCCGAAGGAAGTAGTGTCTATCCAAAGGCGATCCCTCAGATTTTGCTACGACACAGCTACCAAGATGCTGTACCGACGCTCTTACGACGGGCTACTATTACGATGCTTATTAGACACATAAGCCAAATATGTACTCCGGGAGGCTCACAATAGAGTTTGTGGTGCGCATCAATAAGGCCCCAAATTACAAGATCACCTCAAACAAATGGGTTACTACTGGCCCACAATGAAAGCAGATGCTGTTGAATATGCAAAAAGGTATATAGCCTGTCAGTTCCATGCCGATTTCATTCATCAACCTTCGGAGTTTCTATACCCGACGGCAGCATCTTGGCCGTTTGAAGCCTGGGCATGGACGTCATAGGCCCAATCAGCCCGCCATCCTCCAAAGGACATAGGTTGATCCTAGCTATAACCGATTACTTCTCCAAATAGGCGGAAGCTATACCGCTCACCGAAGTGAAGACGTCAAACGTGATCAATTTCATCAAACATCATGTCATCTGCCGCTTCGGCCTACCTCACACGATCATCCATGATAATGGTCCACAATTCGTAAGCCATGCATTCTATCGGTTCTGCGATAGGAATCAAATCCAGAACGTAGCCTCTACTGCCTACAATCCAGCGGCTAACGGGCTAGCAGAAGCCTTCAATAAAACCATCATAAAACTCCTCAAGAAGTTCGTGTCTTCAAACAAGCACGATTGGAATTAGAAGCTCGGTAAATGTCTATGGGATTACCGTACAACAGTCCAGACTCCAACGGGCAGTACGCCATTCTCTCTGGTTTGTGGGAGCGAAGCAGTTCTTCCCTAGAAATCCAGATTCCTTCTCTTCGAGTAGCCTTAGCCAGCGAGTTGACTACCGAAGAAAGCTACCGTCTGCGACTCCAGGAGCTCAAAGCGCTAGACGAAAAATGTTTGTTAGCTCAGCAGTGCATTGAGCTATACCAAGCATGTTTTTTCAGAGCTTTCAATAAAAAGGTGAAGGAAAGAATCTTCCAAGTCGGCGATCTGGTCTTAGCAGTGAGAAGACCAATGGTCATGACACACAAAATAAAAGAAAAATTCCAGCCTAAATGGAAAGGTCCTTTAATCATAGAATTGGTGTATTCTAAAGGTGCATATCGACTAACCAAGCCTGGTGGTGACTTGCTCATGATGCCTATCAACGACAAGTTCCTGAAGAAATACTATGTGTAACCTTTTTTTTTCACATGTGTTCAGTCATGTAAATGTACAGTGCGATGTTTATATGATTCGAAAAACTATCTAACTATTATCCGTATTTTAAGAGTCTTGAATATGCCCTGGATAATAGGTCCTATAAAATATTCCTCCAATGGAATCATTCCCGTTTTTGACTCTTCCCAAACTTGGTTTGACGAAAACAACTCACGTCCCTATTACCTCTGAATTATTTTTTTGATAATTATTTCCCCAGTGGAATGATTAAATGTTTTGCCATGTCCACGTAACCTCTGAGCAAAGCATTCATCTAGGATAATCACGTCCATATTACCTCTGAACTATCCACTCCCACCTAATGTTATATATCTTTCCATGTCCATATTACCTCTTGTCAGATATAGAATATCCTCTGCTATTACGTCCATATTACCTCTACTAGCAGCTTCGTTCAAATTATTATCTATATTCGAATAAACTTGAATATAAAATGGATAATAGGTCCACATCAAAATTCTCCAGCGGAATACCCACCAGAAATATCCTTGCTACGTCCATATTACCTCTAGTTCTGATATTTCACAAAACTGCATTCACTTTGAAAAGAATCTTCATTCTTTACTCAAACGTCTATCAAGAGACGGAAAAAGGGTACAAGAGTCGTGACGGCTAGAAAAAAGGGGTTATAAAGAATCTAAGGGATACATTGGCGATTGATGTTGTCCCTAAGAGCCGCAATTTCAGCTTCAGACTTCGTAATGGCTCGACAGCGCACCTCTTCTTGGCGAGAAGCTTCATCCTCGAAGAGGATAAGACCCAGATGGTCCCCCTCCAACTTCGCCAGCTGTTCTTCTAAATGGACAAAGGTGGTGGCAGTCATGGCAGCCTGAGCCAAATAATCCTCCTGTTCAGATGTTGTCGCCCTCAAATCGACTTCCAGCTGGGCGATCTCATTCTGGATCTATGCAATGTGATTATACTTCTTAGTGATCTACGCAGCCAGTCTGTTCTTCGAGGCAGCACGTGCCTAACTTGCAACGTTGAACTGGCCATACTGGTCAGCCAGCTCACCGATCACTTGAACAAGGGCATCCTTCCTCGCCTGAAAAGTAGCCATCTCCTCCGCATGAGCCGTCATCAAAGCCTCGTCCTCTACACGGAACAACGACGTTGGACTTCGCTGTTTGGTATCCCAGAACCTGGCCACCTGACCCTCTAGGTTGTTCAGAACTTTTCTCAGAGTGTTGGCCCGCTCTTCATAGCCGGCAATGCTCTCGAGGGCCGCCACTTGGCATTCGACAACAGCCTTTACAGGGCCGAAGGTAGTATTCCGATTCAAGACTCCAGGAAGCTTCACTTTCAGTACAGAGTAGAAAGCTTGGATGACTTCCTGGGCCATCTCATCGTCTTTCGTGGAGGTCGTCGAGAGGAGGCTTGGAAAGTTTTTTCCACTCCAGGAAGGGATACCGGACAAGAAGCCGAACCTGACAAAGAAAAATATGTATACATCAGTAACTGGAAAAGAGGAAGGAAGGGCAAAAAAATTATAATTTGATACCTTCGGCTTGTTCAACTCTAGCCTGGGCTGCGCCATCAACCTTGGTTTCAGGAAAACCGAGAGCAGGCCCAGACTGTTCAAGAAGAACAATATCGAGGCCCTGAGAGACATCAGGCCTGATATCTTCCATAATATCAGTGGGAACAGGATCAGATTCAACAACAACCCCCTCAGCAGGCTGCTCAACTTCTAATTCTGTAGCCGATACCGGCTCACTAACAGCTCCCCCCATACCAGCAAAATTAGAGGAGCCGAGAGCAACTTCTATCTCTTCCCCAATGGCGGGGACTATCTTCGCGAGGGGTTCTTTACCCTTGTTTACAAAGGAACATACAGTCGTGGTCATCCTCACAAGGAGCACACAAAATCAAAATCAAAAAATCTCATCCGAAGAGAGACGCAAAGATGACATACCCACATGAGGAGAGCCACTCGGCGCAGCCCCATTGCCCTTCTTGGATCTCTTGGTGACCTTGGGGGACATGGTTCTCAAAGAAAGAAGATGAAGAGTTTTTAAAAAATTCTAAGAGAGGAGAATAATGAGCTTTCTCTCTCATTTAGGGCCTATTTATAGGCACAGGCCATTTCCTATTCGCCCACTAGCTTTATGCGCCTATGCGCCCATTGCGCAGTATGCTCCCATATTGGCCTATGCGTCCACGTAAAGAATCAGCCTCTTGCACACTATACGACTGTCAGTTGCTGACGTGGACGACGTATGAAGGATGGACCTCTTCAAATTCTACCCCGATGAACCCGTAAGTTCAGATTTCGAGGAAGATCTCAACAGTCGTATCTCTCTGATCGGCTGGCCAAACACTATGCACCTAAGGAGAGAGCCATGCTATGCGCCTACTGCATCTCGAGAAGATAATCTATGCTTCTTTCAAAGTATTTCGAACTCTTTCAAGTATCGAAAACTTTAAAGGGGGTCTTGTAGAAGCATAAAAAGCTTTCAGCAATAAAGCCTTATGCGCCCAAGCCAGTGAAGCTCTATGTGCCCAGACAGTGAAGTTTCATGCACCCAAGACAAGCTTCCCCAAAAGGAGGGTGCATAGTCTGAGACATGGCTATGCGCCGAAGCCTAACTCGGTCAAAGCCATGATCAAAACGTGCACCGAAGCGCACGACCACGTCAGTCACCAAGAGCAGTCGTGCACCGAAGCATGCGGCCACGTCAACACCACGACCAACCTACGATCTCGTAGCCTGCATACGCCTACGTCCTATGCGTCTAAAGCAGGACTATGCATCCACATGAAAACCAGTGTGTTTTCCTCATGTGGGCGCATAACATCATTCCAGCTCAAGAACGACTATAAAAAGGGGTCTTATCCCTCTTCAAAACACAGAACGGAGACCATTTTCAAGAGCCAAATTGCTGCACTTCTTGCCAGTGAGCTGAAAGTTAGCAATTTTCTTAGGTTTTCTCCTACTTTTGTAATCGGAGTGTCAACGGAGTAAAGGATCAACTGTTGCTCGATCTCCATCGTCCCATTCCCCAGAATTCTTTTTTGTACTCGAAAATCCTCAACGCAGGATCTCTCAGGCGTACTCGATTTGTGGTGCCTTACGCCAATAAAGAAAAGACAGCATTTTCTTCTTCTTTTCGTGTGTGTCCACAGTATACACTTGGGATTGTGAAATATTTTATTCTTATTTTTATATAGAACTGTACGAGTAGTTAATTAAATATATATGATAATATTGTTTTTTTGTATTTTTCTACATATACCGGTTTGGTAGTAGAAATAATTTTTATGTATTTTTAATTTTTCTTGGTAATTATTTGGTTAATTGGAGTCTAGTTAATTATATATATATGATAATATTGTTTTGGTAGAATTTTAATTATAGACATTCTAATTTTATACATATATATGTATAATTCTATATAGTTTAATTATAGAGTTACATTAACAAATTTTATTTCATTAAATAATTGACTACATTGGTTATATATTTTTTATATATGACACATGGTGAGGTAAATTTTATTTAACAATTTATATTTTAGAAAATATTTATATTTATAAAACTTTATGGGAATTTTTATCTGTATAAACTAGCAAGAGAAATAACATTAAATTTTGGATGTACAAAATATTTTGGTTAAGTTTATATTAAAACTTTTCTAAAAAAAGTTATTTTATATTAGTTGATAAAAAGAGGAAAAAGGGTAGTAAAAAAGAAAAAGAAAAAATAGAGCTATTGTTCCCCATAGGGGAACAATACTAATCCCATGCCGAGAAAAAGCGCCCCCCTTTACTCGATATATATACATGCGATGTAAAAGAAAACCTAAACCTACATGCGTCGCACCCTGCACGATCGAGGCCACACCCTGCCACGACCACGGGATGCACTACTACCCGATGCCTCACGTGCCGGCCTTCGACAGGCCGCGCTGCGGCAAAGCTGCATAGCACTGAACAACAATAGCAAAGTAGCAATGCCGCAGTCCAGAACCCTGAGTTTGTGCTGGTTTTTCTCCTCCATCCTTTGATCGATTTTTGATTCTTCTTTGCAGGTACGATTACAACACGACCCCCTTCAACGCCATTTAGTTAGTTTGTAGTTAACTCCTATAGATCGCTCAAAAAATCGACTTAAACTCGATGAAAAATTCTGTTCGTAAATAGAGTTAGTACTATACAAACCCCTAATTTGGAAGGAAAACCATTGCTAATCCATCGTTCGATTCAAGAATCTAATTGAACATGTTTTTAGATAACATATATGAGATTAAATATCTTTTTGTAGTTCCTGATATCATCATGTATGTGCAAAGTTATTTTATTTCAAAAATAAAAAAAAACTTATTTTCAAAAACTGGGAGACGTGGTCGCAACCCATAAGGACCAAAAGACGGGTATGGATGTTGTCGACGTATGGTATTCGACGGAACTCAATTTCGTTGTGTGCGCAATGGATTCGATGCGTATCCGTCGAGATACCCCGTATCGACCTCTTTGTAAACTAGCCCATAATTTTGTGTACGTTCATCATCTCGAGACAAAACTTGCACCATCAGGACCATGGCATATTTGCGATCATGTGAGCCAAATTTGGTTCGAATCTGAGATGGTCGAACGGAACACTATTTTGGCGGACTCGTGTCCTGATTAAACATGCAAAATTATGCATGGCCCACTGCAATCCAACTTTGTACATGCGGTTGGGTTTTTATCGTCAAATCGAACTAGTTTGACGACTTTACAGACCGTATAACTTGGCACATTTTTGGTGCAAAGCGGGTCCAACGTTGAACACCGATTTGGCCCAAAATTATGATTTAGCCCCTGTGTCCAGAATTGGACTTTTAGGCAGACATTTTTAGTCATTTCTTTTATATGATATTTATTTTAGCATTCGAGGGCGTTTGCGAGATTTGACTTTCATCACTTCACTATTCTGACGGTTAGAGTTGTTGGATACTGTCATTTTGCACTCCACCTCAGGCAAGATATCTTGCCATATTTACTGTTTATATCTAGCCTGCATCTTTATTAGTTATTGCATATTTACTGCCTGTTTATTTCCAGTTCATCTAGTTGTGCCTTTCACTGCTGTTCATGATTTACTTACTTGCTTCCCATTATACTCAATGCAAGTGCTAGTCGTATTTTCTTTCTTGCCTTTAATTTATGCATATGGACCTAGAATCTAAGGAACTACTAGTTATTAGTGTATTTTCACAAACCTTGTCAAACTCTGCTACAAAATATGTGTGAGATACAAGTAGCATATAGAGGTACTTGCGTATTGGCTGATCACCCGGGCGCATGCGTTAGGTCTAACTGCTAACAGATGTATGATAGGAGACTTGGCAATTATTAGAGTTTCATATATGTTATAAAGATGACATGGATTGGCATTTGGGTGGGGAGAATAGTTCCTTGACGTATGGGCCACCCTTGTACTTCCCTTTTTAAAATTGTGAGCTCCGTCTGTGAGCACCCTGAATTTTGGGTTAATTTTTTATTATTATTTTTCTGATTAAATTAGTTTCAATAAATAATTTATTCTGTTTATTTTATCTTTAAATGTACTTTTTCGTGCCTTTGGTATTTGGAGTGTCAGGGATGTTCATCTCTGGAAACTTTCTTCATGAGTTTTATAGTGGACAGGATTACCTTCATTTTGGTATATAATATCCCACTAGAACTTGTTCCCTTGTACTCTTTTTGCTTCGCACAACTTCAGGTCAATTTAGACCATTTGATCTTTGATTAATTATTAATTAATTTTCCATTCTCTTCCTTGATCATTATTAGCACGTTGCCGTGACTTTTAATTTGGGAGCACAAGACCAGTCATTTTCTTGAAACCAACTCCTCATGTATGATCTACTCGAGACACACTTCACCCATGACCTTCGTGTCCCACTAAGATACACCATCTTGTGATTTATTTGCTTTGCACAACTTTCGGGTCAATTTAGGCCAATTAATTATCCACCGTAATTTGTGACCTGACTTCTAATTTAATTTTGGGGCCCGACATCGATCCAACCTACTCGACCCAAAATATGGACATTGCCCACATTGAGCCTACTACCCGCAAGACACTTGTGTCCCATTTATTCTAGCCCCCACATACTACTTATTTATCCATGATCATAAATACCTACAAATAATTCATTTATTGTACCCTGTCTGTTTTGACCCATCCTGGCTCCACCAAATCCAGTCCAAGCTTCATGTTACCCTCCATCATGACACCCTCACTCCAATATTCAAGAATAACCACCATTGATTTTAATTCCCTAAGAGATAACTTAATCCCCATTTAAAATCCTAGCCTTTGATCTACCTCAACCAATCCTAACCCTCCATTCCCTCATAATATACTCACACAAACCCCTTCCCCATATGTGGCCGGCCCTAACTTCAATGTAGAGAATCTCTTTCTCTCTCTTCCCCTCTCATTTCACTCACAGCATACATCTCTCTCTCCTTTTTAATACAACAACACCTTTCTCTCTCTTCCTTTAATTTCCTCAGCCCACTCCTCTCCTTCTTCTTCAGCAGCTCTTCCTGAGCTCCCCTCCATAGCCGAACACTACTGCCACCACTCGACCTCCTCCACCACCACTTTGAATACCACAACCATTCCTCTACCCATGTCGACCACCTAGCTCTCCTTCACCTCCATGCTGAGCCACCATCACCACCATCACAGCCACTCTCCTTCTTCTTCTCCATTCTTCTATCACCATCATCCCTACAACCACTTCACCATCACCATTGTTACTCCTTCCGAGCCCAGCCCTCTCCTTTCTCATCCTCATTCATTTTCAACCATCATCACCACCACCCTCGCCGCTGCCGTGCCCCGCTGGCCGCACCGCAGTGCTTCTCTGGCTGTGCCGCCTAGCTGGGCTAGCAATCGCAGCAGCAACCACAACAAGCATGGCAGCAACAGCAGCCGGGAATAGCACCAGCAGGCCGCACGGTTCAGGCACCGCCGCCGGCCACGCACCGCCGTGGCCGGGCCCTCTGGCTGGGCGAACTCCGACGACCCCCCCCAGGTGCGTCGCCTTCCTCCTCGGCGTGATGCATAGCCTATTCGTGCATTTCGTACTAAATTCCGTCGGCGCGAGCTCGGAATCAACTCAGAAATCGTGTTTGGTAGCAGCAACTTTGCACACATTTTTCGAGAAATCTGACCGTTGGATCGGCGAACTCTTTGCTCCGTCACAATCTAGGTATATCCATCTTCACTCTCCTCAATTTTCGTCCGTTAATTTTATCGTTTGATACATAAAAACTGGCCGCCAAGTTGACTGTTTAAATTGTATAAATTTTAGACAGTTTTGCGGAGCCAAATTCGTCGCCTCGTACCTCCTCCATTGCAGCTCTGTTTGGCGTCCCACCAGTTCCTTTGCACAGCTGGTATAACCCTCTTCCAACCCCTCTAGTTTTGTTTCATTGTGAGCTTGTTTGATTGGTTGAATTTGATGCCAAAGTTGGCCGTCCGAATTCGTAATTTCCAACTTATAAAATTCCATTTTTGAACTTGGGACTCCAGATTTTATTTTTGACACCACCAGTAGACTCGTGGCATCATTTTGGCACAGATTCATATATAGTTTGTTAGATTTGGAGGACGTGGGTCCTGACATTTATTTTGGTGTAAAGCGGGCCTCACAGTCCGGGTCAACAGGACTTTTTGACGTCGGCTCATCGAAATCCATTTCTAGACATATCATTGAGTTCGTATTGTCATTCTGGAATCATTGAAATATAATTTGCTAGGTTTTAGTGGACATTGGTTCCGGCACATATTTTCGTACAAGTCGGATACCAATATTCGGGTCAACGGGTCATTTTGAGATCGGCTCATCGAAATCAAATTCTGGACATACCGTCGAGTTCGTATCGTCATTCTGAACTCGTTGACATATAATTTGCTGAGTTTTGAGAACATTTGCTCTAGCATGCATTTCCGTACAAACCGAAATTTTAATGTTCTGGTCAACGGACCAAATTGAGATCGGGTCAATGGAATCCAATTTCGGATATACCGTTGGGTTCGTATTGCTATTTTGGACTCGTGGACATATAATTTGTTATATTTTGTAGACTTGTTTTCTTGCACGTTTTCGGTACAAAACGGCTCCGACACGGATACCATTTTTGACCCGAAATTACCTTTTTGCCCTTGTGTCCAAACTGGACCGATGTGTAGGCTATCCTAACTAATTTTACCATTCTGGACACGTTGGCGATGTTTAATTCATCATTCGACAATATTTGTAGATATTTTCTCTATGTATCACCTTTTATTATAATTAATTCTTATAATGTTCGTATTTCAGGATTAGTACAACGAAACTGAGATCAGTCGATTCCAGTGATCTCATATCGCTGAAATTGACAAAATAAACACGTGGATCACTATAATAAGATTATTAATCTTATCGTTGATCATCTTATCTCGATTTGTGTGTCATAAGTTTCGATGTACGAATAACGAGGTATAATATTATATCTTTAATAATTAGACTAGAATTGACCCTCTTTGACCAGAGTTGACCAATTGACCAAAAGCCAGCTGTAAGTCAACACTTGACTAGTTTGACTAGATTGTTGACCAGAATTGACCTAGAGTTGACTTGACTTAGAAGAGCCCATAATAATATAGATTGCTTGTAGAAATACATTTATTACAACTTGAATACTTTGTAACCTGTGTTGCTCTAAGTATGACTCTGTGGCTTTCATTTGGACCTCTATACCTATCAGTTGTTCAGGTTATCAGGCGAGCATATTCTTTGACCGTTTCATACTTGATAGGATTTACATTTACGTTCTAGATTACTTTACTTGATGCTGTCACGTTGTTAACACAGATTGGTACTATATGGATCCCTTCATGAGATGTTATCTCCCTCGGGAGCATCGGGTTACAGTATGTCATGTTCGTTTCAATTTTATCATGTACTCCGGTGCTTTCACCATTCATGTGCACTCTCATGATTCATGTACTTTCATGTTCACAGAGCCCTCATGTATACAATCATGTGCACCCTACTATAGGACTTCATGTGATATCATGTGCAATAACATAACCTGTCTGGATCCTTGTATATTGATTGGGGTACGAGGGAGTATAAATGGTCATGTGAACAATTTCAAAGTAGTATACTCATGTGCAAACTCTTAGATTACTCATATGCAAATTCAAGCCGTTCACATGTTCATCTTGTACTCTAAATCACTAGTTCACTGTAGCTCTTTACTTATAGTAGATATTTCATTACAGTCTTCTCTTTTACTCATGTATATTCTCAGCGTTTCATGTATCTTACCCTATTACATATTTATATATCCTGTCATATTATAAACTGCGTGAGATGTACTGTGCTCGCTTCCGTCCTGACTGGACATGTTGATAAATTTTACAGATATCTTGGAGGTTACCTGCTAGCCTAGAGGAGACACAGTAGAGGTTGGAGTAGATAGTTAGGGTTTATTTTATTTTATTTTTAGTTGTCTTGAGCTTTATTTACTCTATGGATTACTGTATTTAAGATTTGAGTTGTTTTCTGGATTTGTGATATCATAGACACTTAGACTTCTATCTGCTGTATCTCTTTATGGATTTTAGTTTTATCTATCTATCTTTATCGTATTCCACCTTAGATGTGATTGAGACTGTATTCTACTATGTCACCTTCATTCGGAGTGTATATACTGTACATGTACCTTATATATTGTTAGATGATTGACCTAGGACATCGTTCTACCGCCGACACTGCAGCGTAGGCTGGACGTATCCACTTCTCGTGCCCTTACTCTAGGGTACGGGTCATGATACCGTCGGAGACGTAGGTCATTGATGCCCTCTGACGTTCGCTGAGCGTTATAGACATACCCCTATATTGATGCCCTCTGACGTTCACGAAATGTTACGGATATAGTATTTTACTGATTTTCTCTGATATTACGGAACATTACGGACGTAGGTCCCTGGTGCCCAATTGGGGACTATGCCGATCCCATTTATAGCCTGAAGTGTCCATGCGTTGAAGGTTTTTTCTTAAGTACATGATCACAGTAGAATGGTTAAGTAACCTTAGTTGATATCATATCGTACCCCGTTCTAGTCATTGCATGGGACAATATCATATCATAGAATAGTGTGCTACCCCTTGTCCTTGTTTGGTTGTAGGGGTAGTCCTCTGTCTCGTTGATGAGATACTGGGCCTTGTTATGGTATGGACTCTTTTACTTTTATTGTGACTTGTGACATATTTTATATTCAGTTTATATGACATGTTCTTCCTATATCTTATTACGTCCCTCTAAGGACCTGGTGAACTCTCAAAGTGTATGTTTTTATGATTTTCTGCGGGTGTTCTAGCCAAGGCTGTGATCTTCTCCTTTCTTTCAAAGATGATTTTGCTCTTCAGTCGTCTTGCTACTTTTTATAAATTCTTTCCTTTATATATATTTTTTCACATTTAAAATGGTTGGTAGTGGATTTGTCTCTGCCCAACATTTTGTACAAAATGATAAATTCAAAGTTGATTCTATAATATATTTACTCTTACTTCTGGATGAGATTAGTTGTCATGGTTTAATTCATTTACATCTTACGTAAATTATTATACGGCTGGCATGTCTACGTTCCTTGTCCTACGTATTTTGGGACTGGGGTGTTACACTTAAGCCTCAAAGTCCTCCAAGATGTTGTTCAGGTTCGAACCCCCCATTCCACACGCTCAAGTGCATCTTGAAACTCTGAAGTTGTTCTTCCACAAGACTACAACTTCTTTGAATGAAGAGATCTACAACCAATAGTCGACTTATGCAAGGCCTATGGTCATCCGAAGCTAAGCCGGTGTCGAGTATGACAGAGGAAAGTTAAGAGACAATGAACAATGAATTCCTTAAAGTCCCCCTTTATATAGGATGTGTGGTCCAACCCACTCGCCACATGGCAGTTGGTCAAAAGCCCAGAATTTATTAGATGAACCTAGAATTCATCACAATAAATATCATTTAATGAAGTCTTTTGACTGAGTCGTTAATCACCGCTTTTCGAGCCCCCCAAAGTGGCAGCATGAAGGAGGCATTAACTCAGCCGCTCAGAAGTAGTCACTAGTCGCCCTAAAAAGTGCAGTGATCAGAACTCCCAGAAGCGCAGCCCCTTCATGATTCCTTTAGAGATCCCAGAAGCACAGGCCCTTCACGGTTCCTTCAGAGCTCCCAAAAGCGCAACCCCTTCAGGCTTCTAAAAAGTGCAGCACCTTTACGGCTTCTTCAGGCTTCCCAGAAGCACAACCCCTTTATGGCTCCTTCAGGCTTCCTAAAAGCACAACCCCTTCATGGCTTCTTCAGGCTTCCCAAAAGAGACTCTCTTTCACAGCTCCTTCACTGATCTCTTAGAGTTTCCCAGAAGCACAGATCTTTCACATCTCCTTCACTAATCTCTCAGAACTTTCCAGATGCGCAGTTCCTTTAAAGTTCATCGAAAACATAGTTACTCGTTGTCTCAGAAGTGTAGTCGCCTCGACGCCCCCAAAAGTGCAGCTCATATAGCGCAGCTCCTCCATAATATGGTACTATGCCACATGGCCAGTATGACAGCCGTATCTCTTCAGATACAATCAGATATAGTTTGTTCAAACAGTCGTATCTCTTCAAATACAATCTGATCTAGGTTGTTCAAAATCAATGCTTCTTTGATAGAGTTGAATTCTAGTTTGTTTAAACTAAACAAGATCTTCGAATAGCGTATGCACACCACGTGTCACTGATGATGAGGGGGCCAACCATCGTTCCTTTGATAGAGTCAAAATCCAATTTGTTCAAGCCGAACGAGATCTTCGAGCAGTGTGTCAGCGTAGCAGCATCCCCCACAAAGCAGTTACTAAGGATTCTTCTGAAAAGTCATGTGTACTGCGATCCTGTACGCCAAAACCCATGCACATATCGTATATGTGCTCGCCTATCAATAGAGAAGTCTTTCTTCATTCAGGGACATCGACATCTTCTTGATTGGTAACCCAGATTACCACTCACAGGCATCAGAAAGTCAGAGCAAGTTCATTTCATTGTCAGGTCTTCAATGGAGTAAAGAAGCTGCTATAGTGCTCAATCTCCACCGTCACACTTTTCCAGAAACTTTTGTACATAGATCTCCTGTTTAGGAATTTCTGTACTCTTTTCTCGTTTGTACACAAAAACTTTCACATAAACTTTTGTTCATGGCAAACAAAATGGCGACTCTGCTGGGGACTTCCTTCTCCTATGACGAGAAGGTAGTGACACAATCTGATAATAACTTGTTGGGATCTTCGCAAAAGATACTGGTCATGTGCTTCGATCTGCAAGCGTTCGAAGATCTCCATCTGAAGGCAACTCGGGTCCTTCGAAGCGGCTAGTAAAGCCGAAGAAGACTCGACGTAGTTGGGTGTCCAAAGCTGCTGCGATGAGTAGCAAGACAGAGGGGGACGTTCTCAATGCTCCTCTAAACATTGAAGCATCGAAGATGCCTTCTCCTACTGCTGCTATACTCACTCAGGCAACTCTAGTTGCTAAAAAGTGCAGCGGAAGATGTCACTCCCTTGACGCATGCCAGACGAAGGCTCAGCACAGGACAAAAAGTACAACATAGGATAAAGATGGATGTATATGAAGGAATTTTTGTCTTTGACATAATTACTGACCCTTTGGTTAAGGCCATGTTGGATTTTGAATGCTATGCATCTTCTAGGGATAGCCTAAAGAAATCCAAGGCAGTACTTACCTTGCGCAATCAATGTGCTACACAAACAACTATATTGGATTCTGAGTACTATGCACCTTCTAGGGGTAGTACAGGGATGTCCAAGGTAGCACGCGTCTCGTGCGATCAACGTGCTATGCCAACGGTTGACCGAAAGCTTGTGCTCTAAGTAATATATGCAGCCGACGGAAAGCTATACAGAACTGGTTCAGGTGCTTCGATGCCTCGATCAAGAAAGCCTATCTGTCACTTGGGCGCTCATGCGCATTATCTGAGCTAGAGGGTGCATATTGTGGGGACAGACTCAAGCGAGCAGCATCACTGTAAGCGTACAGTGGGTCTGCCTCACGAGCAACTCCCTGTGAAGAACCTTAGCGTGTCTTTCACATCATCACTCACGTGTGCAGTGCTCCTATGCATGAAGTGAGCATAGATATGGGAGCCCCTGACTTACACAATGTGATCACTCACAAGCGCAAGACGAGAGAAGACTCTGTCCCAGCACACCTGTGCTAAAATTACCATCAGTTGTTGCTGCCACCAAACATCAGTATTGCCACCGAGAAGGCAGTCCATTTTCCAAAGATTGTGACTGTCGGTGCTTGTCTATCAAAGACTCGGCGAGAGATTGTCCAGTAAAGAAGAAGATGAACCCTTGGTTGCTTCATACTGTACCGTATGGGGGTTGCGATCCTTTAAGAAGCTCTCCAAGAACCCTCCCATCTCGGCTAACAAATCCAAAGGCTGACATGGGGGCAGTAAGCTGGCATTGCCTAGTACGAGTGTTTTCCAACACATACATGCCAAGACCAAACCCTTGCCACAAGGAATATCACTTCAACCGCAACACAGGCTGGGGGTAGCCAAATCCTGACATTCCATGACAATCATTCATTTCAGCCAGAGTGGGGTTCATGCAGAACCGATTCAGGTGCCTCCGTAGGCGCGAGCTACCAACAAGCTGGGGGTAGCAACTGCTTCTAGTCGGAGGACAATTACAACCTATCCGTTTATCCTCAGGAAGGTAAAAATCAAGGGTCCAAATCGGAGAGCGAAAGATCCACGGTGTCCTCTATTTCTCCCCACCTGATGTCCATTTACGTGGCTGAAGGTGACAACATGAAAAGCAGCAAGGTATCCAACCATCAACAAAGTGTAGAGGCCCTTAAGATGGGCCTGAATACGTTAAATGAGACAATGCAAGCCTTAACCTTTGTGGTTCTGGATATCAAGGAAAAATTGACCTCCAATGCTCCTACTATAATAAATCAAGACCTGAGAATAAATGGGGAATCCAATATACCTCCCCTTGTGCCCTCTTTGGTCATAAAACAAGCACTATCGCAGTCATTTAACCTATTAACGATTGGACCTACAATGTCAAATGACATGCAGCAGGCTCTCAAGGAGTTGTACGTTCGCTTCAACGTCGGGGAAAAACAAGAATCACTCTAAAAGATGGGGATCCGGCAACCATATCCCCCTGAGTGGAATAATGTGATAGTTCCTTCCATGTACAAACTGCAGATGCGCGCACCCTTTGATGCAAAGGAGTCTTCTCGTCGATACCTGAGGTATTTTGCCTCAGTAACGGACATCTCTCAAATGACGACGCTCTACTCATAAATATATTTGTTGGGAGATTGCAGGAGGTAGCCTACGAATGGTTTTGCTGTCTCCCCGACAATTGTATCGCACCGTTCGATAACTTAAAGCATCTCTTCCTCGTTCGATTCTATGAAGAATGAATGGACATGACGATGTCTACTCTCATGGACATTATCTAGAAAGAGAAGGAGCCTATATGCGCTTACATCGAGCGCTTTCGCCAGGCAGCCCTAAGACTACCACCTGGTGTACCCGAACCCATGCTTATGGATTCATGCCGCAAGAACATGCTCCTCGCAATAAAATTATGGCATAGTGCCCCATGCACAAAATGGACACCAATCATAACTAGTACATATATGGCCAAAAGAAAAGCCTAGGATGCACAATTACTGGGACTTAGTTTTCCTTCATTTGAGGACACAAGGAAACATTTGTTCAACAACAACACTAGCCACAAGGACGGAAAGAAAAAGTAAGCCCTGATTGTCAAAATCTCCAAAGGTTTAGCGTCACTGAACCAGAAGCCGCTAGAAGCACAAAAACCAAAGGAAAATTACTTCTTCAATGGAAAAGATGTGCTAGATCTCTTCAACATGCTGATGAAGGGTGACAAACTTCAACACCCGCCTTCCAAGCGTCATATCGAAGTAAAAAAAGTGGACAATATAAAGTACTGTCACTATCATTAGTACGTTCACCATTTAACATGAGACTGCTATGTGTTGAAGAAGTAGATTCTGTAGCTCATTGATGATAAGGTCATCTCACTCGACATCTCACTCGAGTACGAGGACAAGACGATCACCGCAACATGGTGATCCTCCAGTTCGGAAGCTTTTCGAAGATAGAGGCTCAAGATGGTGTCGTCCCCATCTCTAGTGCTGTAATGCCTGTGGTTCGTATTACGTATCTTGGTATACGTGTATGTATTTTGACTCGTATTGTATATCTTCTGGCTTGGTTCGGCTTGTTTGGGTTGGCTTGGTTCGGCTTGTTTGGGTTGCTTATTAGTTCATCATGAACCAAGGGGAGAACCCTTACCTACCACCACCATCCCCATTTATTAGCCCAACTTCTTTCTCTCTCCTCATTAACTCTTCTTTTTCTTCACTTTTACTTCTCCACCAACCTGAGAGAGGAAGGTGTAGACAAGTGCATCTTGCTTCATGGGGGAACTCCATTTTTTATTGTTTCATTGTCTTCCTCATGTGTTTCTAACCCACTTTAGTACTTAGTATTTTTCATTTCCATGGTTAATTTCTTGTAAATCTAGCTTTGTGGTATTTTTGGTTTTCATGAGTTTCGATCTATCAAACTTGCGTATTTTTGCTAGTTGATGGTTCTATGTTGTAGAGAATTCCATTTTACTCAAATTTGACCTACGGGAGTCTGGATTTGGGTTCCTATTGTTGTTTGGTGGAGCATGGAGGCCATGGTATTTTCCTCTAACAAGCTTCTTGGTGGCCAGTCAGAAGATGGTGTCCATGTTGGTGTGTCCAAATCTCATGTGTCAAAGCCAAACCTCATCATTATTTACTACTAAATACCTGTCATTGTTAGTGCTTTCAACAAAATAAAGTATATAGATGTTATTTTCTTTAATACCTTCATACACAGTAGAACAATTTGTGCTATCATAGATGAAGCACTTGTGTTTAACAAATTTAATACCATATCCAATATCCGTGAGATGGCTAATGCTAAGAAGGTTGTGCTTAAGATTTGTAACAAGGCAGACATTCTTAATGCAAGGATAAGGAGGGAAGCTGATATTACTAAGTCCAATGATGTACCCATTTAAATTATTACCGAAGGATACACATCCTTCTTTCTTTATCGATAACATTGCAAAATGTGAAGCATCACCGGTCATATGTCGTGAACAACCGCTATCGAGGATCTACTTGCTTCTAGAATGCGATGGAGGGTTCACCTACAAAACAAGTTGAAGATGAATATTTGGTACCCAGAAAGGTTTGTGTCCTTGACTATTAGTTTTAGGAACCCATTTTAGCATTCTCATGTCAACATGCTTTCTTATTTGACAGTAATGAGATGTGTGTCCAAATAAGCCACAATAGTAGCACATCATGAGTGTTATAGGTCTAGAGGAAGATGAGAGAGTGTTTTGTTTATGCTGAGTTCTAGTATAACGAGGAGTTCTAGCATGAGTGTTATGGCGATGATAGTAAAAAGTATGATGTGATGTGTTCGTGTTTTCTTTACGGAAGCTCCTCTTTGTGTGTGCATTTATTGGGGATAGGGCCTATGTGTTGTGTTCATGTGAGGGTGACTTTTGTAGCTAGTGCTATGATGTGTGTTGGTGCGTATTTAATTATGGCATCGTACATTTGTGCAGGCCATATCTCTATCAACTTGTTTCTTGTTTTTTTGTAATAAGATCATTGTTTTGATAGAGGTTGTGTATTCCCTTCGGTTAGCAACAAGTGTCTTGTTCTTAGCAATTTCATATCCTTCCTTAAGGGATTGATACTCATCGTCCTTTTTCTTTATGACGTCTAGAGCTTCTTGGGGCTTTAGACGAAGAGACTCAATCTTATCAGTTTCAGAGGCAGGAGACTTCCCTTTTATATCAAAAAATAATATTTGAAAGTCTTTCTATTTCTTCCTTGAGTGTGTCAATCTCTTTGAATAATTTTACGTGCTTACTTCTTATAACCTTATGTTCATCGTGTACTTCAAGAATGGTATTTTCTAATTTAGTGTAAGAGAGAGCATTCATAGAAAAGTCATCAAGTACCTGATTTGATTCTGTTGCCATGAGACAGACATTTGTATTGTGTTTGCATTTTTGTCGTTGGCTGAGTCACTAGCATCACTTTCGTACCAGATGCTAGTGTTGGCGTACTTCCTTGAGGATGAGCTTTCTTTGCTTGGCCTCTCGTATTTGCTAGATTCTCTTCTTCTCTTTGGACAATCCCTCTTGATGTGTCCAGTCTTCTTGTAGTTGTATCAAGCAGGTTCTTCATCAATGTCCCTCTTGAATGATTTGCTTTGTTGAATTTGAGAAACTTTCGAAAGTGCTTGGCGGTGAGAGAAATTTCTTCGTCTTCTAAATCGTCATCATCAGAGTCATATTTTGAGGAGAACTTGATGGCCTTGAGAGCAAGAGATTTTTCTTTTTCTTTCGTCTTTTCTTTCTCCTTTTCTTGTATGGAAGCTTCCTCTTGGTCTTTCATATCTAGCTCATAGATCATCAACTTTTCCATGAGTGTCACAAGGCTCATCATTGTTAGGTCGTTCCCTTCGATGATGGCGGTAGCTTTGGGATTCCATCATTTGGTTAATCCTCTGAGAATCTTTCGAATCTTTTCGTAAGTAGGATAAACCTTACTAAGAGAATAGAGAGGGTTAATGATATCAAAGAATCGAGTAAACATAAAAGTAATAGACTCATTGTAGAAGCATGAAAAAAAGTGCTACGTTAATAGAAGCGCAAGAAGACTCCAAGTTGCCACGCACATCAGAAATCAGATCACAAAGAGAAATGGTGCAAAAAGGGAAATACTTTATTAAAAATTATGTTTACAAAGATATAATATAGACTCTTCATGATTACACAAGAAGATGCTCTACAGAACACAAGTGCGCAGTCAGAGCAAATCACTTCCTAGTCAGTTATTGAGCAAAACGGGGACATAGCTCCTACATGAAGCTCACAACGCAACCTGTGGTACTTCAAGCATAACGACGGGCCAACCGTTGACCCAAATCCAGTATCTTGTTGTAAAACCCCTACTTTTACTAAATATTTTTTATAATTATCATACTATATTATTTTTTTATGTATATGTAGAAGCATGAAAAACTTTCAGCAATAAAGCCTTATGCGCCCAAGCCAGTGAAGCTCTATGCGCCCAACTAGTGAAGCTCTATGCGCCCAGCTAGTGAAGCTCCATGCGTCCAAGACAAGCTTTCCCAAAAGGAGGGCGCATAGCCTGAGACATGGCTATGCGCCCAAGCCTGACTTGGTCAAAGCCATGATCTAAACATGCACCGAAGCACACGGCCACGTCAGTCTCCACGAGCAGTCATGCACCGAAGCATGTGGCCACGTTAACACCACGACCAACCCACAATCTCGCAGCCTGCATGCACCTACGTCCTATGCGCCCAAAGAAGGACTATGCGCCCACATTAAACTAGTATGTTTTCTTCATGTGGGCGCATAACATCTTTCCAGCTCAAGAACGACTATAAAAAGGGGTCTTATCCCTCTTCAACACACAGAACGGAGAGCATTTTCAAGAGCCAAATTGCTGTACTTCTTGTCAGTGAGCCGAGAGTTAGCAATTTTCTTAGGTGTTCTTCCACTTTTGTAATCGGAGTATCAACGGAGTAAATGAGCAACTGCCGCTCGATCTCCATCATCCCATTCCCCAGAATTCTTTTTTGTACTCGGGGATCCTCAGCACAGGATTTCTCAGGCGTACTCGATTTGTGGTGCCTTGCGCCAATAAAGAAAAACAACATTTTCTTCTTCTTTTTGTGTGTGTCCACAATAATGGCGACTCTGCTGGGGACTACCTTTTCCTCTGACGAGAAGGTGGTGATGCAATCCGATATCGACAAAGTAGGGAGCACTCAGAAGATATTTATCGTAAAGCTAGATCAGCAGGCGTTCGAAGAGATGCTCTCGAGGGATGGCTCTACTCCCTCAAAATCAGCAAAGCCGAACAAGTCTCGCAAGACTTGGCTTCCGAAGGCTCGTTGTGTATATCCTGCTAGTGTCATAGTAGGTATGCAACTGGAGGACTCTGTCACATGGGCGCATGACTCTGCCACAGAAGTTCCCCAAATGAAGAAGGCTCACACCGTTCTGGGCTCTACTAGCCCAGTGACTTCTTTCCAGCACAACCAACAACAGAGTGTTCGACGCTCGATACTTGGCAAAAGAAAATACTACGATGCCAAGAATCGGGGTGTGTGACACTCTGGGCAAACCCGGTGAGGCTCACAAACGAAGGAGACAAAACTGGAAGAAAACAGCGCTGCCCCACCAAGCATGCACCAAAAGCCATGTGCCCAAGGGAGTGTTTGGGTGCATAACTCAAACCAGTAAACTTTTGTCTTCAACAGGCTGGGCAGCCTGGGTAATGCGCCCAAGGCTATGTGCCCAGGCTCACTGGATCCATACTATGTACCCACATCAAGGAGGCTCAGACATACTAGCACGGGGCTTTCTTCAAGGACATCACAGAACTTAGGTGTGGGGGTTGCCCCTGCACGTGAACTAAGTTTGGATGTGCCAACTCTCCTAACGAACCCGCATGCAAAGCTCGGCGATGCATGCAACATGGGTTGTAAGGCAAAACTCCCTTCCGCTGACTTGCACGACATGATAAATCGTAAGCGTAAAGCGAAGAATGACATAACAATTCATAGTGCACATCCGTGCACCATTATTGTTATCAACTATTGCTGCTCCAAAGCAAAAAGAGTGCCTCAAAGAAAGTCCGTGTTTCGACGGCTGCACTTCTCTGACGATGAAAAGCCACTGTGTGTTTCATCCAACATGGCTTCATGGGGTCCTCCTTACGGAAGCCCCAATCAAAGATGGTGGACTGCAAACCCAACTATCTCTCTCACTTCCGCGAGAAGAAGAAGAGGAAGTCTACCAACAGATGGCCAGCAGGCTGTCACATCTGAAGGAGTCTATATGGGTACTCGCTTAAAGGCAAGATTCCGTATGGACGACGAAGACTCCCAATCTGGGGGCAGTATTCCCTCAGAGTCTGAAGCGGATAACCTTCACACTACGGGTATCCTTGCAGAGGACGACGACCCCTCCGAATCTGATGGCGACTACCTACCTCCTCTACCTGAAGATGGACTTGTCCACTCGGAGACAGATAGTATCAGCACCAGTTGTACTATTTCTTCTGTTCATCCTCGCATGCTATCTATATACATGGTGGACAGAGAAAGACCTGAAGAAGCCTGTGATCAGACCAGCAAACGGCTAGAGGGTCTTGAAACAACATTCGCCAAGATCACTGATATGCTTACCAGTATCATGGCGGGTCAAGCCGCTGGGGCTGTTCCTCCACCTCAAGAAAATGTCTCAGCCCACGCTAGTCCGGCTCATAGCAACAACCCTCCTTCACTACAAAAGGAGTATTATTCCGTTGCGCCTCCTCCAAATCTTGCAAATACTTAGGGTGGTCCTTCGTCAACAATGCCTGACAACCGTTCAGCAGCCGTTTTCCAACACCTGTTCAATCAACAGGATGCAATGATTCCCTGGTCGCCCGTCTCGATACCATCTCACACAAATATAAGCTTCAGAAGATGGGGATATCTCAACCGTATCCTCCTGAATGGGAGAATGCTACTTGCCTACCTAACTATAAGCTGCTGACGTTGAATTCATTTGACGGGTTGACTTCTTCTCGTCAACACATGACATATTTTAACACGCAGACTCTGTACTTGCCCAAAGACGATCCGTTCTTGCCTAAGCTGTTCATTAGCACCTTGTAGGGGGTAGCTTTCGAATGGTTCTGCAATCTGCCTGACGAATGTATCAATTCATTTAATGACTTGGAGAGGTTGTTCCTCAACAGGTTTTACGAGAGTGGCATGCATGTTAGTATATCCCCCCTCATCGAGACCAAGCAAAGGAGAACTGATTCTGTCATCGCCTTCATCGAACGCTTCAGGCGGCTAGTACTGAAGATGCCTTTCGACATACCAGACTCAGAACTTATGGATACTTATTGACATAACTTCCTTCCTAGGGTAAAGTTTTGTCTGGGTATACATAAGTATGATACATGGCCCATTTTCATTGGGTCTGCTGATGCTGCTGAAAATGATGTTCCTAACTTGGAACTACTGGTGTTGAAAGCACCCAAATCCGAAGACAAGGGCAAGCATCCTCAAACTATCCTTGTTCGTGGGGGTAAAGAGAAAGAAGTCCTGAAGGTTGACACATCCAAAGGAGCTTCCAATTCTCAGGACGCCTCCGACAAGCCTAAGGAGACCTTCTCCTTTGACGAAGACGATGTCATTACCATCTTTCACACATTGACGAAGGGTAATAAGCTAAAATTGCCTCCACCACAACGTCCTGCAGAGGCGAGCCAGCTCAATGATCCCAAGTACTATCTCTATCATTAGTACGTGCATCATTCCACCAAGGACTGCATCATCCTGAAAAAGAAGATACAACAGCTTATCGACAGCCAAGTGATCAATCTCGAAACGGAAGACAAGGTCGTATCTTCTAACATGATCTCTCTTCAGTTTGGTGACTTTCCTCCAACAGAGGTCCCAGACGGCGTAGTTCCAATTCCCTAGGCAATAATAAAAGTCGTCAACCTACCGCCAGCTCTCAACTCAACCTTGGTGCCACTCACGAATGAACGTGGTGAGGTCACGTGGGTCCATTCTGACCTTGTGTAAGAAGTGATACAGGGGTGGTACCTTCCAAAGCAAAAAGGGACAAGAAATACAAGTTATGCCATATGGTATCTTCTTCCATCTACGAGGTTCTATCTGGCGAGACGCGATCGGGGAAGACTTATCTTCGGACATACGATCCCACACAAGAAGAAGCAGTACCTTCTCAAGCTCCTGCTGCCCCCACAAGCTCAGAAGCCGGCCCATCTAAACCTCCAACTACGGACAAAGCTAAGCAGAAGGAGACGCGGTTTGACAAGTCTCTGAAGGCGCCAGCTCCCGAAGGTATGGATCGACCCTACAACTTTGACATACTGGCACAGCTAGCAAATACACCTGCTAGGTTGTCTCTGTTCGATCTACTGCGACTCTCCAAAGAAATACGGAAGGCCTTAAGTGAGGCATTACTACATGCCGACTCTTATCTCGCTGAAGACAAAGCCCCACTGAAGATTCTGTCTCCCGTCCCCACTACCACAGTACTATAGAAGTGGTGCATAACATCACCTTTTCACAAGAAGACATGCTACTAAAAAAATAATCGTCATAATAGACCCATGTACTATACAGGATATATTGGGGCGATCAAGGTGGACCGTATGCACATCGATCCCGGATCCTCCCTCAGCATCATTCCTAGAAGTTTGCTTCAAATTCTGGGAATCCCTCTGCACAAGCTATCCACAACCAACACAACTATCATGGCTTTCAATGCTGGTCGAAGCCACCCATTGGGCAAGATCCGCCTTAAGTACCAGATCGCCGATCTTCGAACAAAGGTTTCCTGCTATGTGATCGATGCTAATATATCCTACAACGTCTTGTTGGGACGTCCATGGATACATGAGAACAAGATCGTTCCTTCCACACTCCACCAGTACTTCAAATACGTCAACAGTGACGGTGTCGTGAAGACGGAGTTTGTCGATGTCGATCCTTTTAAGGGCATCAAAGCCTACTATGGAGATTTGATACTTTACCAATCTCAGCCCCCAAGGATGACGGCAACAAAGCTGACAATGAAGCTGAAGCAAGTCCATCCTCCAATGATGGTCCCCTGATCATCCGAGTCAAAGGACGTACTACTCCAAAAAGTGAAGAACAGATGGCAACTCTAGAGGGGAATGAATAGAGTTTATAGCGATAATAGCCAATTAAAATTAAAATCTTTCACAAGCTAAAATTAATCAGAGTAAATGTGAAAATAAATAAGGAGCAAGAAAGCATACGCAAATACAGCCGATTTTAACCTGGTTTCTCTCGTGGAGGACTAGTCCAGGCCTGAGAAATCTAGCTCAGGATTAAATCCACTATTTGTGAAATAGTAGTTACACCCCGTATCTTTTTTTCAGAAGAGCACGTCAACTTCTTACAAAGGATCGCAGTGGCGATGCTTGAAATTTTCCAAGCGACTTCTTGAACTCTTGCACAAAACTTCTAACTGAAAAATGCTGAGCACTTGAGGCTTAGGGAGCTTGTGGCTAGTAGATGAAGAAGGGTATGGCTTGTATTGAGTTTTAGAGAGAAGAGAAGAGAAGATTGGATGAATGAAAATGAGAGAATTCATGGCCTATTTATAGGATATTAGCAGGCAGAATTCGGCCAAAATTCTGGTAGGATTTTTCAAATATTTGGCCGTTGGACAACTAGCAACTAGCTAACCCTAAAAATTAGGGTGCTGATTTTTAGGGGACAGAGTTCGGCCCGAACTCTGTGTGGAGGCAGAGTTCGACCCGAACTCTGTCTCCAGAGCTCAGAATGGGTCTTAAGGTCTAATGGACTTATTTGGATGTACGGAGCTTATGGATTTTGGGTAGGTTATAGGTTAAGTCTCAAGAGCTAAGCACAACTCAGATTACATCAGTCTAGACTCAACAAAAATAAAAATACAGACTCAACAATGACTTGAAATTGCAAAACTGAGCTGTCGTCTGACTTGAGCTGGATGTAGTCGTCGTGTGTCGTTTTGAATTATTACAAGTATTATTTATTCAATGTTATCGATATTTGGTTGACTGTGACTTTGTGTCAACAATCACCCCCATATTGATAATTGACAAAATAATAATTGTATATTCAATATTCATACCTGGACACATTTACGGACATAAAGTAAAGCTCCCCCATAATCAATACCGAGCTTAAAATAAAGCTCCCCCGTAAACAATATTTTGAATCTTTGTTGACCTGATAAGAACATTCTTCCAAAAGCACATATACATAGACAAAAAGAATATAGAATATACATATCTCCCCCTTTTGGCATTTAGCAATGTAAGATAAACAATGAATACTGGCAAACACACCAAAAGATAAGAGAAGAAACTGCATATAAACTAATATAACGACCAAATGTCTCAAGAGTCATAATAGAAATGACATAAACTGATAGAACTACCAAAGTCTCAAAAGTCACAACCCATAATAAGTCTATACAAACCAAGTACAGAAAAGCAACTAAAAGCAAAATGCATAAACCATAATCTATGATCCTCAGTAGCAGTAGCAGGGAGCAGTCTATATCTATCATCGAGCTTGTGAAGGCCCAGCGTCGTCCGATGGATCAGTAAAGGAGCGACAAGGGTCCACGAAGGCTGCATCTGGATCCAAGTAGCGAATGACCCAAGGGTCATCGATATGATATCCCTTACGACCGGGATCTCGCTCCATAGGAATGGGCATGGAAGGATGGCGAGACATGGAATACCGAATATCATGCAGCGAGTTGCTGATGGCACTCATCTGTAAGGTAGTTCGGTAATCCAGCTGAGTCCAACGATCGTCCTCCAAGATGAAGCGATCTCGGAGTATAGTCTGAAGAGACTCGAGAGTGGCAGGAGGAGGAGGAGGATCCTGTCCAAGAGGAGGGGCAGCTGGCTCATCATCAGAATGCTCAGACATGACTGGTGAGCCAACGGCCGCCTGAAGCCTCCTTGCCTTAGAGAGGAAGGCAGGGGCAGGTAAGAATGGACACTCATCAAGGGGTACATGAAACGCACGAAAGATCATAGGAAGGTATAATGCATATACCAATGATCTTGGTTTCTTCCTACAATTAATCATCCAATCCATCATTGTGCGTGGAAGATTAAAGGGAACATGGAAGTGGAGATGATACAATGTCGAGATTTCAAAATAAGTGACTTCATCGGTGGAATCCGCTTTGGGTAGAATTGTGTTGAAAATGATCCGATGAAGTTCATAGAAATAGGGATTGAGATATTTGGCCAAAAGCTTACGAGGACGTGTGTTAGGGCTACACAAGTCGTCCTTGAAGCTTTCAAGTGAAATTCCTTCGGGAAATTGAAAAGATCGAGCTTCAACAAGCTTTTCCCACGAGTTAGGCTCTTGAAGTTCAAGATATTCGGCCAATTCAAAATCGTCAAAAGAGACATCAATTCCTGCAACCCGTGAATAAATATGTGTATCATCACGGGTTAGGTTGCAGTAGAACATTTGAATAGCACTACGATAAATGAACGAATTTGTGGTAACAAGTTCATCAAGGCAAAGGTCATGAAAAAGTGCATCATATTGTGAGAATATTGTAAAGTTGATGGGGTGTCCCGCAAATATCGGACGTATCCGAAAATTACTAAACCAATCATTTGATGCGTCTAGTAAGACAAAAATTCGGTCGTCAAAAGTGTTTGGATCATGCGAACGTGGAGGATTGAACAACAAATGAATAGGTGGTTGTTGTTCAATGACCGGTGCCACGGGCGGTTCAACGCGAGGTGGAGCATTCGACGAGGATGCTTCCTCGGTCCGAAGTCTCTTTCCGCGGTTGAACAAACGTGGAGCCATAACACAATAAAGATAATGAAGGAAATTGAGATATTGAAAAGTATTATACCTCAAACAGGTGATGAACAATGAAGGAGAATTGAAAAAGAGGCCTTCTTCTTGAGTTTGGGGAAGAAAAGAGCTCTAGAAGGAAGAAATTAGGGTTAGGGTTTTGAGAGAAAGGTGTTTGAGAAGTAGAAAAGGTGGTAATGAAGAAGTAGAGGGAGGAGAACCCGAAAATATGGGAAGGGTTTCAAGTGGTCGGAGTAAATAATGGCCATTGGATCTAAATTTTGATCAACGGCTGAGACTGTTCCCCGTTCTGGAACAGTCAGGCCGAATTCGGCCCAAACTCTGGTAAGGGCAGAGTTCGACCCGAATTCCGGATCCTGGTCGCAAAATAGGAATCAGGCTGATAGAAAAAAATGGTTAAGTAAGAAAGACCAAAATGAATGTGAGTATAAATACATGAAAAGATCCAAGTGATAAAAAACGAATAACAGATAGTGAACATGAAGCAGCAAGGTGAAGTTGAAAGAACAGTATTTCAGCATGTGATAAATAAAAATAAATCGTATAATAAACAAGAAATTATATCCAAATTCAATATTTTGAAGCTGCCATGGGTTAGCTGCAGGGGCCGGATCCCAGCTAGCGGTAGTCCTGGGGACTAGTGCACCGTGTCGCTTAGGCTTTTACGCCTTGTTGTCAGAAGGACCCTTTCGGCTTGTACCCATTGCAAGTTCATCATAAGATAATCAAGATATACTCGATATTTATGCAGGTTTATTTTAATTTACAACAGCTTTATCTAAAATTCCAAGTTCACGACAAAGAAAATTGAAGCGCTCTTCGGATATTGGTTTTATAAAGAAATCTGCTAACAGATGATCAGTGTCAATAAATTCTAAGTTAATCGTGCCATTTTGTTAATGATCACGCAAAAAGTTATAACGAGTTTCAATGTGCTTCGTGTGTGAGTGACAAATGGGGTTCTTAGTAAGATTTATAGCACTAGTGTTGTCACAAAAGATTGTATTATGTATGAAAGATAAGTTGTAGTCTTCAAGAGTTTGCTTCATCCACAGAATTTGTGCACAACAACGCCCAGCTGTGATGTATTCAGCTTCTGTTGTGGATAGTGCGACAGAATTCTGCTTCTTGCTAAACCAAGAGACTAAAGCCTTTCCTAATAAATGATACGTACCGCTCGTACTTTTACGGTCGACCTTGAATCCGGCGAAGTCAGCATCAGAGTAACCAATGAGGTCAAATGATGTTGACTTGGGATCCCATAGGCCCACTGTAACGGTACCCTTAAGGTATCGAAAGATACGCTTAATAGCGGTCATATGTGATTCCTTAGAATTTGCTTGATATCTAGCACACAGGCAAACGCTAAACATAATATCAGGGCGACTAGCAGTAAGATAGAGTAGACTGCCTATCATACCTCGATACTAACGTTTATCTATGGGTTTGTCGCTGTCATCTGGTACAAGTTTGGTTGAAGTAGCCATTGGAGTGCTGATTGGTTTGACGTTGTCAAGGTCGAATTTCTTCAACATGTCCTTTGTATACTTCGATTGACAGATGAAGGTTCCATTTGACATTTGTTTGACTTGTAGCCCAAGAAAGTAGTTGAGCTCCCCCATCATGCTCATCTCAAACTCGGTCTGCATACACTTGGCAAAATCTTGACAAAGGGTTTCATCAGTAGAACCAAATACAATATCATCTACGTATATTTGTACTAAAAGAATAGTATCTTTAAAAGATTTTATGAAAAGTGTGGTATCAATTTTCCCTTTTGAAAAACCTTTCTCAAGCAAGAAATTGCTTAGCCGTTCATACCAAGCTCTAGGGGCTTGTTTGAGGCCATACAACGCTTTTTTTAGCTTGAACACGTGGTCAGGAAATTTGTGATTTTCAAAGCCAGGAGGTTGTTTCACATAAACTTCCTCCTTAATAAATCTATTCAAGAAAGCACTTTTAACATCCATTTGAAATAATTTAAAATTTTGAAATTTTGCAAATGCACAAAGTATTCGAATGGATTCCAATCTAGCAACAGGAGCATACGTCTCATCGTAGTCGATACCTTCCTCATGGTTGTATCCTTGAGCTACTAGACGAGCTTTGTTGCGTGTGACGGAACCATCTTCATTTACTTTGTTTCTAAAAACCCATTTAGTGCCAATGATCGAGTGATTAGCCGGTCTAGGAACGAGTTCCCATACTTGGCTCCTCTCGAATTGGTTGAGTTCCTCTTGCATAGCAGAAATCCAAAATTCATCATTAAAAGCTTCTAAAATGTTTTTTGGCCCAATTTATGAAATAAAGGCAGTGCTAGCAATAGAGTCTCTTAATGATGATCTAGTAGTTACTCCTCGTGAAACCTCACCTATTACCAAATTTTCTGGATGTGACGGCTTGAAAGAGAATTTCTTTGGCAAGCCCTCCAGAGAATTGGTTTCGGTTGTGGTATTCATTAGAGTAGAAGATGATGGCTCAACATCATCATCAAGAGTAGCTGCTGCACTGTTATCTTCATCAAAAGTCACATTTGTAGACTCTTCCACAATTAATGAGCGTTTGTTAAAAACTCTATATCCCTTGCTCTTGGCAGCATAGCCAAGGAAAATACCATTGTCAGCTTTGGCATCAAATTTGCCTAAGTTATCTTTGGTGTTAAGGATAAAGCATCTACAACCAAAAACTGTAAAATAAGAAACATTTGGGGTTCTCCTAAACCAAAGCTCATAGGGTATTTTCTTCGTAATGGGACGAATAAGCACCCTATTTAAAATATGGCATGCTGTACTGACAGCTTCAGCCCAAAAGTATTTCGGAAGTGAAAATTTGTTCAATATGACACTAGCCATATCGCCAAGAGTCCTATTCTTCTACTTCACAACACCATTTTGTTGAGGAGTTCTTGGACAAGAAAACTCATGATCAAAACCATTAGAATCACAAAACTTTTCAAAATCAGAATTTTCGAATTCGCCTCCTTGATCACTTCGAATTCGAGTAATCATGTAGCCTTTTTCGTTTTGAACTTTCTTTGCAAAAGTCTTAAAAACCGAAATGGCATCACTTTTATTTATAAGAAAGAAAACCCAAGTAAATATAGAAAAATCATCAACAATGACAAAGGCGTAGAGTTTTCCACCAAGACTGGCTACTCTACTAGGGCCAAATAAATCCATATGGAGAAGTTGCAAAGGTCTAGAAGTACTTACAGAGTTTATAGAATGAAATGAGGACTTAGTTGCCTTATTCAATTCACATTCGGCACATACCGTGTCCTTTTTGAATGTGATATCGGGCAAGTCTCTAACTAGCTTCTTAGTCGATAGCCTGGATATAGTATCCATGTTGGCATAACGAAGATGCTGGTGCCATAATAATCTTTCATCCTTATGAGCATATAGGTATCTACCTGCATTGTTAGTATCTATAGACAAATAAAAAATATACATGTTATCCTCTCTTACCCCTTCAAAAGTAATGTCTTCCGTTGACCTATCATAAATAAGACATTTGTTTTGTCCAAAGTTAATATCATATCCATGGTCAGCAAGATGACTAATACTGAGCAGGTTATGCTTTAACTCGGTCACTAGGCAGACATCCTTTATTACGGCTGAGGGAGGATGACCAATAATACCATTACCTATAATATAACCTTTTAGGTTATTACCGAAGGATACATATCCTTCTCTTTTCATCGATAGTGATGCGAAAAGATTTGCGTCTCTCGTCATATGCCGCGAGCATCCACTATCGAGAATTTACTTACTCTTAGTTGAGGAGGGAAGGTCCACCTACATCAAGAGTAGATGTGACCGTTGGTACCCAAGTTCTTGAGGGTCCTGAAAAGTTAGTTTTTGGAAACCATGCATATATCTTTCTATCTACTAATCTTCTAATTCTACATTGTGGTAAAATGTGTCCATGTAAACCATAATAAGTACATGTAGCATTCCTATTTATATTAGGAGCATGTTGATGATGTCTATAAGTAGAGTGATGAGGAGAAGTATGATGATATGTAGAATTAGCATGGTGATGATGACTATGTGTAGAGTGATATGGAGTGGCATGGTGATATTGTCTATATGGAGTAGCATGGTGATGATGTCTATATGTAGAGTGATGGTAGTATTGTTTTTGTGCAACATGGTGATGATTGTATCTATGTGTAGAATGATGATTTTGTGACATATGATAGTTATTTCTATGTATATGTGGTTTGTGTGCTTTGTGAAAGTGTGTGTATATGTAAGCATGATTACGTGTTGTAGGTGGATGACATGGGTGAATAGTATGAGAAGTATCATGCTTTGTGTGTGTCCCTTGGATTTGAGGTTGAGCAACCTGTTTTCCCAATTTAGTCTCTAGTTTCTTAGAGACAGCTTGCAGTTCAGTAACCTTAGCATTCAAACCATGCATCTTAGTAATAGAAATCTTGTGTCTACTCTTTTCTTCTGTAAGCTCCGTGTTGAGTGCTGTGATTTCTTGTGTTTGTTGTTCAATGCGTGCTTCGGCATCATGTAAGCTTATTTTAAGCTTAGATACCTCATCTGTTACATCCGTGGGTGAAGTGTCTCTAATTTTATCAAGCAGTAAAGAAAGTCTTTAAATTTTGACTTCATGACTTTTGGGCTTTTCCTTGGCATGTTTATATTTACCAATGACCTTTTTATGATCATCAAGTAAATCGGTAAAAGCATCGCCAAGTTCATCAAAAGTGAAGTCATCAAGAGTTTCGTTTGATACCTTGTCGGACGTTGCCATTTGGCACACGTTTGCAGCGTCTTGAGGAGAGTCCTTTTCTTCCTCGGATTCACTAGCTTCGCTTTCATGCCAAATGCTCATGTTGGCATATTTTTTTGAGGAAGTCTTCTTGTAAGGTTTCTCATAGCGGTTGCCCTTCTTTAAGAATGGACAGTCTTTTCGGATGTGTCCCATCTTCTTGCAACCGTAGCAGGTTGGCTCTTCTTCGTCGTCTTCTTGTGGTTCCTTCTTTCTTCGGTTGAAGTGAAGAAATTTCTTAAAGTTGCGGGCAAGGAGAGCTTGATCATCACCTTCTGAGTTCTCGTCATCCGTCTCTTCGGGGTCAGCCCTCTGTCGGTGAGCTTTGAGTGCGATCTCCTTAGCCTTAGGAGCAGGCTCTTCGAAGTCCTTGAGGTCAAGCTCATGAGTCATCAGCTTTCCCATCAAGGTCTCCGTGGATATGGTTGTGAGATCATTTCCTTCTATGATGGCTGTCACCTTAGGGTTCCAAATCTTTGGGAGCCTCCTAAGTAGCTTGCGAATCTTCTCGTGATTTGAATATTGTTTGCCGAGCGAAGACAGGGGGTTGATGATGTCGAGGAATCTTATGAACATTTGCGTGATCGTCTCATTTGGCTTTATCTTGAAAGCCTCATATTCTTGAGTGAGACGGCTTATCTTTGATTCCTTGACTTGGGTGGTTCCTTCATGCGTCACTTCTAGAAGTCTCCATACTTCGTGAGATGTGGTGCATATAGATACCCTGTTGAACTCATTCCTGTCTATAGCACAGAATAAAGCATTAATAGCTCTCGCATCTAGACTTTCCTGTTTCTTCTCCTCGTCAGAATATTTGTCATGTAATTTTTTAACGAGATCACCATTGACAACTATTCTGGCGGGCTTTTTGTAACCGTCAGTGACGATAGTCCACAGGTCAAAGTCTAGCGACTTGAGATAAAAGCTCATCCTTGTTTTCCAATATGTGTAGTTAGTTCCATCAAATAGGGGAGGCCTATGAGTGGACTGCCCTTCACCGTGATTGGAAATCAAGGATTGTGTGGTTGCCATGGATCAGCTCTAGGATGTTAGTCCTTGTTGAAAGAACAGAGCTTTGATACCAATTGAAGAACATATGGCAACTCTAGAGGGGGGTGAATAGATTTTATAGCGATAATAGCCAATTAAAAATTAAACTCTTTCACAAGCTAAAATTAATCAGAGTAAATACGAAAATAAATAAGGAGCAAGAAAGCATACGCAAACACAGCCGATTTTAACCTGGTTTCTCTCGTGGAGGACTAGTCCAGGCCTGAGAACTCTAGCTCAGGATTAAATCCACTATTTGTGAAATAGTAGTTACACCCCGTGCCTTTTCTTCAGAAGAGCACGTCAACTTCTTACAAAGGGCCGCAGGGGCGATGATTGGAATTTTCCAAGCGACTTCTTGAACTCTTGCACAAAACTCCTAACTGAAAAATGCTGAGCACTTGAGGCTTAGGGAGCTTGTGGCTAGTAGATGAAGAAGGGTATGGCTTGTATTGAGCTTTAGAGAGAAGAGAAGAGAAGATTGGATGAATAAAAATGAGAGAATTTATGGCCTATTTATAGGATATTAGCAGGCAGAATTCGGCCAGAATTCTGGTAGGATTTTTCAAATATTTGGCCGTTGGACAACTAGCAACCAGCCAACCCTAAAAATTAGGGTGCTGATTTTTAGGGGACAGAGTTCGGCCCGAACTCTGTATGGAGGCAGAGTTCGGCCCGAACTCTGTCTCCAGAGCACAGAATGGGTCTTAAGGTCCAATGGGCTTATTTGGATGTGTGGAGCTTATGGATTTTGGGTAGGTTATAGGTTAAGTCTCAAGCGCTCAGCACAACTCAGCTTACATCAGTCTAGACTCAACAAAAATAAAATACAGACTCAACAATGACTTGAAATTGCAAAACTGAGCTATCATCTGACTTGAGCTGGATGTAGTCGTCGTGTGTCGTATTGAATTATTACAAGTATTATTTAGTCAATGTTATCGATATTTGGTTGACTGTGACTTTGTGTCAACAAAAAGTACTCCGAAGCCTCTCACAATCTGGGTGAAAAAGAAGAACCCTAACAAGGTCAAACCATTGACCATCACCCTCAGCCAGACACACCGGGAGGGACCTACTAATGCCCGTCCTCCCAATCATGAAGAATTATCCTACGTGGTGAACTCGGCCAAGACTGTGGCTCCTCTTCCAGATGATGTTCCTCTCAATGAGTATATCAATACTCGTAATAGTGTACCTTCCGCGGATGATGTTATCACGGAAGAAGAACTTGCATATTTCCTTAGTAAAGTTGTCTATCAATCTGTAAACCACTACATAGATACGATAACGCTCTAGAGCACAGCATAGGACAACACCTCGGCATACCGATCACGATGCCTCACTTACGGGAAAAAGTTTACCCAGGAGATATCCTCTACTTCATCGTTCCAGCCGGAAAGAAGGATAAAGAGCTAATCATCTTCGGTCGTATAATTGGCAAGAGAAAGTTCGTTCCAGACTCTACTTCTCCCAAGCACAACACAGAAGCCGACTATGGCTCTGGAAAAATATAACTTTTTCGGTATAGTTGGCAAGCCAAGAATATCATCCAGAATATGGGATATGACATCAAAAGCGACAAGGGGCTAAATTACGGCCGAGGACGACGGTTGCCAATATGACACTTTGCTCCTTCGGGCAAACCCGAGAACTACTATCAACGAAGCGGTGTAGGTTTGGGTTATGTCACCCCTCCAACAACTCCCGAAAGATCAGAGGATGAAGCAGATCGTTGCTCTTATTCTTCTGATTTCTTCTTCTGGGACTCAGACTCCAACATTAGCGACATATTCAAGACAATTCTGTCCGTCAACATGGTTTTCGTTGACCAAATTACAGACGATGTCCAATCAATATAGCTCGAACAATAGGCTCAAAAGATGGACACTAGGTGGGAGATGCGCTTCGAACAACGTGAACCACCTACCGAAGACGAAGTCATCCAAGTCAATCTAGGAGATGAATCATATTTCAAACTAATCTTCATCAGCAAAAGTCTATCTAGCGATGAACGCCAATCTTTTATACAGCTTATAAGAGAATACATCGACGTCTTCGTATGGAGCTATGAAGATATGCCATGCTTGGACCCTAAAATCGCTATGCACCGCCTGAATATTTCGTGTAAAGCTAAGCCAGTGAAGCAACAACAACGAAGATTTCGACCAGATGTCATGGAGGCATCGAGAATGAAGTCAAGAAGCTCATTGCCAGTGGATTTATTTGCGAAGAACAACACCCATACTAGGTTGCCAACATCGTTCCCGTCATGAAACAGAATGGTATATTTCGAGTTTGTATCGATTATCATGACTTGAACTCTGCATGCCCGTAGGACGAGTTCCCTCTATCGATCACCGACGTAATGAACGACAATACTTGTGGTTTCGAGCGGATGTCCTTCATGGATGGGTTCTCAGGCTATAACCAGATTAAGATGTTCCCCGACGACGAGAAGCACACATCTTTTCGAACACCGTTGGGGGTATACTGCTATACGGTAATGTCCTTCGGATTGAAGAATACTGGGGTGACATACCAGCGAGCCATGAACACAATTTTTTGCGATCATTTGTACAAAACTATGGATTGCTACGTAGACGATATCGCAGTTAAAAGTCATCTCAAGGGCAACCACATCCAAGACTTGAGAACGGTGTTCGAACTAATACGTGCACACCAACTCAAGATGAATCCAACCAAGTCTTTTTTGGGAGTCTCCAGCAGCAAGTTCCATGGTTTTGTCATCATTTCAAAGGGTATACATCTGGACCTGGAGAAAATAAAGGCTATCCTCGATATACATTCTCCAAGAAACCTCAAAGAGCTATGCGGACTACAATGAAGGCTAGCCTACATCAGACGATTCATTTCGAACCTCTCAGGAAGGTGTCAACCATTCACTCAGCTCATGAAGAAAGCGTATCTTTCGTCTGGACTGAACAATATCAACGCACATTTGATGACATCAAGGCGTATCTTATAAGCCCGCCAGTATTGATAGCTCCAATAATGGGGAAGCCTTTCTTACTATATGTCCGTGCTATGGACCATTCTCTTAGCGCCCTTTTAGCTCAGAAGAATGAAGGCGGCCATGGACATGCAATCTACTATCACAGTCGCACAATGGTGGGTGCCGAACACAAGTACACACCTGTGGAGAAGAAATACCTTGTACTAGTATTTGCCATCCAGAAGACTCGCCACTATGTGTCTGGACAGACTATCCACATTATATCTAAAGTCAACCCTCTCAGAATACTCATGACTAAACCGGGCTCTCTCAATTCCCGTTTAGCTACATGGGCGATGCTGTTGACTCCATATGATATGTACTTCATCCCTCAGAAGGCAGTAAAAGGCCAAGCATTAGACGATTTCCTAGAGGCTCATCCGGTGCTAGAATCGTCCAAACTCTACGACGAAATCCCCGACGAAGTGGTGGGGTCTAACACTGCAACTGAAGAAATCCCCATTTGGCGAATGTTCTTTGACGACGCATCAAGAACAGGACCCAAAGGAAATATTATAGTCGGAGTTGGCGTCATGCTCGTGTCACCTGATTATCTGGTTATACATCATGCATATTCTCTCGTGGAATCATACACCAACAATGTGGCCGAATATAATGCCCTATTAATCGGCCTACAACTGGCAAAGCAACTAGGAGTTAACTATCTAGAAGCTTACAGCGATTCCAAGGTAATAGTCAGTCAGGTTCGAAGGGATTATGAAGTTCGCCAGGAAGATCTCATCCCTTACCACAGAGCAACAATTGAGTTGGCATCTACTTTCGCTGGATTCTTCATCGAGCACGTGCCTCGACTACAGAATATAGAAGCAGATGCTCTAGCTGGTCTCGCTGCTTCCTTGACCGTTTCTGTCAATACTCAGCAGTCGATCACAGTGTCTGGTCGAGAACTATTCTATGTAAAAAATATCTTACATTTTCATCACATTTATACAGCGAAACAAACGTCGATGCTAAAGACTGGAGATTTCCCTTCATAGACTACACCGTCTATGGAATCCTTCCCGAGGACCCGAAGGAAGTAGTGTCTAGCCAAAGGCGATCCCTCAGATTTTGCTACGACACAGCTACCAAGATGCTGTACCGACGCTCTTACGACGGGCTACTATTACGATGCTTATTAGACACATAAGCCAAATATGTACTCCGGGAGGCTCACAATAGAGTTTGTGGTGCACATAAACAAGGCCCCAAATTACAAGATCGCCTCAAACGAATGGGTTACTACTGGCCCACAATGATAGCAGATGCTGTTGAATATGCAAAAAGGTATAGAGCCTGTCAGTTCCATGCCGATTTCATTCATCAACCTTCGGAGTTTCTATACCCGACGGTAGCATCTTGGTCGTTTGAAGCCTGGGACATGGACGTCATAGGACCAATCAGCCTGCCATCCTCTAAAGGATATCGGTTCATCCTAGCTATAACTGATTACTTCTCCAAATAGACGGAAGCTATACCGTTCACCGAAGTGAAGACGTCAAACGTGATCAATTTCATCAAACATTATGTCATCCACCGCTTCGGCCTACCTCGCAGGATCATCCATGATAATGGTCCACAGTTCGCATGCCATGCATTCTATCGGTTCTGCGATAGGAATCGAATCTAGAACGTAGCCTCTACTTCCTACAATCCAGCGGGTAACGGGCTAGCAGAAGCCTTCAATAAAACCATCATAAAACTCCTCAAGAAGTTCATGTCTTCAAACAAGCGTGATTGGAATTAGAAGCTAGGTGAATGTCTATGGGCTTATCGTACAACAGTCCGGACTCCAACGGACAGTACGCCATTCTCTCTGATTTATGGGAGCGAAGCAGTTATTCCCCTAGAAATCCAGATTCCTTCTCTTCGAGTAGCCTTAGCCAGCGAGTTGACTACCGAAGAAAGCTACCGTCTGCGACTCCAGGAGCTCAAGACGCTAGACGAAAAATGCTTGTTAGCTCAGCAGCGCATTGAGCTATACCAAGCAAACCTTCTCAGAGCTTTCAATAAAAAGGTGAAGGAAAGAATCTTCCAAGTCGGCGATCTGGTCTTAGCAGTGAGAAGACCAATGGTCATGATGCACAAAACAAAAGAAAAATTCTAGCCTAAATGGAAAGGTCCTTTAATCATTGAATCAGTGTATTCTAACGGTGTATATCGACTAACCAAGCCTGGTGGTGACTTGCTCATGATGTCTATCAACGGCAAGTTCCTGAAGAAATACTATGTGTAACCTTTTTTTCACATGTGTTCAGTCATGTAAATATACAGTGCGATGTTTATATGATTCGAAAAACTATCTAACTATTATTCGTATTTTAATAGTCTTGAATATGTCCTGGATAATAGGTCCTCTAAAATATTTTCCCAGTGAAATCATTCCCGTTTTTGACTCTTCCCATACTCGGTTTGACGAAAACAACTCACGTTCCTATTACCTCTGAATTATTTTTCTGATAATTATTTCCCCAGTGGAATAATTAAATATTTTTCCATGTCCACATAACCTCTGAGCAAAGCATTCATCAAGGATAATCATGTCCATATTACCTCTGAACTATCCACTCCCACCTAATGTTATATATCTTTTCATGTCCATATTACCTCTGGTCAGATATAGAACATCCTCTGCTATTACGTCCATATTACCTCTACTAGTAGCTTTGTTCAAATTATTATCTATATTTGAATAAACTTTAATATAAAATGGATAATAGACCGAAATATCCTTGCTACGTCCACATTACCTCTAGTATCAAAATTCTCCAGCGGAATACCCACCAGAAATATCCTTGCTACGTCCACATTACCTCTAGTTCTGATATTTCACAAAACCGCATTCACTTTGAAAAGAATCTTCATTCTTTACTCAAACGTCTATCAAGAGACCGAAAAAAGGATACAAGAGCCGTGACGGCTGGAAAAATCGGGGTTGCAAAAAATCTAAGGGATACATAGGCGATTGATGTTGTCCCTAAGAGCCGTAATTTTAGCTTCAGACTTCGCAATGGCTCGACAGTGCGCCTCTTCTTGGCGAGAAGCTTCATCCTCGAAGAGGATAAGACCCAGATGCTCCCCCTCCAACTTTGCCAGATGTTCTTCTAAATGGACAGAGGTGGTGGTAGTCATGGTAGCCTGAGCCAAGTAATCCTCCTGTTCAGATGTTGTCGCCCTCAAGTCGACTTCCAGCTGGGCGATCTCGTTCTGGATCTTTGCAATGTGATTATACTTCTTAGTGATCTACGCAGCCAGCCAGTTCTTCGAGGCAGCACGTGCCTCACTTGCAGCGTTGAATTGGCCATACTGGTCAGCCAGCTCGCCGATCTCTTGAATAAGGGCATCCTTTCTCGCCTGGAAAGTAGCCATCTCCTCCGCATGAGCCGTCATCAAAGCCTCATCCTCTACACGGAACAACGACGTTGGACTCCGCTGTTTTGTATTATAACGCCACAGAACTAGAATACAAGAGAGCGGGGGCGTACATAGCCGGCTACGTATATTGAAGTGCAACTCACCTCGCTATACGGTCACAGCTGTCTAGATACATGTGGGTTTAACTACAAGCCAACAGTCTCCTATGGTCATGAACTAGCCTATTGTCTCAATCACAAGCAAGTAGTAACAGTTACAAGATGTCAGAGCACCAAATATACAATAGTAAGGCGTCCCATACATTATATATTCGGATGATCATGAAGCTAGTCGTACAAAATGTCAAGACTAACAAGAGTTTTAGTCAATACATGATCAACCCTAGGATTTGTCAATCATGTTACAGCCCGTAGGCAGACAATAAGTAAAGGTGCAACCGAGCTAACACGTGTTCGCCGGCTAAACGCCTCAACAGAATAATTTTTACAATAAAGTGGGAGGACAAAAAGAAACCCACTCGTTGTCAGGGTTACGCCTGGTGGTCACCATCTGGCTGGAAGGTAGGTAGATCCTCTGGAGCTGCTCCGATATCTGGCCATACAAAACCAGCTGGGTCAGACCCCAGAAAGAACAAGTGCCACAAGGAGGCTTCACTTAGGAACTAAAACCAGCATATCACAATAGAATATTAAAGATAATAAATAAAGAATTGATAATAATAGAGATAAAAATAGTAAACTGAGTACGAGAAAACCATTCAAGTAGCCAGGTCACAACCCTTAAACCAAACAAGGACCGGGGTTGTAATCCTTCACCTGAATAGAGACCCGTCTCAAATACTATTGGTACAATGAAGACAATAAACGAAGAGAGGACACAGAACTGCTCCGGGAGCCAGGTTACAACCCTTAAACCAAACAAGGACCGGGGTTGTAACCCTTCGTCTGAACAGAACTGGACCCCTGATCTTTATTGCTAAGGCCAGCATAATTAATCATGGTATTAAGGTAAGGTAAAACATGACGAACATGGCATGGGGTTGCAATAAGACAATAACGAAGAGAGGACACAGAACTGCTCTGGGAGCCAGGTTAAAACCCTTAAACCAGACAAGGACCGGGGTTGTAACCCTTCGCCTGAACAGAACTGGACCCCCGATCGTTATTGCTAAGGCAAGCATCAATAATCATGTCATGTCACAATCCTGCACAGGATCAGGATAAGACTAAGCTGGAATAAACTCCATCCAATCAATCACGGCCAATCAAGTGTACGGCTTGATACTTTAAACTAACTAGGGTTATCACAGGCCTAGTTACTAGCAAGATGCAATAAGATTATCCCGACAGCCACAAGCCCTGCAGACCATCCGGTTATCCAGGTCGAATGTCCGTTTATGAAGAATGCAACACGTGATTGTGTGCTGGAAATATGCCCTACTCGTCGGTAGGCTACAAGTCCACTTAATTTGCCTAGATAACGGGATTGCCTGTAGCTGGAAATCTCTTCATGTCTACTGAATTATTCTAGTTTATTAGTCTTAGTCAATTGCAGTAGGTATCCCTGATCGTGGTACTCAGGGATCCCTATCCTAGACATGATGTAAGACAGTATTGGTTTATTTGTACACACACAATCGCCCACGGTGTCCAGGTCTTTCATACTTGTCATGTCAGACTAGCTGTCGTAGCAGTATGTCATGATATATCATGTCAGTTACTTGTCAAGAGTGTGTTACATCGGGCCACTATCGTGTTCTATTCTTATATTATCATGAATGAGAAAAACTTACATAAAATAACTAATAACATATTCTTGAAGCCAAGAAAAAGATCTACAATTTTCATGTTGGGAGTTAGGAGAAATTCTGGCCACAATTCAGCCAAATAGGACTTAAAATAGCCAAAAACAGCCAAAATAGGCACTATACGGCACTATTCAGCACTATGCAGCACTCCCATATGCGGCTGGACACTATGTGGCACTATATAGAACCCTTATACGGTTGGATACTATGTGGCACTATGCAGCACCCTTATGCGGCTGGGCACTATACGGACTATGTAGCGCCCTTATGCGGCTGGGCACGATACGGCACTATAGAGCACCCTTATGCGGCTAGGCACTATGCAGCAACCTTATACGGCTGGGCACTATGCGACACTATGCAACACCCTTATGCGGCTGGACACTATACGGTACTATACAGCACCCTTATGCGGCTGGACACTATGCGGCACTATACAACACCCTTATGCGGCTGGACACTATGCGGCACTATGCATCGTCCCTGCCAAAATCAGCACAGATGAACATAAAAATGGCCAAAAATGCTTTTGGCCATAACTTCCTCAAAACAAGTCAAAATCCAACTTTTTAATGGTCTATTTTAGGTAAAATCGAATTCTCTACAACATGGAACAATCAAAACATGAAAATAATGAAGTTTAATAGATCAAAACCCAAAAAAACTGAAAATAATATCAACTTATATCTACAAGAAAATATCCATCAAAATAAAAAATGCCAAGTTCTAAAGTATCTTAGAATCTCGCGAGAAAGACAATAGAACAAAAAAAATAGAGTTTCTCCATGAAGCAAGTTGCACTTGTCTAAGCTTTTCTTGGTAGGTGGAGAAGTTAAGAGAAAGATGATGAAGAAATAAATGAAAGTAAGGATGAGAGAGAAAGGGGGTTGGGTTTAAATGAAGATGGTGGTGGTAGGTAGGGGTTTTCTTTTGGTTCATGATGAACCCAAAAGCAAACCAAACCAGGCTAAACCGAACCAAGCTAAGCCATAACCAATAAAATGCCAAAATAACCATGCCAATGCAATATGCTAAAAATAAAATCATGACTAGCTAACCATGACTAATAAAATACGGACCTGAAACATGTACATGTATATGAAAATATATAACACGGATTTCGAGGGTGATAACTCTACCCACCTTAACAGAATTCTGTCCACGGAATTTAATTAAAGAGGCTAGAGGTGTCGGGACAAGTTATACTATCAGATGCAATCTACAGCTAAGCAATCGATCAAGCAATCAAATATGTAAGCATGCATTCGAAGTGTAAGGCATAAGAAAGATATTATACCTCACGAGTCAAACAGGTCGGGATATCACGATCGGATATCATCCTCTCGCTCCCACGTTGACTCACCCAAAGAGTGCTGACCCCAAGCAACTCGGACTAACTTGATAGTCTTGTTCTTGAGTGTCTTCTCTCTTCGGTCCAATATAGATATGGGCCTCTCCTCATACGAAAGGTTGTCAACAACCAATTCCGAATGATCCAGGATGTGGCTCGGGTCTGGGATATACCGTCGCAGTTGAGATACATAGAATACGTCATGCACCTCACGTAGCGATGGTGGAAGAGCGAGACGATAGGATACATCTCCTACTCGCTCCAGAATGTCAAATGGCCCTATATACCTAGGACTAAGCTTTCCCTGCACGCCGAAACGAATGACGCCACGGTTAGGCAAAATCCTCAGGAATACATGGTCGCCGACAGAACACTCAAGAGGGCGCCGATGAGAATCGGCCCAATGACGCTGGCGATCTTGGACAACTCGAAGATGATCTCTGACTCTTCTGACCACCTCAACGGTCTGAGCAATCATTTCTGGACCGAGCATCTGTCTCTCTCCGACATCATCCTATGCTAGCGGGGATCGGTACTTCCTATCATATAGTGCCTCGAACGGTGCCATCTAGATACTAGGTTGAAAACTGTTATTGTACGAGAACTCCACCAGGTGTAGGTGATCTTCCTACGAACCACCAAAGTCGAGTGTACAAGATCTCAACATAACTTCGAGAGTCTGGATCGTACGTTCTGACTGGCCATCTGCCTGTGGGTGATATGCTGAGCTGAACTGGAGGCGAGTTCCCAAACTCTCTTGCAGGCTACGCCAAAAGTGCGACATAAATCTTGAATCTCTGTCCGAGATAATACTGACTGGTACACCGTGACAATCTATCGGAGATACATCTTCGCTAGCTGAGCCGTCGACTGACCAACTCTGAACGGGAGAAAGTGAGCCACCTTCGTGAGCCTGTCTATGACAACCCAAATAGCGTCTCTGCCAGCCGGGGGTCTAGGCAATCCAGTCACAAAATCTATAGTTATATGCTCCAATTTCCACTCTGGAATTGGCAATGGTTGAAGTAGTCCAGCTGGTCTCTGATGTTCAGCCTTAACTTGTTGGCAGACTAAACAATGAGAGACAAATCGGGCTATCTTCCTCTTCATTTCATTCCACTAAAAGTGCTGACGAATATCACTGTACATCTTCGTGCCACCGGAATGAATGGAATACTGCGAACTGTGAGCCTCTGCCATGATCTCCTGTCTGATATCTCCACTGGGTACACAAAGGCGCCTTTCATGCCTAAGTGTACCGTCTTTATGGATACATAACTCTGGTCTTCGTCCTGTCTCACATTCTGCTCTGAGTCGCTGAAGCTTAGAATCTGCTGACTGCGCCATCCGGATCCTCTCGACTATAGTGGACTAAACTTGCATGCTGGCCATCAATGCCACACTAGAAGGGAGGACAACTTCTATAACCATATTCTAAAGATTGACCTATACGCCCACGTGAAGAATCAGCCTCTTGCACACTATACGACTGTCACTTGCTGACGTAGACGACGTATGAAGGATGGACCTCTTCAAATTCCTCACCGATGAACCCGTAAGTTCAGATTTCGAGGAAGATCTCAACAGTCGTATCTCTCTGACAGGCTGGCCAAACACTATGCGCCCAAGGAGAGAGCCGTGTTATACGCCCACTACATCTCGAGAAGATAATCTATTATTCTTTCAAAGTATTTCAAACTCGTTCAAGTATCGAAAACTTTGAAGGGGGTCTTGTAGAAGCATGAAAAACTTTCAGCACTAAACCTGGATGGTCTGCAGGGCTTGTGGCTGTTGGAATAATCTCATTGCCTTTTGCTAGTAACTAGGCCTGTGATAACCCTAGTTAGTTAAAGTATCAAGCCGTACTCTTTGCTTGGCCGTGATTGATTGGATGGAGTCTAGCCCAGCTTTGTCTCGTCCTGATCTTGTGCAAGATTATGACATGATATGATTACTTATGCTTGTCTTAACAATAACGATCAGGGGTCAAGTTCTATTCAGGCGAAGGATTACAACCCCGGTCCTTGTTTGGTTTAAGGGTTGTAACCTGGCTCCCGGAGCAGTTATGTGTCCTCTCTTCGTTTATTATCTCATTACACCCCTGTCATGCTCGTCATGTTTTACCTTACCTCAATAGCAAGATTATTAAACTGGCCTTAACAATAACGATCAGGGGTCAAGTTCGGTTCAGGCGAAGGGTTACAACCCCGGTCCTTGTTTGGTTTAAGGGTTGTAACTGGCTCCCGAAGCATTTCTGTGTCCTCTCTTCGTTTATTATTTTATTACTTTACCAACAAGTATTTGAGACGGGTTTCTATTCAGGTGAAGGGTTGCAACCCCGGTCCAATGCATAAATGGCACGATCTGTTGAGTCATGAATAATTTAACTACTTCGTGCCATCGATGAATGGCACTGGGAAACAAATGGTCGTCATTATGGCAAATTTGACAAAATGTTCCCAAACGTTGTGCGCTCGAGATATGAAGAGATTTTTATCAACAGTCGTATTGTCAGTCATCAAGACTGACAACTTAGCTTCTTAGAGAAGATTGTCATATGACAGCCCGAGCTATCTGAAGGTGGCACGCGATTATATATTGTGTGCCATTTGATAAATAAGTCCTAGCACTATCGGTGAATAGCATACTGACTTGTCTTGATATTTTAAAGCTTCTACACACACAGAGGGAGACGAACACAGAGAAAAGATAGAGCATATTGAATAACAAGTCCTTCGCCAGTCGATTGTCAACGAAGTAAAGGAGTCACTATAGTACTCTATCTCTATCGTCATATATCTCCAGATATAATCTTTTGTACTATGAATCCTCGTTGCTAGGGTTCTGTTGTACTACTCGGTTGTAATCCGTAAAAGCAAAAGTTATCAAAACTTTCTCCCTTTTATTTGTGTTGGCAACAAATATAGCGACTCTGCTAGAGATGGAGTGGGTCATTTACAGCGTTCATGTGTGTCGTTGTAACCCCTGTTTTCAAAATCTGGATTGTTCTAATATTTTATTATTTCCTAATAATTTTTGGAATATTTTATTTAGGACATTTATTTGAATTTATTTTAGATTGTAATTTTTCCATTAGAATTTTAATTGGATTAATTAATTAATTATTATTTTCTTTTTATAGTGGTTGATATGTAATTATTGAATCCCCTAAAATTTGCAAGGATTTATTATTATTTTTATTGGCTTAAATAATTTATTTCGAAGTAATTTGTTATTTTTTTATAAATATAGTCTTAGTCACGCTTAATTTTTGTTATGCACACTGACTAGACAATATGGCACGGCTAGTACAGTCAAGTGTCTTGACTAGCATATTAGCTGTAGGTGTCACTAGATTTAATTATTTTAATACTATGTTGATTAAAATTTATAAAATCATAATTTGGTTATCTTCTGTTTTAAATATTTACCTATTTAATATGTTTTGAAGGAAAGGACTTTTGATTTAATTTATGTAATAAAAGTAGCGGGAGTATACACACCCCCAATCTAGGATAACCTACTATTTTATTGTTCATACTATTATTATTATTATTATTATTATTATTATTAACATTTTTGATCAATTCTAAATTAGTAGATGATTTGTATATATGTAAAAATATACATCAAAATATTGCGTTAAACTTATATTAAATTTATTTTATTAGAAAGTATTTTACATTTAATTAGGATTTTAGGATATATATATATATATATATATATATATATATATATATATATATATATATATATATATATATATATATATGTTCGAAGAGCTCAAAGACAAAGTTCGCAGCAAAATAGAGGGGTGGCACAACAAGACTCTATCTCCTTGGGGTAAGCTTATTCTCATAAAATCAGTTTTATCCTCCATTCCTATTTATTGTCTTGCTGCGAGTTATCCTCCTGTGAGTGTTATTACTCTAATTGAAGCCATGTTTAGTGAATTTCTATGGGGATCGAAGGATGGTATAAAAAAACATTCATGGATATGATGTAGTCAAATTGCGACCTGGCTACTTGAATGGTTTCCTCGTACTCAATTTCACTGTAGTTGGCTCTGTTATTATCAGTTTTCTTTATATAGTTATCCTTAATATTCTCTTTTTTTTATATAGTTATCCTTAATATTCTCATATAATATTCTCTTATTATATGCTGGTTTAATTTTCTAAGTGAAGCCTTCTTTGTGGCACTTGTTCTTTCTGGGATCTGACCTAGCTGGTTTTGTATGACCAGATTTCGGAGTAGCTCCAGAGGATCTATCGACCTTCCACCCAAATAGTGACCACCAGGCTTAACCCTCGCAACGAGTGGATTTCTTTTTTTTCTCTCACTCTATTATAAAAAAATTCTTTTGAGGCGTTTAGCCGACGAGCACGTGTTAGCTCGATTGTACCTTATTTACTGTCTGTCTACGAACTGTAACATGATTGACAAATCCTAGGGTTGATCATGTCTGACTGAAACTCTTGCTAGTCTTGACATTTTGTATGACTAGCTTCATGATCATCCAAATATATAATGTATGGGACGCCTTACTATTGTATATTTGGTGCTCTGACATCTTGTAACTGTTATTACTTGCTGGAAATTGAGACAATAGGCTTGTTCATGACCTTAAGAGACTGATGGCTTGTAGTTAAACCATCATGTATCTAGACAGCCGTGACCGTATAGCAAGGTGGGTTGTACTTCAATATACGTAGCTGGCTATGTTCGCCCCCGCTCTCCAGTATGCTGGTTCTGGGGCGTTACAATATAGCCTTATATTTTTTTTTTTTTTTAATATATATATATATATATATATATATGTTGTTTCACTTGGTCATAGGATTGTTGGGGCAGCCCTCGACAGCAACCTTTTCCTTACACACAGCATACACACACTTACACACATATTTATATTACTTTTCATGTTTCCTCTTTATATATATATATATATATATATATATATATATATATATATATATTTATATATATATATATATATATATATATATATATATATATATATATATATATAACATACATAGCACACACACACACACACACACACACACACATATATATATATATATATATATATATATATATATATATATATATATAAAAATATATATATATATATATATATATATATATATATATATATATATATTTTATATATATATATATATATATATATATATATATATATATATATATATGTGTGTGTGTGTGTGTGTGTGCTATGTATGTTACATATATATATATATATATATATATATATATATATATATATATATATATATATATATATATATATATATATATATATATATATTTTATATATATATATAAAAATATATATATATATATATATATATATATATATATATATATATATATATATATATATATATATATATATATATATATATATATATATATATTATATATATATATATAAGCTATATATACATGTGGTATATAGCTATGTTATATAGGAATAATAGCCTATGGATTAGTGAGTTAGTTTAGAAATGACCCAATAGGCCTAACTTGACATAGTTGACTAGCAAGTTGACCAAGTTCACAAAAGTCGACTTTGGGTCAAACTTGATCTAAACTTGACCCAAATGGACTTAAAATGACTAGATAACTTAAGTTTGACCTAAACTTGGGATAATAGGCTAGTTGACTTAGGGTTGACCTAGTTTGACTAGAATAGTTGACCAGAGTTGACCAAGGGTTGACTTTGACCTAGAATGACCTAGAATCATTTAGAATGTGTTGTAGATTACTCTTATTTCATATTAGACACTTTGTAACTTGTGGTCTCTAAATAGGACTCAGATACTACGGTTCGGACTAATATTCTCATCAGACATTCGGGATATCAGGCGAGTACATTCTCTGACCGTTTCATACTTGCTAGGAATTATATTCTTGTTATAAACTAATTTACTTGATGCTGACACGATGTTATCACGGATTAGTACTATATGGATCTTTACATGAGATGTTATCCCCCTCGGATGCATCGAATACATCATGTCATGTACTTTTTGTAACACCCAATTTTCTAGATGAGGGTAATTTTTAAATTTTGTAATTATAATTATTATTGATTGATATTTTTTTCATATTATGATTTTTGCTAATTTTTAATCATTTTTAAACTATTTAAAATTATGACTTGTGATTAGGGTGTTTCATCTACCACATTTCTAGTTTGAGGATATTTTGTCATTTTTGAATTATTTGAATTAATATATATTATTTGGAATTATTATGAATTATTGAGATTTATTAGAATTTATATTATTTTTGGTATAATTTAATTAAGGGTTAATCTAGACTTTGACTAGTGTTGACTTTGTAGCCTAACCTAGAAGCTAACCCTAACTAAGGTGACATGGTTTAGTATATAACCTTAGTCTAACCTAGATCAACCCATGATTTGGTCATTTAGACTCAAGTTAGAATAGAAGGCTTTTAGGCATAAGCCATGACTTATGGTTTTGAAACCAATGATTATCAACTTAAGCCATAGAGGCCCAAAGCCCATAGCCCATTACTAGAAACCCTAACCCTAATCATCATGGCTGGCCACCTAGGGATCATCCTCCTATTTATACTCTCTTTCGTTGGGTTAGCCTCTTTAGGAAATAGCAAGTTTAGAAAAAGAGGCAAATTCCATCTTTAGAAATTCATAGAAAATCCATTTTAATTCTTTTTTAATCCAAACAAGCTACATTAGATCCTAATTCATCTATACCTACTGTTATTTGAGGATTATTCCAGCTTGGGATCAATTTGGGGAAGTTTGCTAATAAGGAGGAAGATCTAGAAGAGGGGTTTTTCTTAAAAAGTGCATCAATAGGTATTTGATACTAAAACCTATTAATGTCTAGTTTTTTTTGCATATTTGGAAAGCCCCAGGAGTCCCCTAACTGTAGGATTTGGTTTCGTGTCAAGGTGGATTCATTTCGTGTCCGTATCGGACACGTATACATAGGTAGACCTAAGTGTTTGTGGAAATACCACATAGGATTTTAGTTTACTATTTTGGAATTGTAAATGATAGGAATTATAGAGAGATGGCTTAGGCATTTTAATTTGACTGAGTCGATATTAGAGTCGTGTCGTGTCAGAATTTGGATACGAACACGCGGGTTTGGACACCGCACGCACTGTCCTGCTACTCGGGGTCAAATTCTTCCTGTATAGGACACGTAGACACGTGACACTGGTTGGACATGTTAGGGCAGTGTCTGATATGACACTTCCCAAGTGGCACGACCTTTCGTGTCGTGTCGAGGGAGCACGAGGTCGGATACGGGTTTTACACTGACCGGTTCAGTCGATTTTCTGTACACTGATACGCTCTTATTACTCGGACACGATACGTCCCCGACCCGATTCAGATGACACCCTAGCCCTAGTCCTGGTGAACCTAGGGACACATGCACGTAGCTTACCGTGTCACGTGTCGTGTACACGAGGCTGTGTCCTCGCTGCACGAGGCCAGTCTGTGCATGTTGGCTGACACTTGTATTTTTAAGTTCTGGACACCTCGTGTCCATTTTTCTGGACACAAGACACATTGTGCGATACCATGTTATAAACAGGACACTTCCTCGACACGTTCCTATAGTTTATTGCATGTGATTTGCTTTGAAATCGAATTTCCCCTATATGACTGATACATGCTTCCCTGTTCCTCATTTCTGAAACTTTAATTCCTATTTTAAAACTGAAGTTTGATTGCCATTTAATCCATGTACATGTGTAACTACATACTACAATGTGGGATACTGATTTGTGATAGGTTTTATGATCTAGTATTGGATTTTGAATATGGTTTGGGCTGTCCTAAGAGATGGACTGATACACAGACCTGAGATCCAATTTCCTGAACTTTTAATTCCTGTTTTAACTGATTTTAATTATTAGTTTCATGTTTGATCACTTAAACCTGCGTATTAGTTCCTGCTGGATAGGATTGGCAAGTTATATTGGGTTTTACACTTAAGATTGTGGAATTCGAACATTGGATTGGGATGTCAACTGATACATGCATTTCAGCCTTTAAATCCTGATTTTAATCCTTTTAATATGATTTAAATGATGTTTTACATTGTCACATTGATCCTACATATGTATATGATAATGTGCATGTAGGGTTCATGATTGGTAGTGGTTTGATGGGTTAATATTGCCAAGGAATGTTCCCTATATGGCCGATTTTGTGTGTAGTCCATTTATTGGGCTTTACACTATTGTTATCATCAACTAGTCACCTAGGTCTGTTAGCTCTACACCACTGGAAACCCACTGCCTTCACCATTAACCTGAGAAGCTACTCACATACACCCACATCACTGATCTTCCCAAACTTGAGACACACATTGCACTGTCAATGTCTGGTACACTATTTTGAGAATATACATATACACACTTGTGAAACCTGAGATTTATACATATTGTACATTAGAATATGGATACATTCCTATCTTGAATCTGAAACTGAGATCATGCACCCAATGGACTGATGTACACACTGTAAAATAGGGACACCCTTACACACACACATAGACTAAATCTGGGACACCATGTAGGTACCCACATGCCTATGCTCTAAACACACACCTTGGTGGGTACACAAGCCTAAATCACTAATCTCACATTGACACAACTCTAAACCTTCTGCCACTGTTGCCTGTATTTCACTCACACCCTCATGCTCACTCACTGATTCCAATGCTAAAATTCCTATGTTGATTTCCAATATTAGTTTTCCTATGTCAAATTTGTATATTAGGAACTGTGTTGATTTCCCTTCCTTTTAAAACTATTATCTAATTATTGTTTAGTTAATTGTGGTTGAAGGATGGGATGTCATGAGTGGTTTTGAATGGTCTTGAACTGTCACAGGGTCCTAAAGACCTGAGAATAGGTTTAAATTGGTTAGTGTGAACTGCTAGTTAGGTTTTAATTTGGTTTATTGAACTGTCAATTCAATTCACATTTAAACTGTCATTTGTATAACTGAATGAGGTTAGTTTACATGCTAATTCCTGAACTTTGGTTAATTTTCCATGTTTTAAGTTAACTGTTGGATTAGATGGGGTCATAGGATGAATGATCTTCAAATGCATATAACTGTTAACTCTCACACTGTTTTTCCACATGGACAACCATTGTATCACACACCATGCCACCTTGTCATGTACACACACACTTTAATTCCCTTGTATCATACTCTCTTGACACTATACCATGCCACACACTTTAACTCTATTGAGACTCTCTACACACAATTGCCTATACACCACACTACCTCACCATCATGCATCCACTCTCACACACACTTAGACAAATACATGTTTTCCTTTACCTATCATTCTATGTATATACATATATATATATATATATATATATATATATATATATATATATATATATATATATATATATATATATATATATGTGAGGCATATGTTATTATGTAGCCATATAATTGTAATGTGTATATTATATTAATTTAGATATATTAAAATATGTGTATGTGTGAATATGTGGTTTGGTATAGGCATGCCATTGCCTATGAGTGTGGCTTGAATGCCAGTTACATGTGTAGTTGACTTGTATGGTCTAGAAATGGTGTGTGCTTGCTAGAATAGGCTGGCTAGGCTTAGTGAGACTTGTTTGGCTTGGGCTTGACCTAGTTGACTTAGTTTGACCAGTCTAGTTGACTAGAGTTGACTTTAGTCCAGTTTGACCCCAAACTTTATGTTGAAGTATTGTAGCTGTCTATTTCATTATTTTAGACATGTTGTGACTTGTACTGTTCTATAGGAGACATACACCACTCCTCGGACAGTATATTCTCTTCGGACATTCAGGATACCAGGCGAGTACATTCTCTGATCATTTTATATCTTGTTAGAATTATTCTCCTGCTTTAAATTACTTTACTTGATACTGTCATGTTGGTCACACGGATTAGTACTATATGGATCCCTTCTTGAGATGTTATCCCCTCGGGGAGCATCGGATACTACATGTTCTGTGCGTTTTACTTACATTGTGTATCACTATGCTTCATGGTTCATTGATCACTTATGACATGTACTCTCATGATCACAGTGTCTTTCTTGAATCACCCATTTATGGGCATTCCTAGAATCACCCATTTTTTGGCCTACCATGTATCATCCCTTGTGGACCATTGCATGGATCATAACATAACCTGGCCGGATCCTTGTGTATTGATTGGGGGTACGGGGGAGTAGAAGTAGACATGTGAATAATACCCAAGTAGTATCGCATCTGATCACCTCCGTAGTGTCTCATCAGAATCTTCCATGTCATTCACATGTTTATATTATACTCTGACTCACTAGCCACTGTTAGTTCTCTACTCTACTTATAGTAGATATTTCTATTACAGTTCTCTCTCTGTTTATATTCTGTACTTTTTTTCAGCTTCCTGTATCTTACTTTACTGTATGATTATATTTTCTAACCTGCTATGAACTTTTGAGATGTATTGTGCTCGCTTCGTCCTAATTAGGCACCGTTGAATGTTTGCAGAGGACGAGAATGAGGCTGGTGTTGACACCTTCTATGGGACAGCCCTAGACGACACTTGTGAGCTGGACTCTCAGGAGGACCCAGCTCTAGCTGATGACATTACCCCTACTGCCTAGACTAGTTTAGTTAGGCCTTATCTTACTTATGTTGTCTTGGGACTAGTCTAGTCTAGATTTTACTATTTCTGTCATTTGAGATCTGGATTGTATATATTCTTTCATACTCTGTAGTTGAGACTTTGTATTTCTGGATGTTGCTGAGTTGTTTTCTTAGACACTTAGACTCTTCTAATTATATGTATTTTATTTGAGTTCTATATCATATCGTGCTTCTTCTTCCTTAGTTGTGATTGAGTTTATATTCTGCTATGTCTCCCCCATTCGGGGAGTATAAACTGTTAGCCTTATACTGTTGGATGCATGAGACCTAGGACAGCGTTCTACCGCCGACACTGCGGCGTAGGCTGGACGTACCCACTTCTCGTGCCCTTACTCTAGGGTACAAGTCGTAAGACATTTTTAATGGTGGCCCATGCAGGTCAAGTTTGTGTAGTGGTATTCGAACTAGAGTATCACTATAGCCTGCAGTAGGATTAGGATAAATTGAAGGTACTCAATCACATTAGGAAAAACTCGTAATCAGATTCATTTTATCTAAATTTGCTGTTTATTGTCTTTCCTTGAATATAAACTATCCTCCTTTGAATTTTCATATCATTTCCAGTAATTGCTTCTTGTTTTGATCTGTCTTCATAATGGTTATGGAGACATGATCTCATCGCTTCGGTTCGGGGAATACTATCGAGAGGCTGGCCACCTCTCGTCCTGTTCATCAGGGCCTCGAGACCGTAGCTCCTGTTGTGCCGACTCAGGTTGGCGTTTCTGCTACATTGGAGGTGCACCTTCGTCTGTACAGAGACCTTTTCCCGTCATTCCCGATTTCTCTCAGCAGCAGCGGTTCATGCAGCATCAGCAGCAGACCAGGGAAACCAGCAGGGGCGAGCTATCGCCAGGACAGTCGAGGATGTCCAGACCATTGGAGATCTTGCTGTAAGTTCCGTTCTTCTCGATTCCATTCCCGCAATTATCTCTTATAACTACCTTGAAATTTGATTCCATCTGTTCCTTGCTGATTGATTAATTTTTGTCATGTTGCTCTTTTGTTATGTTTGTTTTTCTTCTAAGAAAATCATATGGGCTAGGTCACCTCAGTTATGGGATCTAGAATCTTCGATATTCGTGTTAGTTGGCATAGTGAGGACATGTAGTCAGATTTTGAATGTATTTTTCGGGTATGGGAATTTAAGGTTTTTGCTGTCGCATGCGGCAATGCAAAAATTTTAAATACCATGCACCTAGAGGTACGTACCTTAGTCAAGGACTCTGTGATTATCGTAGCCTTGCTCACTAGCATGATGAAGACCCTGAACAACATGATTTTGGATAAACGCATATGATTATCAGATTGTACCTTGAAAACTTTTGAACATGTTTTCTCTACTTTTGTTTAGTCTTTCAGAAAAAAAAAATTATTGGTTGTTTTTGTTTTGCTTCTCATTATTTAACTTAGGAGTAAGAGTAGGAGTAGCTTTAGCTGTTATGATAAACCTTTATGTAACTTTGCTATGAATTTTTTCATAATACAATGAATCGATGATTTTTGCTAAGACCTTATTTTGGATTTGATATTATAGTTCTGGTTTCAAAATGGTTCCCTCTTTTAAACTGAAAAGCAGAACAGATTCTATTATCATTCTCTTCCTGCCAATATTTTATTACCATCATTCCTTGTCTTATATAACTGTCCTGATTACATCAATTCACTGTCTCGTATCTAATTCTGTCAGCTATACCTTGAAACCCTTGAATCTTCATATCATTTTGTCTGAGGCATGTTGAGGAAATAACGTAAATTATCTAGTTCGAAAATGACGTAATTGGTTATCATATGATGATTTTATAGGAATCAGAATGTTGGATGTCAAATATAAAAAATTCGAGATGGAGATGTGGTAAAGGTTTAGAATAGAATCGAGCGATAAATGTTATCAATTGAGAAACAATCGCAGAAAATTTTGGTTATGAGTAATTCATGGATGTATTTCAAAAAAAAAAAACTAATGAGGATATCAGAGGTCATCCTAGTTTTGAGAACTTAGAAAATCTTGGTTATTGATTCTTGGGAACTTTTACTCTAAGGCTATATAGAAATTTAGAAATGGGAAGGAGAATTTAATTGTATTCAATGATTATGCCAAATTGAACTAGATATTGTAAGAGGGTGACTAGAGACAGAGAGAACACAAGGATTTTAAGTTATAGGAATTATTTTAGATGATTGGAGAAAAATTGTAGAATTCAAAAGGATAATATTTGAAGGTGAACGTTGAATAAAATATGAAGGTTGATTTATAAATAAGAATAAATTTTGTATGACATAGTGGTATTAGGGTTAAATAAATATGAGACTTGAATTAAACAAGTTCAAGGATTTCATAAATTGGATTTAGAGGTTTCAGATCTAAATTAGGACGAGGTGAAGGAATTTAAAAATTTGATTAAATGAATAAGTGTTGATACCTAAATAAGAGGGGTATGTTTCGTGGGAAATGTTTTAGAAGTTTGGAATTTTGTCTATGGTGATCATGGTAAAGGTTTAGATGACTGAAGGTTAGTCATATAAAGGTTGATTTTTATATTGGGACTTGTGAGATAAAAATATGATTGACAAATTATAAACTTGATGGTATTAGAGAGAGATGATTAACTTGACTTCTTATGAAATCTTTCCTTGTTTTCCCTAAAAGGTTTTCAATATCATTGAAACCTAGCTCCCTTAATCACGACCAATCAACCTTGATCATCCTTTCTTATCACATTAATGTCTTGGGTTCGTACTCAATTGAATCAAATTTAAATATGACCTGAATCACCATCCTTGTATGCTCGTTCTCAGACTTCGATGACCTTGTCCTCCATATTGCCCAAATCTTGATTTCCCAGAATTGATCAACTTAGATCGTATAGAGACTAAATATTCTTAATATATATTGTGATTGGATTTCAATGCTATTGACAACTGTCCCTTGAACTTTTGATTTTGATTTTTCTTTGAATAGTACCCCTTTATAGATAATTGGTAGTTATCTTTTTTTTTTTTTTGATAAGTACCAGTTTTCATATAGGATGGTAGACTGCCTTACAGTTTTGATGATTTATTATTTCTGTATTTTTTCCAGTTTAACACCCCTGATTGCTTGTATGTTTTGATACCCTATGACCGTTTTGGTTTAGCATGACTTGTATACCTAGATGAGACTTTCACTACCACCGTATGCCATGTCCATGTATGTCGTCCTTTTAAATCGTATGATTTATTTAAGTTCTGAGACTTTGATTGTGGGGGTTTGACCTAGAAGGAGTATGAACATTTTAATTTCGAGGACGAAATTTTTCTAAGGGGGGTAGGATTGTAACACCCAGTTTTCCAGATGAGGGTAATTTTGAAATTTTGTAATTATAATTATTATTTATTGATATTTATTTTATATTACAATTTTTGGTGATTTTTAATCATTTTTAAACTATTTAAAATCATGACTTGTGATTAGGGTGTTTCATATACCACATTTCTAGTTTGCGGGTATTTTGTCATTTTTGAATTATTTGAATTAATATTTATTATTTGGAATTATTATGAATTATTGATATTTATTAGAATTTATATGATTTTTGGTATAATTTAATTAAGGGTTAATCTAGACTTTGACTAGTGTTGACTTTGGAGCCTAACCTAGAGGCTAACCCTAACTAAGGTGACTTGGTTTAGTATGTAACCTTAGTCTAACCTAGATCAACCCATGATTTGGTCATTTAGACTCAAGTTAGAATAGAAGGCTTTTAGTCATAAGCCATGACTTATGGTTTTGAAACCAATGATTATCAACTTAAGCCATGGAGGCCCAAAGCCCATAGCCAATTACTAGAAAGCCTAACCCTAATCATCATGGCTAGCCACCTAGGGATCAGCCTCCTATTTATACTCTCTTCCATTAGGTTAGCCTCTTTAGGAAATAGCAAGTTTGGAAAAAGAGGTAAATCCCATCTTTAGAAATTCATAGAAAATCTATTTTAATTCATTTTTAATTCAAACAAATTGCATTAGATCCTAATTCATCTATACCTGCTGTTATTTGAGGATTATTCCAGCTTGGGATCAATTTGGGGAAGTTTGCTAACAAGGAGGAAGATCTAGAAGAGGGATTTTTCTTGAGAAGTGCATCAATAGGTATTTGATACTAAAACCTATTAATGTCCAGTTTTCTTTGCATATTTGGAAAGCCCTAGGAGTCCACTAACTGTAGGATTTGGTTTTGTGTCAAGGTGGATTCATTTTGTGTCCGTATCGGACACGTATACATAGGTAGACCTAAGTGTTTGTGGAAATGCCACATAGGATTTTAGTTTACTGTTTTGGAATTGTAATTGATAGGAATTGTAGTCTAGAGATGGCTTAGGCATTTCCATTCGTTTGAGTCGATATTAGAGTCGTGTCGTGTCAGAATTTGGACACGAACACGCGGGTTTGGACATCGTACGCACTATCCTGCTACTCGGGGTCAAATTCTCCCTGTGTAGGACACGTGGACACGTGACACTGTTTGGACATGTTGGGGCAGTATTTGACACGACACTCCCCAAGTGGCACGACCTCTCGTGTCGTGTCGAGGGAGCACGAGGTCGAACACGGGTTTTACACTGACTGGTTCAGTCGATTTTTCGTGCACTGATACGCTCTTATTTCTCGGACACGACACATCCCCGACCCAATTCAGGGTGATGACACCCTAGCCCTAGTCCTGGCGAAACTAGGGACACGTGCACGTGGCTTGCCGTGTCACGTGTCGTGTACACGAGGTTGTGTCCTCGCTGCACGAGGTTAGTTTGAGCATGTTGGCTGACACTTGCATTTTTAAGTTTTGGACACCTCGTGTCCACTTTTCTGGACACAAGACGCACCGTGTGATACCATGTTATGAACACGACACTTCTTCGACACGTTCCTATGGTTTATTGCATGTAATTTGCTTCGAAATCGAATTTCCCCTATGTGACCGATACATGCTTCCCTGTTCTTCATTTCTAAAACTTTAATTCCTATTTTAAAACTGAAGTTTGATTGCCATTTAATCCATATACATGTGTAACTACATACTATAATGTGGGATACTGATTTGTGATAGGTTTTATGATCTAGTATTGGATTTTGAATATAGTTTGGGCTGTCCTAAGAGCTGGACTGATACACAGTCCTGAGATCCAATTTTCTGAACTTTTAATTCCTGTTTTAACTGATTTTAATAATTAGTTTCATGTTTGATCACTTAAACATGCGTATTAGTTCCTGCTGGATAGGATTGGCAAGTTACATAGGGTTTTGCACTTGAGATTGTGGAATTCGAACATTGGATTGGGATGTCAACTGATACATGCATTTCAGCCTTTAAATCCTGATTTTAATCCTTTTAAACTGATTTAAATGATGTTATACATTGTCACATTGATCCTACATACGTATATGATAATGTGCATGTAGGGTTCATGATTGGTGGTGGTTTGATGGGTTAATATTGCCAAGAAAAGTTCCCTATGTGGCCGATTTTGTGTGTAGTCCATTTATTGGGCTTTACACTATTGTTATCATCAACTAGTCACCTAGGTCTGTTAGTTGTACACCACTGGAAACCTACTGCCTTCACCATTAACATGAGAAGCTACTCACATACACCCACATCACTGATCTTCCCAAACTTGAGACACACATTGCACTGTCAATGTCTGGTACACTGTTTTGAGAATACACATGTACACACTTGTGAAACCTGAGATTTATACATATTACATATTGGAATATGGTCCTATCCGGTCACGCCCCAGAACCAGAATACTGAGAGCGGGGGAATGACTCAGCCAGCTACGTATTACGGGTAGATGAATACCGTATAATACGATCAATGCTGGCTAACCAGATGAGGGGGTGCATACTACATAAAAGTCTTTCTATGGTCACTTCACATCTATTGTCTCAATCATTCAAATAAGAAACAGTAATAAAGAACATGTAAGATAAAGCAGTAAGGCGTCCCAAACGCTCAGTCAAAATGTTCTTGAGATCTGGCTTTACAAAACATAGCCAGATGGTATAGTAAAGTGTGCACAATTGTTATCATCTGCAGTCTGACTTAATTACAAGTATGCAAAAGTAAGTACAAGACAATCCGACTAACATGTCGGTGCCAAACGGCTAAGTATAAGGTAAATAACAAAACGAGCGGTGAAGTAAGGGACCCACTCGAGTCCTCCTGCGATCATTCCTCTAGTATTGACCATCTTGGAGGTGGAAGTAAGCTGGATCCTCGGGGACCGGCTCTAAATCTAGCCATGCAAAACCAGAGAGGTTAGACCTCTAATAGCAAGTACCACAAGGAAGGACGATATGAAGGACTAAATCAGTAAGTAAAAGAATATAATGATAATAGATCTCTGCTTTCCACTAGGATTCACATCACATCACGACACTTCGAACCAACCTCCCAACCAAACAAGGACAGAAGTTGGCCCTTCATGTCCTGACATTCTGATCATCCCAGTTAGGTAACAGAGTAGTACAGTACACAAACAAATCATCTTGAACGGCCAATCAACTACTACGGCTTGCTAATGTGAGTCCCAAGTTATCCTGGAATTATGCAATTAGGGATTCCTCAGTTCTTACTATGTGCGAGCAAGGCTAGTCTATCCAGTCAATCATGTGCGCCATGCTTGAATTAGACGAGTCCTAGAAGGACGCCCATCGATATACAATATACAATAATAACAAAAGCAGATAATGTTCCCTGCCCGTATGGCAGATTTATAGTATCTGTGGGAACCAGCCGGCCCGTCGGGTACTACTCGTCCCAAGGGGGCTGCCATGTAAGAACTCGAGAATCCATTCTCTCCATGCCATCATTATTTTAATTAACTTAATAGTCTCTACGTTAAGCAAAATCCCATGCCATGGATCATGGTCATTCAAATGAGTACTTTTATACGGGGTACGATATGCGCAACTCTACAACGATACCCGTGCGGCTATGTTGTAGGTCTTACATAGCGTGATGCAACAATCAAATCTAACCACGGAGTAATCATGCCTTGACCATAAAGTACACATGCTGGTTTTTGTAAAAAAATAAATAATTGTAGCCTGTATGTATCTATATGTCAATATTCGGGATTGGTCAATCGATTGTAAATATGAACGTGTCTCATTCCATTTAATTCAATAAGACGACTAGCCAGTCTCTTAGTTCCATCTAGGAACGCATGATCAATAATAAATCAAGATAACAATCAATGTTAATTAATGCCAAATTCAGAAAATAAAATTGGGAGATAAATAATGATCGGGAAATAAATAATCCATACGGCTGTGGAAAATAAATGGGAAATAATTAATCCATGCGGCTGTAGGAAATGATTGGGAAATAATTAATCCATGCGGCTGAGAAATGAGATTGGGAAATAATTAATCCATGCGGCTGAGAAATGAGATTCTCATGCGGCTGTGAAATGAGATTGGGAAATAAATAATCCATGCGGCTGAGAAATGAGATTGGAAAATAAATAATCCATGCGGCTGAGAAATGAGATTGGGAAATAAATAATCCATGCGGCTGAGAAATGAGATTCTCATGCGGCTGTGAAATAAAATTGGGAAATAAATAATCCATGCGGCTGAGAAATGAGATTGGGAAATAAATAATCCATGCGGCTGAGAAATGGGATTCTCATGCGGCTGTGAAATGAGATTGGGAAATAAATAATCCATGCGGCTAAGAAATGAGATTGGAAAATAAATAATCCATGCGACTGAGAAATGAGATTGGAAAATAAATAATCCATGCGGCTGAGAAATGAGATTCTCATGCGGCTGTGAAATGAAATTGGGAAATAAATAATCCATGCGGCTGAAAAATGAGATTGGGAAATAAATAATCCATACGGTTGAGAAATGAGATTCTCATGCGGCTGTGAAATGAGATTGGGAAATAAATAATCCATGCGGCTGAGAAATGAGATTCTCATGCGGCTGTGAAATGAGATTGGGAAATAAATAATCCATGCGGCTGAGAAATGAGATTCTCATGCGGCTGTGAAATGAGATTGGGAAATGAGAGACCCATCTTCTCAGGAAAACCTGAGAAGGATGGTCATAGACCCCTTCCAAGCTCCATAAAACCTTCACTGTAAGTCCAAATTTGGACTTCCATAGGTCAAAATAGGGTAGAACGAAATTCTCTACAACCTGGAACCATCAAAATTTAGAAATAACAATGTTAAATAGATCAAAACCCCAGAAATCCGAAAATACTATAACTTAGATCTAGAAGAATTTAGCCATAGAAATTGAAAATGCCAAGCACTAAAGAGACTTAGAATCAAATAAGGAAGATGATGGAACAATAATAATAGGGATCCATCAAGAAGCAAGTTGGCACTTGCCTTGCTCTCCTAGGTTGGTGGGAGAGTTATGAGGAAGAAGAAGAGTAATAGTGAAGTAATGAAGAGAGAGAAAGAGGATGGATTTTAAATGAAGGAGTGGTGGTAGGTGGGGGTTTATTTCGGTTCATGATGAACCAACATAATTAAACCAATCTGAGCCGAACCCATAGCAAAGCTAAAGCAGAGTATAAAAGCAGACAGTAAAGTGCAGAAATGAAATTGCAGAAAATTAATTAACATGAAATTAAAAGAATTTAAATACAGAGCAATATATGATAAATATAAAATATTTACATTTAAACAGTACATGTATTTTAAAAATACGTATTCTGGGAATGGGAAGTGACATCTCTACCCTCCTTAGAAAAAATTCCGTCCTCGGAATTTCAAATCCAAGCAGGATAGAAACATCAGAGCTGAACTAATCCTGGTACAAGCAATTTAAGTAAGCAATCATTCTATAATGCCAATAGCAAGTAACATATCTATGTTTTAACTATCGACGACACCACGCAATTCTACTCATAAGGTGACAAGCATGAGGAGTTAAGACAATCAAGGTATACAGGAAGAAATATACCTTGTGAGTCAAACAGGTGCAGATACCGTGATCGGATATCATCCTCACGTTCCCACGTTGACTCCCCTAAAGAGTGATGACCCCAAGCAACCCGGACAAGACTAATTGTTCGGTTCCTGAGTATCTTCTCTCTTCGGTCTAAAATAGACACAGGCTGTTCCTCGTAAGACAGGTTGGTACCAACAACCAGCTCAGAATGATCAAGGACATGGCTTGGGTCCGATACATACCTTCGCAATTGAGATACATGAAACACGTCATGCACCTCTCGTAACGAAGGTGGAAGGGATAAACGATAAGCAACATCGCCTATCCTCTCAAGGATAACAAATGGGCCCACGTACCGCGGACTCAATTTCTGGCGAACACCAAACCTAATGACCCCACGAGTAGGTGAGATCCGTAAGAATACGTGGTCCCCAACAGAAAACTCTAGCGGCGTACGATGCTGGTCCGCCCAATGACGATGCCGATCCTGCGCAACTCGAAGTCGCTCTCTAATTCCCTTAATCACTTCAACCGTCTGAACAATCATTTCTGGGCCTAACATCTTTCTCTCCCCGATATCATCCCATGCAAGCGGTGACCTGCACTTCTTACCATATAGTGCTTCAAATGGCGCCAACTGGATACTGGCTTGATAACTATTATTGTATGAGAATTCGACCAAGTGCAGGTGACTCTTCCAAGACCCTCCAAAATCTAGAGTGCAAGCTCGCAACATATCTTCCAAAGTCTGAATCGTTCTTTCTGATTGCCCATACGTCTGCAGATGGTAGGCCGTGCTAAATCTTAACTTGGTACCCAGACTATGATGTAAGCTCTTCCAAAAATGTGATGTAAAACGGATATCTCTGTCTGACACAATGCTGACGGGGACTCCATGCTGTCTGACTATCTGCTGCATATACAACTCTGCCAACTTTTCTGTAGATTGCCCTACTCTGAAAGGAAGAAAGTGTGCTACCTTTGTAAGTCGGTCCACTATCACCCAAATAGCATCTTTACCACTTGGTGATCTCGGTAAACCGGTCACAAAGTCCATTGTGATGTGTTTCCACTTCCATTCCGGGATAGGAAGCGGTTGCAATAACCCAGCTGGCCTCTGCTGTTCTGTCTTCACTTGCTGACATACCAAGCAACGGGAAACAAATCTAGCTATCTCCCTCTTCATCCCGTTCCACCAGAATTGCTGCTTGATATCTTGGTACATCTTGGTCCCTCCAGGGTGTACAGAATACTGAAAACTGTGAGCTTCTGTCATAACCTCATGTCTGATATCTCCACTAGGCACACATAGACGTGACCCAAACCTAAGTGTACCATCCTCATGAATCTGCATCTCGTTTCTGAGTCCTGACTCACATTCTGCCCTAAGCTTCTGAATCCTTGGGTCTTGTGCCTGAGCTGCCTTGATCCTGTCTACCAAGTCGGATTGAACTTGTAGACTCGCCAGAACTCCTATATCACTAGGAAGTATAACCTCGATGCCCATCTCCTAAAGGTCTTCTAAGATATGCCTCTGTGTTGTTAACATAAATGTGCCACCTCTTCTGCTGAGAGCGTCTGCTACTACATTCGCCTTGCCTGGATGATACTGAAGCTCCACGTCATAATCCTTAATCAACTCCAACTATCTTCTCTGCCTCATGTTTAGTTCCTTCTGGGTAAAGATGTACTTTAGACTTTTATGATCTATGTACATCTCCACTCGGTCACCATATAAGTAAAGCCTCCATAACTTCAGAGCAAACACTACTGCCGCTAACTCCAAATCATGAGTTGGGTAATTCTTCTCGTGGTCCCGAAGCTGCCTAGATGCATACGCTATCACCTTTCCATGCTGCATGAGGACACATCCTAGTCCTTTACCTGACGCATCGCAATATACTATAAAATCTCCGGGTCTAACCGGCAATGTAAGAATAGGTGCTGATATTAACTTCTGCTTCAAAGTCTCGAATGATGCCTGACATTCTGCCGACCAAACGAATGGTACATCCTTTCGGGTCAAGCGGGTCATGGGTGCTGAATGCCTTACAAAATCTGATACAAACCTTCTGTAATATCCTGCCAATCCCAAGAAACTTCGTACATCAGCTACGGTCTTGGGTACTGGCCAACTCTCTACTGCTTCTACCTTTTTGGGATTCACTGCTACTCCAGCTCCTGATATGATGTGACCCAAAAATGAAATACGATCCGTCCAGAACTCGCACTTGCTGAGCTTGGCGTACAACTGGTTCTCTCTCAGAACTTGTAATACTTTCCGGAGGTGATCTTCATGCTCCTCTTCACTTGTTGAATATACAAGAATGTCGTCGAGAAACACAACGACAAATTGATCCAAGTACGGCATAAAGATGCGATTCATTAAATCCATAAAGATTGCTGGAGCATTGGTCAAACCAAACGGCATTACTAAGAATTCATAATGCCCATACTTTGACCTGAATGCTGTCTTGGGAATGTTCTCCTTCCGAACCCTCACTTGATGATACCCTGAACGAAGATCTATCTTGGAGAAAACTCTAGCTTTGTTCAACTGATCAAATAAGTTGTCGATCCTGGGTAGTGGGTACTTGTTCTTCGCTGTTGCCGCGTTAAGCTTCCTGTAATCGATGCACAATCTGGATGATCTATCCTTCTTCCCCACAAGTACCACTGGTGCTGCCCATGGTGATATGCTAGCTTGGATGAACTTCTTCTCCTTCAGTTCCTCTATGTGCTGATATACCTTGGCCTGCTCGGAATCCGCCATTCTATAAACTCGATCTGATATCGGTTTAGTTCCAGGTGCCAATTCTATACTGAACTCAATATCTCTAACCGGTGGTAGACCTGGAAGTTCTTCAGGAAATACGTCTAGAAACTCTTCAACTACCTTCGGGACTTGAACTTCTTCCATTGCCGTCACTACTCCCTGCTCTTGTTGAGTTACCTCTGATCTGACTAAGGTAAACCGCTTCATGCCTGGAATATCAAAAGATACACTCCCTCTATGACAATCTATTGTCGCATGACTGTCTTTCAGCCAGTCCATGCCTAAGATAACGTCGAAATTTCCAACAGGAAATTCTATCAACCAGGCGGGTAAGGAATGCCCGCAAACTATAACGCTACACGCTAAAATAACTCTACTAACTCGTACGAGCCCATTACCAGTGAGTATATTCAACCTCCCTGGCAATGCCTCGAACTCCATTCCTAGCCGTGTCGTAAATTGTGCAGATATAAATGAATGGGATGCTCCCGAATCAAACAATGCTACTGCGGGATATGAGGCGACGAGAATGTTACCTGCCACAACATCCCCCGATGCCAGTGCCTCCTCCAAGGACAGAGTGAATGCTTGCCCTCGACCTTCTTGTTGATTCCTATGCTGCGGCCTAGCCTGATGTTGTTGCTGGCCCCTTCCTTGATGATGCTGGAGTGGTCTATGCTGGTGTTGCTGCATCGGCGGTCCCTGTTGCCGAAACATCTGAGCCTGCGGTACTAATGGACGCTGTGCCAACGGCCTTACTGCCACTGCTGGTCCTCGATACTGGCCTTCCCCTGGTGCTGGCAGAGCAAGAAACTGTTGCCCTGGTCCTCCTGACCTCGAATTCATGGGACATGTGGTAACCCGATGGTCTGGATTTCCACATATCAGACACAGTCCATTCAATGTCCGATACACATCTCTAGTGTGCCCCATCTTCCCACAATAAGTACAGCCTGCCGGGGGTTGCTGGTTCTTCCTCTGTTGCTGTTGCTGCTGCCTGGGTGGTGGTGCTGGTCCTCGTATCGCCACATCGTGGTTACGAATGCCAGTGGATGGTGCCGTTGTTCGGGGCGCTGCTCCCCCCTCCTTCCATCTGACTGTGGGATCTCTTCTGACCCCCAGTCCTTACTGCAAGCCTCTGAATAGTGATCTCATGCCTTCGAGTTGCCGTTAATATTTCGTCAAAAGTCTGGTAATTGTGCCCCTCTATTAATTGCAAGAGCTCAAGATGAAACCCTTGCTGAAACCTCATGGCCCTCTGGCGCTCTGTTGCTACCATCTCTGGGGCGAATCTACTCAATCTGCAGAACTCCGCTGCATAAGCATCTACAGTCTTACGGACCTGCCTGAGGTTGATAAATTTCTGTTGTAGCTCAAACTGCGCCACAACTCCATAGTACTTGGTCTTGAATCTTGCAGTGAAATCGTCCCAAGCCACAGGACGTCTGATGCCCACTTCCTCTGATTCCCACCAATCACGTGCGAGATCCTGAAGTAACAGCTTCACTATATCCACACGTTCTTCTGCCGGTACCTTAGCTGCTGTCAGAATAGCCTCAATATCCTTAAGCCATGCATCTGCTGAGATGGCATCCTCCGTGCCCTCGAAACGGCAGGAGTTGTACTTGCAAAACCTGGCTGATGCTCCTGAATCTGGTCTTGCCCTCTTTCCAATGCTGTCTGCAATCCTTGGTTGAGTAGCACATTCTGCTCTTGTAGCTGAGTGTGCATGCGTTGCTGGACCAACATCTGATGTTGCTGAGTAGCCATCATTCCTCTCATGATCTCTAGAAGGACTGGTGTATCCACTTGGGTAGGTGGAACTGTTGGTGGTGGTGGAACATCCGGATACTGCGATCCAGCTGCTGCTTCCACTATCACTTCTTCCTGAGTAGCCTCCTGAGGTGAGACTGGCCCTTGTTGCTGACCAACCTGGTCAGGTTGTCCATGTTGCTCTTGTTGTTGCTGCCCAGCTCTGACCGATACGGACGAAGTGCCCCTAAGAAAAGGGACAAGAGGACAATCAAACAACCGAACATGAAGGATCAATGAAGTCAAAGGATACCGGAATGTCAAGCAAGGGTTGAGAATAACGAATCATGAGATCAAGGAGGAACACGTGTGATTGAGACATCCTATAAATCAAAATACCCCACAAGTCTGAAATCAGACCTGCATGGGCCACCACTAAAACCTTGTCACGCCCGAGAACCAGAATACTGGAGAGCGGGGGAATGACTCAGCCAGCTACGTATTACGGGTAGATGAATATCGTATAATACGATCAATGATGTCTAACCAGACGAGGGGGTGCATACTACATAAAAGTCTTTCTATGGTCACTTCACATCTATTGTCTCAATCATTCAAATAAGAAATAGTAATAAAGAACATGTAAGATGAAGCAGTAAGGCGTCCCAAACGCTCAGTCAAAATGTTCTTGAGATCTGGCTTTACAAAACATAGCCAGATGGTATAGTAAAGTGTACACAATTGTTATCAGCTGCAGTCTGACTTAATTACAAGTATGCAAAAGTAAGTACAAGACAATCCGACTAACATGTCGGTGCCAAACGGCTAAGTATAAGGTAAATAACAAAACGAGCGGTGAAGTAAGGGACCCACTCGAGTCCTCCTGCGATCATTCCTCTAGTATTGACCATCTTGGAGGTGGAAGTAAGCTGGATCCTCGGGGACCGGCTCTAAATCTGGCCATGCAAAACCAGAGAGGTTAGACCTCTAATAGCAAGTACCACAAGAAAGGACGATATGAAGGTCTAAACCAGCCAGTAAAAGAATATAATGATAATAGATCTCTGCTTTCCACTAGGATTCACATCACATCACGACACTTCGAACCAACCTTCCAACCAAACAAGGACAGAAGTTGGCCCGTCATGTCCTGACATTCTGATCATCCCAGTTAGGTAACAGAGTAGTGCAGTACACAAACAAATCATCTTGAACGGCCAATCAACTACTACGGCTTGCTAATGTGAGTCCCAAGTTATCCTGGAATTATGCAATTAGGGATTCCTTAGTTCTTACTATGTGCGAGCAAGGCTAGTCTATCCAGTCAATCATGTGCGCCATGCTTGAATTAGACGAGTCCTAGCAGGACGCCCGTCGATATACAATATAAAATAATAATAAAAGCAGATACTGTTCCCTGCCCGTGTGGCAGATTTACAGTATCTGTGGGAACCAGCCGGCCCGTCGGGTACTACTCGTCCCAAGGGGGCTGCCATGTAAGAACTCGGGAATCCATTCTCTCCATGCCATCATTATTTTATTTAACTTAATAGTTTCTACGTTAAGCGAAATCCCATGCCGTGGATCATGGTCATTCAAATGAGTACTTTTGTACGGGGTACGATATGCGCAACTCTACAACGATACCCGTGCGGCTATGTTGTAGGTCTTACATAGCGTGATGCAACAATCAAATCTAACCACGGAGTAATCATGCCTTGACCATAAAGTACACATGCTGGTTTTTGTAAGAAAATAAATAATTGTAGCCTGCATGTATCTATATGTCAATATTCGGGATTGGTCAATCGATTGCAAATATAAACGTGTCTTATTCCATTTAATTCAATAAGACGACTAGCCAGTCTCTTAGTTCCATCTAGGAACATATGATCAATAATAAATCAAGATAACAATCAATGTTAATTAATGCCAAATTCGGAAAATAAAATTGGGAGATAAATAATGATCGGGAAATAAATAATCCATGCGGCTGTGGGATATAATTGGAAAATAATTAATCCATGCGGCTGTAGGAAATGATTGGGAAATAATTAATCCATGCGGCTGAGAAATGAGATTGGAAAATAATTAATCCATGCGGCTGAGAAATGAGATTCTCATGCGGCTGTGAAATGAGATTGGGAAATAAATAATCCATACGGCTGAGAAATAAGATTGAAAAATAAATAATCCATGCGGCTGAGAAATGAGATTGGAAAATAAATAATCCATGCGACTAAGAAATGAGATTATCATGCGGCTGTGAAATGAAATTAGGAAATAAATAATCCATGCGGCTGAGAAATGAGATTGGGAAATAAATAATCCATGCGGCTGAGAAATGAGATTCTCATGCGGCTGTGAATGAGATTGGGAAATAAATAATCCATGCGGCTGAGAAATGAGATTGGAAAATAAATAATCCATGCGGCTGAGAAATGAGATTGGAAAATAAATAATCCATGCGGCTGAGAAATGAGATTCTCATGCGGCTGTGAAATGAAATTGGGAAATAAATAATCCATGCGGCTGAGAAATGAGATTGGGAAATAAATAATCCATGCGGCTGAGAAATGAGATTCTCATGCGGCTGTGAAATGAGATTGGGAAATAAATAATCCATGCGGCTGAGAAATGAGATTCTCATGCGGCTGTGAAATGAGATTGGGAAATAAATAATCCATGCGGCTGAGAAATGAGATTCTCATGCGGCTGTGAAATGAGATTGGGAAATGAGAGACCCATCTTCTCAGGAAAACCTGAGAAGGATGGTCATGGACCCCTTCCAAGCTCCATAAAACCTTCACTGTAAGTCCAAATTTGGACTTCCATAGGTCAAAATGGGGTAGAACGAAATTCTCTACAACATGGAACTATCAAAACTTAGAAATAACAATGTTAAATAGATCAAAACCCCAGAAATCCGAAAATACTATAACTTAGATCTAGAAGAATTTAGCCATAGAAATTGAAAATGCCAAGCACTAAAGAGACTTAGAATCAAATAAGGAAGATGATGGAACAATAATAATGAGGATCCATCAAGAAGCAAGTTGGCACTTGCCTTGCTCTCCTAGGTTGGTGGGAGAGTTATGAGGAAGAAGAAGAGTAATAGTGAAGTAATGAAGAGAGAGAAAGAGGATGGGTTTTAAATGAAGGAGTGGTGGTAGGTGGGGGTTTATTTCGGTTCATGATGAACCAACATAATTAAACCAATCTGAGCCGAACCCATAGCAAAGCTAAAGCAGAGTATGAAAGCAGACAGTAAAGTGCAGAAATGAAATTTCAGAAAATTAATTAACATAAAATTAAAGAGATTTAAATACAGAGCAATACATGATAAATATAAAATATTTACATTTAAACAGTACATGCATTTTAAAAATACGTATTCTGGGAATGGGAAGTGACATATCCTGAATCTGAAACTGAGATCATGCACCCAATGGACTGATGTACACACTGTAAAACAGGGACACCCTTACACACACACACAGACTAAATCTGGGACACCATGTAGGTACCCATATGCCTATGCTCTAAACACACACCTTGGTGGGTACACAAGCCTAAATCACTAATCTCACATTGATACAACTCTAAACCTTCTACCACTGTTGCCTATATTTCACTCACACCCTCATGCTCACTCACTGATTCCAATGCTAAAATTCCTATGTTGATTTCCAATATTAGTTTTCCTATGTCAAATTTGTATATTAGGAACTGTGTTGATTTTCCTTCCTTTTAAAACTGTTATCTAATTGTTGTTTAGTTAATTGTGGTTGAAGGATGGGATGTCATGAGTAGTTTCGAATGGTCTTGAACTGTCACAGGGTCCTTAAGACCTGAGAACAGGTTTAAATTGGTTAGTGTGAACTGCTAGTTAGGTTTCAATTTGGTTTATTGAACTGTCAATTCGATTCACATTTAAACTGTCATTTGTATAACTGAATGAGGTTAGTTTACATGCTAATTCCTGAACTTTGGTTAATTTTCCGTGTTTTAAGTTAACTATTAGATTAGATGGGGTCATGGGATGAATGATCTTCAAATGCATATAACTGTTAACTCTCACACTGTTTTTCCACATGGACACAACCATTGTATCACACACCATGCCACCTTGTCATGTACACACACACACTTTAATTCCCTTGTATCACACTCTCATGACACTATACTAAGCCACACACTTTAACTCTATTGACACTCTCTACACACAATTGCCTATACACTACACTACCTCATCATCATGCATCCACTCTCACACACACTTTGACAAATGTATGTTTTCCTCTACCTATCCTTCTATGTATATATATATATGTATATATTTATATATATATCTATATGTGAGGCATATGTTATTATGTAGCCTATATAATTGTAATGTGTGTATTATATTAATTTAGATATATTAAAATATGTGTATGTGTGAATATGTGGTTTGGTATAGGCATGACATTGCCTATGAGTGTGGCTTGAATGCCAGTTACATGTGTAGTTGACTTGTATGGTCTAGAAATGGTATGTGCTTGCTAGAATAGGCTGGCTAGGCTTAGTGAGACTTGTTTGGCTTGGACTTGACCTAGTTGAATTAGTTTGACTAGTCTAGTTGACTAGAGTTGACTTTAGTCCAGTTTGACCCCAAACTTCATTAAGATGCATTATAGCAGTCTATTTTATTATTTTAGACATGTTGTGACTTATACTATTCTATAGGAGACATACACCACTCCTCGGACAATATATTCTCTTCGGACATTTAGGATACTAGGCGAGTACATTCTCTGATCATTTCATATCCTGTTAGAATTATTCTCCTGCTTTAAATTACTTTACTTGATACTGTCACGTTGGTCACACGGATTAGTACTATATGGATCTCTTCTTGAGATGTTATCCCCTCAGGGAGCATCGGATACTACATGTTCTGTGCGTTTCACTTACATTGTGTATCACTATGCTTTATGGTTCATTGATCACTTGTGACATGTACTCTCATGATCACAGAGTCTTCCTTGAATCACCCATTTATGGGCATTCCTAGAATTACCCATTTTTGGGCCTACCATGTATCACCCCTTGTGGGCCATTGCATGGATCATAACATAACCTGGCTGGATCCTTGTGTATTGATTGGGGGTATGGGGGAGTAGAAGTAGACATGTGAATAATATCCAAGTAGTATCTCATCTGATCACTTCCATAGTATCTCATCAGAATCTTCCATGCCATTCACATGTTTATATTGCACTCTGACTCACTAGCCACTATTAGTTCTATACTTATAGTAGATATTTCTATTACAGTTCTCTCTCCGTTTACATTCTGTACTTTCTTTCAGTTTCCTGTATCTTACTTTACTGCATGATTATATTTTCTAACCTGCTATGAACTGTTGAGATGTATTGTGCTCGCTCCGTCCTGATTGGGCACCGTTGAATGTTTATATAGGACGAGGATGAGGCTGGTGTTGACACCTTCTATGGGACAGCCCTAGATGACACTTGTGAGCTGGACTCTCAGGAGGACCCAGCTCTAGCTGATGACATTACCCCTACTGCCTAGACTAGTTTAGTTAGGCCTTATCTTACTTATCTTGTCTTGGGACTAGTCTATTCTAGGTTTTACTATTTCTGTCATTTGAGATCTTGATTGTATATATTCTTTCATAATCTGTAGTTGAGACTTTGTATTTCTAGATGTTGCTGAGTTGTTATCTTAGACACTTAGACTCTTCTGATCATCTGTATTTCATTTGAGTTCTATATCATATCGTGCTTCTTCTTCCTTAGTTTTGATTGAGTTTACATTCTACTATGTCACCCCCATTCGGGGAGTATAAACTGTTAGCCTTATACTGTTGGATGCATGAGACCTAGGACAACGTTCTACCGCCGATACTGCGGCGTAGGCTGGACGTACCCACTTCTCATGCCCTTACTCTAGGGTGCGGGTCGTGACACTATTTATGAACATCATGTATTTCATGGACTCTTATTATTCATGTACACTCATATGCTCTTATGTACACTCATGATCTCATGAGCTTCATGTATAAACTTTTATGTACAATAACATAACCTGCATAGATCCTTGTGTATTGATTAGGGTACGGGGGAGTAAAAGTAGTCATGTGAATAATTCCAAAGTAGTGTAATCATGTATAAACTCTGTAGTATAATCATGTATAAACTCAAGCCGTTCACATAACTATATTATACTCAAAATTACATAGTCACTTACAGTTCTCTATTACCATATATAGATATCTTTTGTTTATCAGATTCTCTGTTTCTCTTCATGTTTATTTCTTACAGCGTTTCATGTATCTTATTCTATAGCATGCTTTACATTTCCTGTCATGATATGAACTGCGTGAGACGTATTGTGCTCGTTCCTATTCTGATTAGACCTGTTGAAAATATTACAGAAAATGAGGAGGAGTTCTGCCCTACTTACTATGGAACTGGCTTATATGACACCGGTGACTTGGACCCTCAAAAGGATCCAGCAGAAGTTGAGGACTTGCCCATTGTCTAGTTTAGACTTCTAGACTAGTTATCTTTATTTAGATATTTTGCCGTTGAGATGTACTTCAGTTATTTGGATTTTGATATTGTTTAAACATCTAAACTTATTTCTTTCAGTTGTAGTTCACTTTTGAGATTTTTATCCATCTTTTATCTCTTCATTCCATCTTAGATTTTGTGATTGAGTTATACTTTATATGTTGTCATCCTTTTGGAGAGTATATCATTGTACATGTATAGTTATATTGTTAGATGTTATGACCTAGGACAGTGTTCTACTGTCAATACTGCGACATAGGCTTGACGTACCCACTTCTCGTGCCCTTACAACGGGTGCGGGTCGTGACACATTTTTAGTAGTGGCCCATACAGGTTGAAAGTTGCAACTAGTACGATATTTGTAGTAGTACTCGAACTTGAGTATCTCTATAGCCTGCAGTAGGATATAGAATATAATTTAAGGTACTCAATCACATTAGAAAAAACTCTTATCTAATTCTTGCTGCAAATTGCCTTCTTTTGAAATAATTGTCCTCCTTTGATTATATCTCTTCCTTCTCAGCAATTAATTCTTTGTTTGATATGTCTTCAGGATGGTGGAGACACGATCGTATCGCTCTGGCCTAAGGGATACTACTGAGAAGTCTGCCACTTCTTGCCCGACTCAGCAGGACCCTGGGACCGCAGCACCTCTCGTTCCTACTCAGGTGGGAGCGTCTGCAACTTTTAGGGGTGCTCCGCCACCGGTTCCGAGGACTATCCCAGGGATTCAAGGGATGCTACCACCACCGCCTCAGGGGACAGTTGATATGGTGCAGTTCCTTTCCTTCTTCCAGCTGATAATAGAGGCTCAACGGCGCCAGTCAGAGGATATGAGGCAGGCATTGACAATGCCCATCAGCTAGCCATGGTAGCAGTAGAGAAGGTGACTGCCCAGCCGCAGGGAGGGCAGATACAGCTGTACCAGCCGAGGACCCCGGGTATTCAAGAATTTCAGAAGATGCAGCCACGAGACTTCAAGGCTGCTGAGGGTATCCTATATGCCGACGACTGGATCGAGTATATGGAGAAGATTTTTTGCCTTGCAGAGTTACCAGCTAGACTTTAGATAGAGGCAATGGACAGCCAGATACAGGACCTTACCCGCATATGGTACCAGACCAACCCCAAGTTTGGTACAGAGGGGCAGACATAGGAAGCTTTCAAGAACCTCTTCAAGGAGAAGTTCCTACCTGACACAGCACTTGGTGCCTTGGAAACACAGTTCGAGAACCTGGTTCAGGGGAACCAAATAGTTGAGGAGTATGCGGGAGAGTTCTTCCACCTGGGCATATTCGTTGAGGGCCTTAGCGAGACGGCAAAGGCTAGGAGGTTCAGGAAGGACTTGGTCAAGGAAGTCAAGTCCTGGACCAAGAGTTACAAAAATTCTACCTTTGAGGAGATTCTGTTGGGAGCTATGGCAGCGGAGGACGACCTCAAACTAAAACTGAAGAGAGGTCATGATTCATATGGTGCAAACAGCAGTGGAGGCCCAGCCAAGAGGCCCCATTTTCAGCAGCAGCATCAGCAGAAGTCGTTCCAGTTGCAGTAGTTCCAGAGTCAGGGTCGTGTGCCTATTCAGCAGAGGCAGATACAACAGGCACCTTGACAGCAAAAAGTTATCAGTTGCACCTTCTGCAAGAAGCCAGTGCATGGGTGGAACGACTGTTGGAAGAGGCTAGGAAAGTGCCTATATTGTTGTTCCCCGGAACACCAGCTGAGGGACTGTCCCATGTCTTTGGGACGTACAGCTCAGGGAGCAGAAGCCAAGGCTCCGATAGGTCAGCAGAAGGGACCATTGCAGACTCAGCCACAGAAGTTCATTCAGTACTAGCAGTAGGCCAGAGGAGGTCAGCAGTGGCGAGCTTTTGCCATGTCAACCGAGGATGCAGAGGCAGAAGGAGATCTATAGCAGGTTCTGTTCTTTTTTACTCCTTTCCTGTATTCCCTTTATTTGATTCGAGAGCTTCCTATAGTTTTGTGTCTGTATCTCTTGCTATTAGACACCATCTATCTTCTGAATCATTGCTTAGGACTTACAAGATCACGACTGGGGGTGGTATCATCCTTATCAGTAATATTTGCAAGAATCGGAGAGTAGTGTTGGGAGGCCGAGAATTAGATGTGAGTCTTCTCGTAATGCCATTACCGAATTACGATATTTTACTCGGGATGGATTGGTTGAGCAGGCACCATGCCATTATAGATTGTCGTAGTGCTATTGTTCTTTTTAGCCACATGATCAAGAACAAGTACCTGCTATCGAGGATCGATGATCAAGAACAAGTACCTGCTGTCGAGGATCGATGATCTGTTCGATCTGTTGAGTAGAGCGAAGGTATTTTCTAAAATTGATCTGAGGTCAGGTTATCATCAAGTGAAGGTGAAGAAGGAGGACATTTCGAAGACAACATTCTGGATACGGTCTGGCCAGTTTGAGTTTATGGTGATGTCGTTTGGATAAGTTCGTTTGGACAAGTTCGTGGTGGAGACTCTCTAGAAGGAGGAGCTTTATGGCAAGCTCTCGAAGTGTGAGTTCTTCCTGGATCGAGTTGATTTCCAAGGTCATATTATGACCGGAGATGGGATCTCAGTCGACCCGAAGAAGATCAGAGGTGGTGAGGCATGGAAAACAATGAGCTCAGTTACGGAGATCAGGAGCTTCCTGGGATTGGCAGGCTACTACAGAAGGTTCGTTCAGGATTTTTTCCGGGTTGCAGAGCCATTGACTAGGATGACCTGGAAGGATACAGATTTATCTGGTCAGAGGAGTGTCAAGTGATGAGTTAAAGAAGCGGTTAACGATAGTCCGATTCTGATATTGCCATCAGGATCAGGCGGGTTCACTATCTACAGTTACGCATCAGGGAATGGTCTGGGTTATGACTTGCAACAGCATGGGAAGGTGATTGCCTATACATCCAGGCAATTACATCCGCATGAGAAGAACTATCCTACTCATGACTTGGAGTTGGCGGCAGTTATCTTTGTACTTAAGTTGTGGAAGCACTATCTATACGAAGAGCGTATGGAGATCTTCGTAGACAGTAAGAGCTTCAAGTATGTGTTTACACAGAAGGAGCTCAACATGAGGTAGAGGAGATTGTTGGAGTTGATGAAGGACTTCGATATTTCGTTGTAGAATCATCCAGGGAAGGCCAACGTGGTTGTTGATGCCTTGAGTAGGTATCCGGTAGCCTTGTGTTTGACAGTGGATCGTCACTTGTTAGCAGATTTGGAGAGCCTGAAGATCGAGCGGATAGTGCTGGGAGTTGAGACGCAGATGTGGGTATTTCAAATTCGTTCGGACTTGATGGAGAGGATCAAGTCGACTCAGTTCAACGACGTTGCTCTACGGTGTATCCGAGAGCAGGTTCGTACAGGACTTGCGGATGAGTTTGTCATTGCAGAGGATGGCGCATTGAGGCATGATTCCAGACTGTGTGTGCCTAATAGAGACCTTTGGGAGTAGGTTATTCAGAAGGCCCACCGTTCTCTGTACTCTATGCATCTGGGTGCCAACAAGATGTATAGGGATCTGAAGGAGCATCTATGGTGGTATAGGATGAAGTGGGAGGTAGGTTATTCGTATATATATATATATATATATATATATATATATATATATATATATATATAAAATATATATATATATATATATATATATATATATATATATATATATTTACTCGGTCATGGGATTGTTGGTGCAGCCCTCGACAGCAACCTTTTCCTTATACACAGCATACATACACTCACACACATATTTCATATTACTTTTCCTTTTTCCTCTTTCTACATATATATATCTATATATATATTTTTTATACCCTCTATATATATTTTCTACATATATATATATATTTTTTTTTCTACATATATATATATATATATATATATATATATATATATATATATATATATAAATATATATATATATATTTTCTACATATATATATATATATATATATATATATATATATATATATATATATATATATATATATATATTTATATATATATATATATATATATATATATATATATATATATATATATATATATATATATATATATAGCTGTGTATATATAGCTATGTTATACATATATATATATTTATATATATTTATATATATTTATATATATATATATATATATATTTTATATATATATATATATATATATATATATATATATATCTATATATATTTATATATATATATATATATATATATATACATAGTTGCATATATATATATACACAAGTAAGCGCAAAAATACTAAAACAAAGTGGGAGGGGGCCTCTCCTGAATAAATCAGGAGGACAAAAATCCCAGAAAGCCTACGGACCATGGTTGCAAAGACGTGCAGTCTTAAGGCTCTGACGGATAACCTCTTGAGTTAGCTGAACGGCGTTAAATTGGCACCCTTCATATCTGGCTTTGTTGCGGTTCTTCCAGATAACCCACGTTGTGGCGGCTGCGACGATCTGGTGGCAATACGATGCGTTGGCCCAGATTGCTAGAAGATCGTTGAAGCACCCCCTAACACTGGTCATGCTGCAACATTGGGATATGGATGCCCAGACGGTGGTCGCAGATTCTCCGTTTATTAGGATGTGTTCAATCATTTCCGACTGTTTCTCAGTGCAGTAATGGCAAGCAGATGCAAGGCTGAAGCCGATGGTGGTCAGGGCATCGTCAGTTAGGAGTTTCTTGCGAACGGCAAGCCAGACCAGGAATGACCATTTCTTTAGGACACATGGGTGCCAGAAGGGACTCAATAAAGGGGCCGGAGGTCCGTTGCCGTGAATGACCCTTCTCGCGGAGGCGATATTGAAAGCGCCGCTGGTGCTCTCTGCCCACGAGAGCGTGTCGTATTCCGTGCCATTCTTCAAATCGGAGTTCCGCAGGGTGGTCACGCTCGCATCCCCACTCCAATATCAGACTTTCTGGCAATTGTAGTTGTCTCCGTTGTTCCATAAATCTTTGATCTTACCGGTAGCAGGGGCGGCCAGAAGTCTAAGAATAAGGCCATCTCCCATCCATCTTTCAAGGAATAAAGCTGACTCTCCGTCGCCCAGCTGAAGGCGAATCTGCAGTTCAGCGAGCGACCGACCTTGCAGAATGTGTCGCCAAGCTGCGGATGCTCTGTTGTTGCTGATAGCGGCTGTCGGGTTATGTGTTTAAAGTATCTGTCCTTTATGAATCGAGCCCAGAGGTTGCGTCCGACACGAAGCTTCCACCACAATTTCATGGAGAAAGCGTCGACGATGTGGTGCAATCGGGAGAAGCCCAAACCACCTTCGATGGTGGGCTTGGCTATGGAGTCCCAGCTGGCCCAATGGTGTTTGCTTTAGTATTATTGTGGCCCAGAAGAAGTTGGCAAAGAGGTTCTCAATGGATTTGAGAACCTTCTTCAGGGGGGAGCAAGCTGCAAGGTTGTATATGGGGACGGAGGAGAGCACGTGGTTAATCAGTATGATTTTGTCGCCTGGCGATAGTGTAGCGTTATACCAACCTTCAATTTTTTTCCTGATTTTACCTATGAGACCCTTGAAGATAGTCGTGACTGATCTGCTGTATACCAGCACGCAGTCAAGGTAGGAGATAGGGGGGTAAGTGACTGTGAAGGTGGTGATGTTGGCCAATGTTGTTGTATGCTCTTTGTTGGCTTTGTGGTGTACATAAATGACACTTTTTCTGGGGTTAACTCTTTGGCCAGAGCAACGAGCTTACCTTAGGAGATCATTCTGAATGGCTTCAACAGACTCCACTTCTCCAGAGGAGATGATAAGTATATCGTCGGCGTAGGCTAGGTGAGTAATGAGCGGGCATCCGCTAACGGTGTGAAAATGTTTGAAGATAGGGGTCCAAGGCATTTTGTTAATATTTCTGCTGAGAGCTTCCGCGATAATGATGAAAATGGTAGACGAAAGAGGATCTCCTTGCCTAACTCCCCGACTAGAATGGAAAAAGCTGTATGCTTGCCCGTTAATAACCGTGGAGAACCACGGGTTGTTGATCGATCGCCAGATAATATTGATCCACGTTTTCAAGAATCTGAACGCTCTGTAAACCCAGATCATGAACTGCTAGTCTAGCCTCTCATAAGCCTTCTCCATGTCTAATTTGATGGCCTTGTTCCCACCTCTAGACGGTAATTTCATGCACGTAATCATTTCCTGGGCCAGCATAATGTTGTCTTGGATGTTTTTGCCCCGGACAAAGCCACTCTGTTTTTAATATATATGATTTTGGGAAGAATGTCTGCCATGCGCATAGCGATAATCTTAGAGATGATTTTATTGGTGAAGGTGCATAAACTGATCGGTCTGAAGTCACATAAAGTATCTTGATTGTCCTGCTTGGGGATAAGGACCAGATTAGTGCAAGAAATAGATCTAGGGTACCTGGCTCCTTGAAAGAAGGCCGTCGCCGCTTCATGAATATTTGTCTTGATGATGTCCCAACATGTGCGAAGAAAACACCATTGAAGCCGTCCAGGCCTGGGGCGCTGTTGGCGTCTAGAGCCCAGGCGACAGCTTTCACTTCATATTCTAATGGGAGGCTTTCCAGGCAGATGTTGTCTGTGTCGTTGATGAGATGAGGGATTTTCGAAAGGAAATCAGTATCTTGCGTGACAGTTTTTTTTAGAGAACAGCTGCGAGTAGAATTTAGCCACTTCCTGTTGGATGCCCTGATGGTCCTTGTAGATGTTCCTGTTGTCGTCAGCAATCTGATGGATGTAGAGCTTTTGTCTGCGACCCTTGACGCAGGCATGGAAGTAACTGGTGTTTTATCCCCATCGATGTCCTATTTGAGTCTGGCTTTCTGCTTCCAGAAGTCGGTTTCAACTTTAAGACAGAATTTAAGGATGGCTTTGAAAAGGTTCAGGGCGGTTCTCGTAGCTGGTAAATTATCCGTCAAATAGAGAGCCTCGGCTCGAGTCACATCATCTTCGGCAGTACAAACGACTTGGAAAATAACCCCAAAAGCCTACTTGCTCCAAGTGGTGAGAGCTTTTTCGGTTGCCTTGAGTTTGTTGGCCACACGAATAAGGGGGTCGGTGGAGTCAGTCCTGGACCATGCGTCTTCAACGATCCCTAAGAATTGAGGGTGATTGCACCAAAAATCCAGGAAAGTGAATTTTTTCTTGATCTGGTTTAAGTTACGATTGTTTTCAATGAGGAGGGGAGCGTGATCGGATTCTTTGGCATTAAGGTGGGTGAGGTTGGAAGCGACACTCATGTCTTTCCATTGCACATTGATAAGGGCTCGGTCCAGACGAGAGTATTGCCTGCGGTCACCTTCCTGAATGTTACACCAGGTGAAAGTGGTGTAGGTGAACTGGAGATGAGACAGGCGAGCGTTGAAGATGAAGTTATTGAAATCTAGCATGGCCGCTGGGGGTGGAGGTCTGCCGTCCATCTTCTCGTCTCTGCAAGTGACGGTGTTGAAATCTCCAACACATAGCCAGAAAGGGTAGGAGGTACTGGATACAGTATCAAGGAGGTCCTTCTAGAGTTGTTTGCAGTCATTGATGTCGCAGCTACCATGAACAGCTAAGAGGAGGGCACGATTCGGAAGAGTGGGTTGCTCTAACCAACATGATAGAGCTTGTGTCATGTCGAGCACAATGCTGATATTAACTTTAGAGGAGTAAAGGATCCATATGTTATGTCTGCCAGCGACAGTATAGTGGAATCCCAGCTGCAGCTGAATCGATTTGAGTCTGTTAGGGGGAATTTTGGGCTCTAAGATAATAAGGATGTCAATTTTGTGAATTTTCTTGAGGCTGCATAATCTTCTCAAGGTTGGTTTTTTGGCGAGGCCTCTAACATTCTAGGATAGGATGTTAGGCATTTGACTTGTTTAGTTATTGGTGTTTGACGAGTTTCGCGGCCGACTTGGTGGTCATGGCCGTAGACTCGGTGGCTCCTTTAGAACTCAGCCTTTTGTTGGCTGCTGGCTTGTCTGGGTTCTTCTTTTGGGGGGTGCTCGAGGGGTCTTCATTTGTATTATGGGTATCTGATTCTTTGTCTGGGCTAGGAGGTGATCCTAAGTTGGTTGATGGAAAGAATGCTCCTGCTTCTATGGCTTGCTGACAACGGATGACTTGCTCGGGCCCGATGATGGCCAGATCTTCGGCCTGAATGTGTCTCGGTGATTGACTCTCTTGGAGTTCGGTGCCCTCCGTGGAGCAGCATGCGTTGGCTTATTGTGGATTGACCTCTCTATAGTGCTTTGAGCTCTGTTGTCGAGGGTGGTGTTACCTTGTAGGTTAGCTTGACTGGTGATGTAGGGGGTGAGGGGTTGCTTTTCCTTGTAGTGGTGGCTTTGCTAGTGCGTGCTTCTTCTGTCTGGGTGTTTTTTTCTTTCGCCAGAACGTCGAACTTGTTGTGGCTGTTGACGTGGGTGCTTTTAGGGGTGGTTGGGTTACTTTTCTGCCCGTCGATGTTGTTGGATATCTGGGTCGATATTGAGCTGGCATCGAATCTGATATACGAGTTGGGTGGAGGTAAAAGATAGATCTTTGATCCTGATTTTGTTTTGCTTTGTGCTCCTTTGGTGCCGGCTTGTGATTCAACTCTGGGTGTGCTTTGTAGCAGTGCTTGATTTGGTGCCTTTTTTTTTACAATGATTGTAGTATATGACCTTGTTATCATAAAGGATTGGCTGCGAGTGGGTCTTATTTCCATGTTCGATGTTGATGGATTTTGGGAGTTCTGTTGAGACGTCGAGCTCCATACAAACTTTAGCATAATTGGCTTTGGTCAGATTTCTTGTTTCCTTTGCCATAGCTACGATGGTGCCAAAGGAGTTGACAATCCTTTTCAGAGCTGCCGGTATGAAACATATCAGAGGTGGTTGGGAGGGTGACCCATGCGGACACAATGGGTGAGTCCTCAATGGGGTTAGAGTTTTGTGACCATCTGGCCACTGTCATGATTTTGGAGTCTATTTTGTTAGTTACCTGAGACTGGACTATCTTTTGATCAGTGGTTGAGGATAAGTGGAGAAAGATGTTTTTGGGATTAAGAGGAGCTACGCGATACTCCGCAGTAAGGCTCCATTTTGCAACTTCTTCCTGAACTCGGGCTAGCTTGGCACTACCAAAAAAACCAACTTTAGCGACGGCCAGATCCGTCGCTTATCCGTCGGTAACATAAATTACCGACGTAATGGCGACGGATATTTGATGAAAATGGCCGTCGGGAAAAACGTCGTCGCTAAAAAATGTCCGTCTCTAAGCCGTCGGACAAATAATTATCCGACGGACTAGCGACTGGTTAGCGACGGTTGTCTTTCACCTACTTAGCGACGGATTAGCGACATGTTCCCGTCGGTTTACATGCCATATAATATTAAAATATCCGTCGCTAATCCGTCATCAATAGGTCGGTAAAAGCGTATCAGAGAGGTTCCTGATACGCAAAATCAGTCGCTATTCCGTCGCCATTCCGTCGTTAACCTCGATGTTATAGCGACGTATTAGCGACGGGTAGGTCGTCGGCCTGGTTCTGGAAAGCTTCCATATTTCTAGAACCATGTCGACGGATAATTGGTCGCTCATCCGTCGCTAGTCCGTCGTCACCCTCGACAGATTAGCGACGGATTAGCGACCAACTATCCGTCGCTAAGTCTCTGGAAACCTACCATATTTCCAGAACCATGTCGACGGATTCGCCATCGCTAGGTAGTCGCTCTTCCGTCGGTAACTGCAAAATATTTTATATCACCCAGTTAGCGACGAATATTCCGTCGCTCTTCCGTCGGTAACTGCAAAATATTTTATATCACCCAGTTAGCGACCGCTAGTCCGTCGCTAAATGTAACATCAATTAAAAAAAATTACAGAAACATTCTATTTCCTTTTCGTAAATATTACACATTCATAATATCCAATATCCAAACATCCATGTACGATCAACAAATATCCAAATATCCATCCAAACATCCATGTACGATCAACAAATATCCAAATATCCAAATTCATGATATCCAATATCAAATATCCAATAACAAATATCCAAATATCTAAATTCATAATATCCAAATATCCAAATTCATAATATCAAAAAACAGTACAAATATCATTTTCCCGGAGATGGATCGCGTGGTCGTCTCGGCGCCGCCTCGGCTCTGCGGATGTACTCTTCCACCATGTACGCCGACACCTGGGACAACACATGCTCTGGAAGCGTGCGGAGCTGCTCTGCCGACATCATGTCCATGAGCCCAATGAGCGCAGTATCCGGTACCAGGCGGACCTCGGCATTACGGTCAAATGAATAACGTCCAGGGTCGGAAGGACCGGCAACCGCAGTAGACGTACCGGGAGCAGACGGATCTGGACCGGGAGCAGAAGGACTCGGAAGACGCTCCAGCACATCCGACATTAGACTCCGTATTTTCGACATATCGGAGGTGAGAGTCGCAAGCTGCGTCCTCATATCGTCCGACGGGGGCGCGGGAGGAGGCGGGGGGCGGTGGATATCTCGGAGTCGCGCCCTGCAACGACGCCGCCATGGAACCTACGCCGTAGACGTGCCCTTTATTAAAGCCGCCGACAGACTCTACGAACACGTCGTCGTAGCGAGCGGCCATAGAAGAGGGCGTCTGGGTAGGCGTCGTTTCGCCGACAACCTCGACAGGGGGCTCAATCTGACTAAGGGCCTCACGATATGCAGCCTATCCAATGAATGTGTTTATACTATAAGTTTTCCTAAGTTATAATCTAAATCCTATGTTTCCCTAAGTTATAATTTGAATCCTACGTTCACCTAATTAAGTTAACAATAATTATATTACTAATATAAATCTCATAAACGTAATTACTTACATCATTCGCCTGGGCCCTCGCGTCGACGAAGCTCCCGTCTGCCCGCCTCTTGTGTGTATGCAGGAATACATCGTAGGCGGTGACCGACTCCGGCTCTCTCCCCTCCTTTACCGCCTGTCGTGCCTGCATACGAAATATACGTCGAATTTAATTAACTACGTATATTAATAGTACCGAATTTAATAGTGAAATGAATTTGCGGTATCTCACCAAATCTGCACGCGTCGTTGCGTGGGGCTTTGAACCTCCCGTATGCAGAGCAGCGACCTGTCTGCTCGCCTTCGCTTTCTCTGATTTCTCCCTGTACTGAGCAGTATTCATCTTATCCAACATCTGCTCGTAGTACTCCTCCCGGAGCCACTTCTTCCTCGAATGTGCCGTACGAACGTCGTACACCGCATCCCGTATCTTCTTCCCGGCGGCGGCTTTGTAGGCCTTGCGAATCAACTCCTCGCGATGGGGGGGCCACCAGAACGTCGTCTGACATACAAATTAAATTATCACGTAATTAAAAAATTAGTGGATTAAAGAATAATTAATAATTAACCAAAAGATATATATATACCTTCATCTCCTCGAGCCAGACATACTGCATGTTATGAGGCACCTCAGAAAAATTAAGGTAGGGGCCATGGTAGTTTTCCCGAATAATTTGCCCGAGTATCCGGGCAGCATCAAACGGGAAAAACCTACAAAGAAGCAAAGACTGGATTATTAACTTGAATAAATGAAACAAATTTAATAAATTAACTTAAATTTACTTACGTATCACCCGCGGGCCATAGCTCTCGTCGGTTCTCGCCTATCGGCCTCTCTGGAGGCGTCGGAGGATCCGCGGGTCCGCGGATGTACTCACCGGTAGCAGGATGAAGCTGAATCCGGGGGTACTCCGGAGCCCACCCTGCAGTAACTGATGGTGTACCCGCTGGTACATCCGGGGGCGGAACGGATCCCCTAGCGGATGGAGTCTCAGGCCTCGATGAAGATGAATGTAGCGCAGAGGTAGATCGACGGCGGGAAGAGTCTGTGGCCGGGCTCTCCAGGTCGGGATCGGAGGACTCTATATCCGGGGAATGTGGAAGGCGACCACGACCGCTACCACCACGACCGCTACCACCACGTCCACCACGGCCAGTGCCGCTACCACCACGTCCACCACGGCCAGTACCCGCCACCACCAGCACCACCACGGCCAGTACCGCCACCACCAGCACGAGTGGTAGTGACCATGACCTGTAAATAGAACACATAAATATAATTAACAATATAGAAGTATAAATGAATATAAAACTGAACTAAAATATATATACCAGCAGCAGGGCGGCGAGTGCCGTCAAGACAATGAGAACTAAGAGTGCCATCTGTAAAAAGAAAATCATACAATAAGTAGATGATCGAACGACAAAAACATAAACTGAAATAAGAATGTGTCCGTCTAAACTGAATTCACTAAGTTAGTTGTAAGTGCTTCTAATATATACCGATATTTAATCTAATCATCGTTATCGTCCTCGCCCTCATCGTCATCGTCATCGTTCTCATCCTTATTCTCATCGTCGACTTCATCTATATCATCATCCTCATCGTCGACTTCATCTGTATCATCATCCTCATCCTCATCCTCATCCTCTTCTTCTTCTTCTTCTTCTTCTTCTTCTTCTTCTTCTTCTTCTCTTCTTCTTCTTCTTCTTCTTCTTCTTCTTCTTCTACTTCTTCTTCAGGCTCATTACTTGGGACAAGACGCCTCTTTCTCCCCTGGTTGACAGCTAAGTCTTGTATATCAACCTCTTCCTCCCCTCTATTTTCCTCAGCATGAGGTATATCGACATCTTCCACGTCCATGGTATCCGACTGTTGTCCCATGTATTGGGGCTTCTCGATCTGGTCCTCTTGGTATGCTGGGTCTCCAACGTTGAATGTATTTCTAGATTTAATCTTGCATACTGCCCACCAGTCAAATCGATCTCTACGACGCCTTGGGTAGCTTGTATAGTAGCATGAACAGCCTGACTTGCTATCGCAAACGTGTCGGACCCTCTATACCTCCTGCGATGATTTATATCGACGAATCCAAATTGTTTATCGATTCTCCAACCGATATTTGGTCTCGTATCGAACCACTCACATTTGAACATCACAATATGCATATCATATGGGGCACTATATTGTAAATCTACAATCTTCCGAAGCACTCCATAATAGTCAAAGTCCGGCTCGTCGTCATAGATGGTGCCTCTTATGCAAACACCAGAATTCTTGGTATCGAAGCCGTCATTGAGAAATTCGGCATTTATAGCATGCTGAGTTGACTTAAACTTGAAGCCATTAACGACATAGCCTGACAAAGTCTTTGCATGCTTCTTCGGTCCCATTGCCAAATAACGAATGCTCTCATTTATGAGTATTGTTTCAGGCAATAAAACCTGTAAACATGTATTGATAATTTAAATATTTTAGCTGCATATATTTTAATGGTAGCCGCATAACATATTATCTTAATTACTTACGTATTTACGAAACCAGGACGGAAACGTACAATCAACCTCTCTTTGAAGTCCCTCATCTGTAATATATGGTGTCCTCATTTTGATTTCACCACTAAATACACTGTTAGAGAGAATAAAAATAAGTGTAGTCACTTAATTCACCAAATTAGAGATTATAACGAGGCGTAGTCACTTACTTCTCCAAATCTCTCACTTCTTGTATGTCACAATTTAACAAGACATATCGGTGAGCGGTATCATACTCATCGTCGGTCAACCACCGTTTCTTACTAGCCCCAATAGGCTTGCCCCTTAAATTGAATATACCTCCATCCTCAACGTCTTCTTCATTCCTTTGAGGTCTATTTCGATTTGTCTCGACATGAGTATCGAAATAAATGGAGCAGAAATTTGACACCTCCTCGATAAGATATGATTCGCATATCGAAGCCTCTATATGAGCCTTGTTGCCAACTTTCTTCTTTAGATGGTGTAGGTACCTAAAGAGACAAATTATCTTGAGAATTAACAATGAATTGTAAAATGCACTTAAATTTCACTTAAATTATATCGATTTTTATTTACCTTTCAAAGGGGTACATCCATCGATAATGAACAGATGCACCGACACGGGCTTCGTATGCTAGATGAATCGGTAGATGCTCCATGCTGTCGAAAAAGCCCGGTGGAAATATTTTCTCTAACTTGCAGATTGTTAAGACAATCTTCTCCTCAAGTTGTACCATATGTTGCACCGTCAGCTTAGTTGAACAGATATCCCTGAAGAATGTAGACAGCTCGGCCAACGAAACCCATACAGCAGAAGGCAACAACTCTCTCAAAGCAATGGGCAGTAATCTTTCCATAAACACGTGGCAGTCGTGACTCTTCATTCCCGTTAGCTTGCGTTCATTGAGATCAACGCATCTAGACAAATTCGAAACATAGCCGTCGGAAAATCTTAAATTAGATATCCACTTGCAGATTATTAATCTATCTTCCTTGCTCAATGTGTATGGCGCTATAGGCTTACTTAATTGTCCACCAGCACCCCTTTGTATCAAGTTCAGATGAGGACGCTTGCATATCTCGGCTATGACTTGTCTTGCTTTTGGATTGTCCTTCGTCTTTCCTTTAATATCCATTACGGTATTGAAGACATTATCGAACACGTTCTTTTTGATATGCATGACATCAAGATTATGCCTTGTAAGATTATCTTTCCAATAAGGCAAGTCCCAGAAGATACTCCGTTTGGTCCAGTTATGGCTTTGTCCGAACCCCTCGACACGATGGTTCGATGGATCTTCCATTGCGGTGGGCAATTCCTTTACAGCTTCCCAAATATCGTATCCCGAAAATCTGGCAGGAGGTTGAGAAAATTCTTGTTTTCCATATCTGAACGCGTCCTTATTCTTTCTTCAAGGATGGGTCGCGGGCAGAAATTGACGGTGACAGTCAAAGAAAGAAGTTTTTCCTCCATGCCTAAGGCGGAACGCCTTACTATTTTCCATGCATATCGGACAAGACATGTTGCCGTGCGTACTCTATCCCGACAGCATACCGTATGCTGGAAAATCATTGATTGTCCACATAAGTGAAGCTCTCATCTGAAAGTTCTGTTTCCTGGAAATATCATAGGTCGTGACGCCGATCTCCCACAGCTGTTTCAGCTCATCCACCAACGGCTGTAAATATATATCGATGTTATTCGTCGGATTTTTAGGACCGGGTATGATAGCTGTCAGAAACATATAAGGAGTCTTCATACACATCCATGGTGGCAGATTGTAAGGGGTAAGAATGACCGGCCAGCATGAGTACTGAGATCCCGACTGTCCGAAAGGGGCGAAGCCATCAGCACATAGCGCCAGGCGTACATTTCTAGGCTCTGCAGCAAAATCTGGATGACACAAATCAAAATGTTTCCACGCCTCTCCATCCGAAGGATGTGACAATTCTCCTTCGTCCTTTATGCGTTCTTCGCTGTGCCACGTCATGTGTTCTGCTGTATTTAGAGACATATACATCCTCTGCAAGCGCTTCGTGATCGACAAGTAATGCATATACTTGTAAGGACGTCGTTTTCTAGTCGACTTTCCTTTTCCCTGTACTGGCTTGTAACGATCCGCATTACAGAAGCTGCAACTTTCTGATACGCAATTCTCTTTGTAGTACAACATACATCCGTTGCGACAACAATCTATCTTCTCGTACCCCAGTCCCAGTTGTCGGACCATCATCTTTGACTTGTAGAAGTTTTTTGGTAGCTCTTTTGATTCCTTCGGTAACACCTCCTTGATTACTTCTGTGATCCGATTATAGCAAGCTTGTGGCAAGTTAAAATCAGACTTTATGTTCAACAACCGCATCGTCACTGACAGTGCAGAATGAGTCTCACAACCAGGATATAGAGAAGTATCTGCGTCCTGAAATATGTCATAGAACTCCTTCGCCTCGGGATTAGGATCCTCCGGATCAAAATTAGGCCCTGCCGCATCATACACCATATCTCGTGCAAGGTTCTGCAGATCTCCATAATCAACAGAGCATCCGTGGTCTTCGATGACATCCGTTGCAGCATTATCATCAAAAGCATAAGTAGCAGCTTCCGCAGCCTGTCTTTCCGAATATAGTTCACCTTGCGATGACCACAGGCCGTAATTACGTACGAAACCCTTACGGGTCAAATGATCTCTCACAGTCACCACTTCTTCGTAACGTCTATTGTGACATTTAACACATGGACACTTAATTTTGTTACCGTCCATGTACTGAGCTTTGCTCATTGCATAATTAAGAAATACTTCCACACCTGCCTGAAAGTCGTCACTCACACCAATTCTACTCTCGTGTTGCCGTTTGTACATCCATGTACGATCAACAAAATAACGACTCATCCTCAATTTGGATATGAAAATCTGTATCGTAAGACAAACTAAACATAAGAATAGCCCGATACCGATACTCATAAATTTGGATTAGGGTTAGGATGTTAGATATAAGTGAACTAGATGATGTAGAGTACAATATAGGGAACTGTGAATGGACTGAAAGTTGCACATGAGAAGGTTCAATGAAGGGCCCATAAATGGGTTTACATGATAAGTTAGTAAGAATCCACATCACTATACATACTCCTCCGTCTCAGGAGTGTGTCTGGCTCCTATTTAGAACAGCACAGGTCACAACATGTCCAGAATAGCAAAACAGAGCTCTACAATGTATATCGGTATCGGACTATTCCTACGAGTATTGGTATCGACGATATCAATACTCGTGTGAATAGGAGATTGCAATATAAGTCTAAGCTATCTAGCTAACATGTATACTTGCATTTACATTGTATCATAACTTGTATCTAGTTACCTTGCTAATCATGTATATACTCTTAACATATATGTGAAGACACTATACTAACATGTATTTAAATCAAGGTTCAAAGTATCGGTATCGGAATCGGTAGTATCGGCGGTATCGGTAGTATCGGCGATATCGGTAGTATCAGTAGTATCGGCGCGCGATATCGGTAGTATCGGCGGTATCGGTAGTATCGGCGGTATCGGTAGTATCGGCGATATCGGTAGTATTGGTATCGGCGATATCGATAGTATCGGCGGTATCGGATCGAAGTATCGGATGTTTAGTGCAGGGTACGTGACATTGTGAAAGCAATACAAAGTAGCAGTAAAAGGTAATGTGATGCTCAAGCAGCAATGCACAAACTAAATATGTACAGGACATCTTGATGATGGCAATTTCATGACAAGTGCAGTATAAAATTTGTGTTCCTAGCAATATGGGTGGTGCACAGATGCTAGGATATGCATCTAGGGTGTTTAGAGTGTTAAACAAACATGGTATAACCAAAACGACAGACTTCACACCACAGAACAGTGAACACAAAGAATAAATCATAACCCGAGCCTCCCCCTTGGCCAAATAACCCATCAAACCCTCTCCAATTCACATGGCACAGCCCACACATATATAACAGTATATTAGCAACATTATAGACTAATTACAATTGAAAATGGAGTGAGAACCCTGCCCCCATTCCCGACCCCCCCCTCCGACCCCCCTGCCCCCATTCAACACCCCCCCGACCCTCCTGCCCTCTCCACCCCCCACCCCCCGACCCCCCTGCCCCCATTCAACACCCCCCTCCGACCCCCCTGCCCTCTCCACCCCCCACCCCCCGACCCCCCTGCCCCATTCCCCACCCCCCGACCCCCCGACCCTCATTCCCCACCCCCCCCCCACCCCCTGCCCCCATTCCCCACACCCCCCCGACCCCCTGACCCCATTCACCACCCCCCCCCCCCCCGCCCTCTCCACCCCCCGCGAAGCCGACCCCCCCACTCCCCCCCCCTCCGGCCCCAAAACACAAAATTAGAGAAAATTAGAGAGAGAGAGAGAGAGAGAGAGAGAGAGAGAGAGACCTGGTAGAGAGAGAGAGAGCCGCGAGAGAGAGAGAGAGAGCCGTGCGCGAGAGAGGGAGAGCCGCGAGAGAGAGAGAGAGTTTTGGGGGGAATGAAAAATTCCCCCCCGTCGGTTCAATTTAAGTTAAGGTACAGAATCTAGCGACGGAATAGCGACGGAATAAATTAGTCGCTAAACCGTCGCCAATTAAAAGGTGTTTTCCGACTGCTATATCCGTCGCTAGGTAGTCGCCAAAGTTCCCGCCAATGTTATAAAGATTTTGCCGCCAACATTTGCAACGAATAAGCGACGAAAAATAATCCGTCGCTAATGTTCGTCGACTTAGCGACGGAAATCCGACAAATTTTTACATTTAAAATTGAAAAAAATTATGTTGTGTTGTCTGTCGCTAATCCGTCGCTAAGATGTCGGAAATTGGTCGCTATTAGCGACGGAATCCGTCCGTCGCTAAAAGTCCGTCGGTAAAGTGGGGTATTTTAGTAGTGTGGGACATCCCGAGGGGAATCTCAGCACAAACGTAGAGGAAAACCTTTCATAGAGCATCTCCAGGTCTGCGTTGGAGAACGCAATTGATAATAATTGACCTTCCGCTGTAGTGGGGAAGTCGATCTCGGGTAGAAATGACATCTGGGAGGATAGGTTATTTCTGGGCCAAACGATCCGGGTGAACAATGTCTACGAACGAGGAGGAACCTGCCTGAAAACCCATGACCGAGGAGGGTGTCCCACGCTTGGGGAGATAGCTGGGACCTAAGGAAGGAAGATGTTGTGCTGGGGGAAGCCAGCTGAGGGGGGCAGCGAGAGGAAGAGGAGCCTGAGGAGCCGGA
>JANAVB010004797.1:11158932-11173369 GCA_029216955.1 Iris pallida
TTTCGACATTTCTCTCCCTCGCCGCTCCCCTCTCGTGGTCGTCGGCGTCTCCTCCCCTCGTCGCTCCTCTCTCGTGGCCGACATCTCCTCCTCTCGACTCTCCTCCCGTCGATCCTCCTCTCTCGGTGGCGACCCCCCAACGGAGGCGGCCGCTTTCCTCTCCATACAGTGGCCGGCGTCCTCGCCCCACCCAGCTCCCGCCGGCCCTGGAGCGATCCCCGCCTCAGCCCTCCCAGCCCCGCCGGACGACGACTCGTTGTCCGCTCCCCGCTACGAGCACCGTCGTTCCTTTCGCCGTGAGCGGGAGGGCCCCCCCACACCCGGTGGTAGGCCTCCGGCCGCCCGGAGGTCGATCCCCGCTCCCTTCCCCCAGCGATCTAGCCGCTTTCCCTCCCCTAGGAGGTCGACTCCCTGCCCCTGTTTGCCATTGATTATAAAAGAACAGAACAGCTTTATGGGAGGACTGGACTTTTACTTCACAACTACAAACTCGCTTGTACAGAAGAGAGCCTAGAAACAAAACCTAGGAAAAGTAATCTAAAGTATAATTGTTTTATTTTTCTGGGGGGTGACGATAGAGGCTCGGAAGAGTGCTATCAACTCTGCCTTACTCCCTGGACGATCTGACGTCGCTTCTGCTCTGATAAAGAAATACTCTTGTTGGATGCTCTTTGCTCTATACATCTCTTTATGTCTTCGCCGCTCTCTCCGTCCAGGGTTTTGCAAGGGAATGGCACCTTGCTATTTATTAGGCTTTGTGATAAGTAGGGTGTGCATTAATTGCTCCTTGAAAAGTGGGCGGTTAAGGATTTGGTTAAGATTAGCCTTGATCTTGTTTGTTGGAAATCAATCTGGGTTGTTAATGTTGATTGCAACAAATCTGGGCAGATAATATTGATTGTAACAAATCTGGATAGTTTGTTGGAAATCGATCGGGGCAGTTAATATTGATTGCGCCAAATCTGTATTGTGATGATTTGTTGATAGCATCAAATCCGATGGAATAAGTCTTGGTCAATCTCCTGCGACGTATCCTAAATGCTTGTCATATCAATTGCCATAAATCTGAATTGTTAGAATTTGATCAACTCCTGCCACGTGTCCCAACTGCTGTGAGCTGCATGGAGGACTGTCATAGTTGAGCCGCATGGAAGTTCTTACAACTGAGCCGCATGGAGGTCCTAACAACTGAGCCGTATGGAAATCCTTACAACTGAGCCGTATGGAAGTCTTTACAACTGAGCCGTATGGAGGTCCTCACAACTGAGCCGCATGGAAATCCTTACAACTGAGCCGCATGGAGGTCCTTACAACTGAGCCGCATGGAAGTCTTTATAACTGAGCCGCATAAAGAGCTTTGGAAATGGGTGGATCATGCCAGCTATAAGGATTTTATCTCGTCTCTCTTGGAGCACGCCATTATGACAGGATCATTATTTTACCTTTATGTCAGAGCTGTCAATCCAACGTTGTCAGAGCTGCTACTGTATCAGGGTAATTAATGAGCCAGCTGCTCAGAGCATTTATGGCCAGTTGTAAAGGCCTGTCATGAGCCGCACGAGGCCACGTAGCATCCCCTTCATCTTTCTGAGCTGCATGAAGCTCTCAGGTCTTTTGAGCCGCATGAAGGCTCCTTCAGCTATGAGCCGCAAGGAGTTGATTTCCAGGCCGCATAAGAATTTATTTATATTTTTTTATGCTTCTACAAGACCCCCTTCAAAGTTTTCAATTTACAAAATTGAAATACTTTGAATAATAAGCATGGATATGTCTGCATAAGCTCTTTCTGCCGCATAGACTTCTTTGGCCGCATGGGATATTCTGGCCGCATGAATCATTTTGGCCGCATGGACTGCTCTGGCGGCATGGATCGCTCTGGCCGCATGGACTGCTCTGGCCGCATGGACCGCTCTGGCCGCATAGACTGTTCTGGCCGCATGGAAAGCTTTGGCCGCATGGGTCGCTCTTGGCCGCATAGACTTCCTAGCCGCATAATGGTCCTGTACCCTGTGGGCGTCTCATTATTGCTCTTGATTTGTTTTGATTTGAAGTCGTCTTTTGGGTAAGATCCCAAGAGTCGGCTTTAAATATACTTTGGTTTTGCCTCGATGACCCAAGAGTCGGTTCTATCTCCTAGGCGGCCCATAACTCGAAGCGCCTATCGGTCTACGTGCCCGTTGTTCGCCTATAAATATGAGAAAGTTTTAGAGAGAGACTCTTTACTCTCTCCTCTTTGTTCAAGCTTTTCTTGCCCTAGCTGCCATCTTTTTCTCCTTCAATGGCTCCCAAGACTTCTAGGGCCTCCTCTAGCGCTGCGGCGAAGGGTAAGGGAGCAGCTTCTTCATCGACTGCGGTACCCCCAGTTCACCCTGATGTTCACCCTGCCATTGTTGGTAAGATTGTTGGGAGAAAACTACATGGACTCAAACCCTAACCATAACGGCTACGTCGCATGTTTATGCGCGAGCCCTTCTTCGTCTTCGTGGAACTGTTTAGGTTCATTGTGATGATACTATGTTGTATGTGTCGCATGAGAGTCATCTTGTGGTCGCATCAGCACTTTACAAATTGGGCCGCATGAAGACCCTTCGAACAGTGTCGCATAAGCTTTCTTTTGAACTGTGCTGCATGAGACCCTATCAAATCGGAACCGCATAAGCTTTGTTAAACTGGGCAGCATAAGCACTCGTTAAATAGAGCCGCATGAGCTCACTTGAACTGGGCCGCATAAGCACCCGCTGAATCAGAGCCGCATAAGACCTGTTAAACTAGACCGCATAAGCACCCGCTAGTCAGGGCCGCATGAGCTCACTTGAACGGGCCATATAAGCACCCGCTGAATCAGAGCCACATAAGCCCTGTTAAACTGAGCCGCATGAGGCCGCGCTAAATCAGAGCCGCATAAGCTCTTCTAAAACTGTGCCGTATAAACACTCGCTAAACCGAGCCGCATATGCTCACTTGAATTGGGCCGCATGAGGCCTTGCCAAAATAGAGCTGCATAAGCCCAGAAATACTAAGTGGTTTTACCTGGCCATCTTCTAACTTGTTTTCTTTGTCTTTTTTCAGTGAATCTGCCAGTCAATCCTGCGGGAGAGCCCTTGGTGGGTTCAGCCCAATCTACGGTAGTTGTGCGGTTCGACCACATAGTCCAGTATATGGTGAACCAGCTTCCCAAAGACGAGCCTGTGGAGAGGCTGAATGCTATCAAGAACCAGTCCTTCTACTTTCTCTGTGCCATGATGAACTCAGAGCGATTGGGGAGAGAATTCCTGAAGCCTGAGTTCCTCTTCGGGGATGCCTTGATTGTGAAGAACCCCCAAGTTCTGGATGTATCCGAGAGCCGGAGCTTCACTTTTGACGGAATGGCGATCCACATTTCTCAGATGGAGCATCATTTTCTGCTGTTATGGTTTAAAATGCTACCGATGGACGGAAAGATGGTGGACTCCTTAACTCCGAGCTAGTCGGGGATGTTTGTGGGTAACATCCATTATAACAGAAACTTGGGGTCAGTGTATGTGGACAAGGTATCGATAAGTTGCTACGTGATGGGGTTGGCCCCGGGTACCTTCTCAAATGTGCAGGGACCCAATTTTAAATTCTCTCAGGCCGACACTTTCATGAACCAACTTGCTAGGAAGGGGTCCTATCCCGTTGGCCGGTTGGCGCTGTTGAACTGGATAAACCCTATCCCTTCGTGGGCCAATTTGACCACGTAGATTCTGCAGAAGTATGAGACTCTCCTTCATGATATCGACCTGTATCACGCCATTCGGAACACCTGTCACGGTCTGTCCATGAATAAGATGCTGTTTATACCTCTTGGAGATGTACAACCTGCGGACGGGAACCTTCTTCACGCCTGGAGGGGAGGTGGGATTCGCTCTCCATGAGATGCATGCAGTTTCCAAGCTGCCCTGGGGGGAAGAAGTTTTTGAAGTGTATACCCCGACGAACGAAGAGTTCAAGGATTTGGATCGGCGGTTCCCAGGCTTTGTTGCCGTATATCGGGAACTACTATGTCATCACAGTACCTGCCACCAGACGTCCATCAAGAAGGACGGTAGCTCGAAAGGGAACCTTCCTCACACCCGGACATGGCTCACACACCTTTTTACGCTAGGTGCCTCAGGCCGGGTTTTCTCTCGAAATCCTCAGACCTAAGAGAAAGTTTAGGACCTGGTGTTGACTGCCAAGAGGTCACGGACCACAGGTGACAGGTTTGGGTGTCGCACTGACTCCTTTAGTTATTTTTATCAGGGTACTCAGCAGCTGTCAGAGAAGGCACTCCTGGCAGGGTTCCTGACGGTGTGGCTGCGGAATTACGTGGTCTCGGGAGGGGCTGGTTCTATTGAGAGGATCAGCCGTATCTTATTCTTCCTGCCGTGAAGCTGGTCTTCAGGGCCAGACTGGCTCTTCTTTCGGCCATGGTATATAGCATACACTGTGGCCTCCACACCTTCTCGTCCAAGGTCATCGCCTGTGACACGGCGAAGGACTTTTAACGCGTTGAACTGCCCTATCATTATCTGAAGGGGTGTTTGTTGATGCATTACCGGTCTTTGATGAGGCCTGGCGCAGAAGACGGCGTTATGGCTGATGATGCCTTTATCTTTCAATATCACCATCAGCCGTGGGAGTGTAGCACTATGCCAGCCTGTCAGAGGGCTCTGACGAGAGTGGACGGATACAAATTTTTTGTATCTGTTCCTCATTTTACCGATAAAGAAGTGAGGGGCGTACATATTGATGGTACCGGGCCATATCACCTATTGCCTGAGAAGATGCTCCTTTGGTTGCGTAACATCCGTCCTGCGCACCTAGTATACCGCAACCGCAATACTGTCTACTTGGAGCCCTACTTGCCCAGTAGGTTCTCCCGACAGTTTGGGTATAGTCAGCTACTCTTGGATAGTCCCAGCGCTTGCTTGAGTTTCGAAGGTAGCGTGCTTGACGACATCAGGGCCTGGCATTATTATGACACAGTTCACACCCGTACGAGCTTCTCAGTTCCTGATGCTGAGGCGCCATGAGAGATTTTGTATTTGGCGGCTCTATATCATGTCGCGACGAGAAAGCCTCCTATTGGTTTGACCCGAGTACCAGCTTTATTATTGGTACAGGCTTGGCAGAGAAGCCCCAGGGGTATAAGGTGAGGAAGAAGCAGGAGAACACAATTTCTTTGTCGGACTCAGAGTCTGCCGACGTGGACGAAGAGGATGACGAGCATGACCCTGATAACTCTCTTTCTCCTGCTGATGAGGTGGTGGCGGATCAGCCGCCGGTCGTTCCTGGTCCTTCGTGCAAGCAAAGCAGGCCTGAGCCCGCCGTTGGCGGCAGGACTTACTCCGTGAAACGGACTGCGTCTAAACCTCGCAGGTTACTCATCAAGGAGAGAGGCGTGGATGACGCCGTTTCAGAGGTGAATTGAATTACAACTATATTTTTTAGGACTTCTTTTGAACTATGACCTAATCATTTTCTTTTTTTTGTAGGCGTCAGAAGAATTGGACTCTCGAGAATCGGCCCCTGATTCTGAAGTCGATCTAGCCTTGACCACATTGATTAGTAATATGTGTGCCGAGATTATTTCTGCCGGGGTTCTTCCGGTGACGGCTAAGGCTCCTTCTATTGCTGAGGTCTCAACCCAGGGTGACGTAGAATCTGCTGACCCCGTCCCCGAGGCTGCTGAACTTCAGTCGGGTGACAGTGATCTAGTTGTATCTCTTTCAAAGGCGGCTGGGGCAGATGAACCAGTTGCCTTCGGGTCGGATGTGGCTGGTGAAGAGGCTACGGTGGCTGAGAGCGAACCTCAGTCCCAGCAACTCACCATTGGTAAGCTAAGTCAGATCTTGACCAGCGAGGAGATTTATTCACTCTATCATCACATCTTTCGGGTTAAGTTGATTGATAGTTGCTTCGAACATACAGGTCCTGCTCCTTTACTGCCAATAACGGACACTATCGGGGGAGAGCTGGCCAGAGAGAATTCAGTAGAAGAGAGTGTGCCTCCTCCAACTTATATTGAGGGGCCTTCTGCTGAACCGAGTTCGGGAGAGCAGACGGCAGAACGGCCGGGGCGGAAAGAAATGGTCCCCGCCCTCTCCTCTGTTCATGTGGCTCCGGGGGTCGACCTTTCTGCCCTGCCGAGTCTCCAAACCTTTCAAGCTGCGGAGGAGGAATTGGCCGCTATTCAAGCATCCTTTCGCTCGGAACTGGTTTCCCTTGTGGCGGGGGCAGCAAGTTCCGATGCATCTTCTTCGTCCCTGCCAGCTACCCTTCCTTTAACGCCATCTTCTACGGAAGTTCTGGATGAAGCGTCAAAAGATATGGTTGACAGTTTTTACCGCCATCTGAGACGAGGAATCGAGGCGGCGGTGGAGAGAGGGACCTCTTTTGCCTTGGTCCGTCAATGCGACCGGGGCCAGATTGAAATCCTTAGAACCCTCCCAGGCGGGACAGGGATAGTTGAGCTCCTGGAGCCCAGGTTGTTGGAGGCCGATCAGCTTGTGGCCCAGTTTCAAGTGTTGCGGCAAGTTGATCTGTCTGCAGCAATAGATCAAGAGCGCACCTTCCTCATAACTGCGATGGAGAAGGTAAGGGTTGCTCGGGATACGGCCAAGCCGATTATAATGGGGGACCTCCACCGCCCGTCTCTGCAGTATGATCAGTTGAGCCGTAGGGGAGTGGACTGCATAGCTCGGGAAGCGGCCGCCCCTTGTGGGGCAATTGATACGAGAGAGCAGATCCTCAAACATCAGAGAAAACTGACTTTCTTGGAATCTGAGCTCGAGGCAGCCCGCGCGGATAAGGAGCTGGTTGTTCAGGAAGCCGACAAGTTCACTCGAGCTTCTGCTGGCTTGGAGCGTGTTCTGGAGAAGCTTGAAGAGGGCTGGCGGGCTCATTCGTATCTGGAGGATGCAGAGCGACTGACTCAAGAGGCCGAGCGCCGGGCCAAACAACGGTTTGAGCGATCGAATGCCTTGCTGAGGGACCATCTCAGGGAGTTATGTGTCGCCGAACCATAGTCGGCCTTTTCTTTATTTATATTCTTTCCTTTTTGAGAGGGAAGTAGTCCCAGAACATGTAGTACCTTTGACTTCCAAATAAAAGAGTATGTTTTATTTTACCCTTTATTTGTATTGCTTGTTGTATTCGTGGTGTTATGGTATTTGCCCCATTGGGGGACTATTTGTGGACCTATTACCCTTGGCATAACTTGGTTTTAGGTACGGATAACAAGTTTGATAGGGATACTTAGAACAATTCCACAGTAAGGTGGCTATGGAAGTTCTTGGTATCGGGAGAAAGAATGCCACGGAGCAGCTGGGCTCCCTGGGCATGATGAGAAATGAGGCGCATGTACTAGAAAACTTAGTACAAGACTTGTGGTCAGCAGAGGACATTTGTGGGCCTATTATCCTTGGCGTACTCCGGTTTTGGGTACGGATAATAGGTCGAGAGAAAACCAACATATTTACTCATAGGTAATGAGGACGTGGTAAATATGAGGGCTTCTTCAATGGAGCCTTCCTACTCAGAGGTAATGAGGACGTGGCAGGAGTGGACTCCATGAAGGGTATATAGAACAACTCAGAGGTAATATGGATGTGGAAGTTCTATATGAGGGGTGATTTATTTTTTGGCGGAAGCGAAACAACTCAGAGGTGACATCGACGTAGTTGTTTCTGAAAATTTGTGGATCTGTTACCCTGTTTATGCACTGAGAGTACGGGCATTAGATCATGAGGAAGATGCTCTTTTGGGAAGGAAGTTCAAAGGTATGATCATACATGATTTACCACCCAGAAGATGCGATATATATTCATTTGAAGTGACCAGAGTGTAAGTTCAGCGGTACATGTGGGTACATAACTCAACAATCTGGGAGATTTGGAGTCAAAGTATAAGTTCAGCGGTACCAGAGGGTACATAACTCAACTATCTGGGAGATTTGGAGGATGTCATTTTAGATATATTACTTCTTCAGGAACTTGTCGTTGATGGACAACATGAGCAAGTCTCCATTTTGTTTTGCAAGGCGGTAAGCACCATTGGAGAATACAGTCTCGATGACAAATGGGCCTTCCCACTTTGGCAGTAATTTGTTGGCGGTTTTGTGAGTCATAACCATCGGCCTCCGAACTGCCAGAACGAGATCGCCCACTTGAAATGTTCTGAGTTTAACCGTCTTATTGAAGGCTTCCGAGATGCGTGCTTGGTACAGCTCGATTCGTTGTTGAGCTAACAGGCGCTTCTCATCTAAGACCTCCAGTTCTTGCAACTGGCGAGATAATTATCATCCGTCGTCAATCGATAGGTGAGGGCGACGCAGAGCGAGGGGATTTGGGTCTCCAGAGGGAGAACTGCCTCACTCCCATACACCAGAGAGAATGGTGAGCTTCCGGTGGCCGTCCGGACTGTAGTACGGTACGCCCATAAGCATTCGCCAAGCTTTTCATTTCAGTCACATTTGTTGGAAGACACGAATTTCTTGAGCAGCTTGATTATAGTTTTGTTGAATGCTTTCGCCAAACCATTCGCTGACAGATTGTACGGTGTTGAAGCAACATTTTAGATCCGATGTTTGTCGCAAAACCGATAGAAGGCGTGGCTTGCAAACTGCGGACCGTTGTTGTAGATGATCCTTCGAGGCAGTCCGAAGTGATAGGTGACGTGATGCTTAAGGAAGCTGATTACGTTTGATATCTTCACTTCTGCAAGCAAAATAGTTTCCGCCCATTTGGAGAAGTAATCTGTGATTGCGAGTATAAAACGGTATCCTGTGGACGAAGGTGGAGTGATCGGACCGATGATGTCCATTCCCCATGCTTCGAATGGCCTGGATGCCACCGTTGGATGTAAGAACTCGAATGGTTGATGGATAAAATCTTCATGGACTTGACTGGCTTTGCACTTTCTTGCATAGTCTATCGCATCTGCCATCATCGTAGGCCAGTAGTAGCCCATTTGGTGAAGGCGGTCTTGTAATTTCGGGCCAGGCTGATGGGCTCCACAGACGCCATCGTGAGCTTCACGCACGGCTTCTTTGGCTTCTGTATTTGACAGACATCGAAGCAGTAATCTATCGTATGATCGTCGATGCAGCATTTTTGTCTCCGTATTATATAAGAATCTGAGGGAACGCCTTCTGATGGAAGTGGCTTCTTTTGGATTCTTCGGCAAGATGCCGTAGACTACGAAGTCAATGAATGGCTGTCTCCAGTCTGGTGCTTCGTCGACTGTCAGAGCGGAGTAACTCTCAACACATTGAACATTATTCTTGTGACAGACCAATTCACGGCCTATTACTTCAACCAAATGGTGATCATGATTCGGAGCCGCCAAGGAAGCGGCAAGGCCTGCTAGGGCATCGGCTTCAATGTTCTGGAGCCGGGGAACGTGTTCTATGAAGAACCCTTCCAAGGATGAGATGATGTCAATCGCTATTTGGTGATAGGGGATCATGTCTTCATGACGAACTTCATATGAACCCCGGATCTGGTTAACGATTAGCTGTGAATCGCCATATGCTTCGAGGTATTCTACCCCCAGTTCTTTTACAAGTCAGAGGCCGATAACTAGAGCGTTGTACTCTACCACGTTGTTTGAACAAGGTTTCGTGAGGGAGTACGCCCGATTGATCACCAATCCGAAAAAAAAAATCAGCACCACTCCGACTCCGACTACGATATTGCCTTTGGGCCTAGTTCTTGAAGCGCCGTCGAAGAACATTCGCCAAACGGCATCATGGGAGACCACATTTGAATTGGCGACCTCATTTGGGATCTCTTCGTATATTCTGGTTGACTCGAAACCTGGATGGGCTGCTAAAATATTCGCCAGAGCTTGACCTTTAACAGCCTTCTATGGGACGAAGATCATATGGTAGGGAGATAATAATATTGCCCAACTAGCAAGGCGAGAGCTGAGTGCCCCCGGTTTGGTCATGAGGACCCTGAGAGGGTTGAATCGTGATATCACATGTATGGTTTGTCCCGTGATATAGTGTCGCATCTTTTGAATGGCGAACACTAGAGCAAGGCACTCCTTTTCTACGGCAGTGTATCGATGCTTAGGCCCTACCATCATTCGACTGAGGTCGTAGATGGCTTGTTCATGGTCTGTATCATTTTTTTGTACTAGTAGAGCACTGAGAGAATGCTCTATAGCTTGTACATAGAGCAAGAATGGCTTTCCAGCAACTTGGGCCACCAGGACTGGAGGGTTCGACAAGTATTTTTTGATGTTGTCGAAGGTGCACTGGCACTCTTCATCCCATACGAAGGAGATGCCTTTCTTCATGAGGTGCGTGAAGGGTTGACATCGTCCAGAGAGGTTAAAGATAAACCTCTTGATGTAAGCTAGCCTTCCTTGAAGGCCTCTGAGTTCGTAGAAATTTCTTGGAGGACCCATCTCCATGATTGCCTTCGTCTTCTCAGGGTCGACATGGATACCCTGGGAGGTAACGATAAAACCCAAGAACTTTCTGCTGGATACGCCCATGAAGGATTTCGTGGGATTCACCTTCAAATTATGCGCCCGCATCAAGTCGAATACTGTCTTCAGATTATGCAGATGATCTTCTTTAGAGCGGCTCTTGACGGCGATGTCATCGATATAACACTCCACTGTCTTGCGTAAATTATCTCTGAAGATGACGCTCATGGCTCGTTGATAGGTGGCGCCAGCATTCTTTAAACCAAATGGCATGACTGTGTAGCAGTATGTGCCAATCGGTGTTCGGAATGATGTATGCTTTCCGTCGTCAGGGAACATCTTAATTTGTTTTTACCCTGAGAAGTCATCCAATAATGACATGCGTTCGAAGCCCCAGGTGTTGTCAATCATTATATCTGTAGTAGGGAGGGCAAACTCATCCTTAGAACACGCCTCGTTCAGATTTTGGAAGTCAATGCAGATTCGGATCTTTCCGTTCTTCTTGAGGACTGGTACAATATTGGCTACCCATTCTGGATGTTGTTCCTCGCAAATGAGGCCGCTGGCTATCAGTTTGTTGACCTCGGCCTCGATAGAGTTCATGATGTATGGGCAAAACCGTCGTTGCTGCTGCTTGACCGGCTTTACGTCCGGACGAATATTGAGTTTGTGAAGTGCAACCTCGGGGTTTAGCCCTGTCATGTCTTCATAGCTCCAGACGAATACGTCAATGTATTCTCTGACGAGTTGCAGTAGCGATTCTTGCTCTTCGTCTGTCAGACTTTTGCTAACGAGGATTGGTTTTGAAGAGGACTCATCGTCGAGGTCAACTTGCTTGATCTCATCTTCGGTAGGAGGCTCTCTTTGTTCGAACCGCTTCTTCCATTGTACGTCTAGCTGTTGGGCCCACGGCTCTAACTTAAGAATTTCAGGAATGTCTTCATCTTCTTCATAGGCGTCGGCGAATGCCATATTGATAGACAAGACTTGCCTGAATACGTCCCCAATGCTGACATCCGAATCAGAAGTTGGTGATCCGGTTGAGTGTGAACGCCAGTCGCATTCCTTATCTGAGCTTTCAGGGGTCGTTGCAGGTGTAACATAACCTAGTACATGTCTGGCCTTGTTGTAGTAATCACGTGATATTCCAGCCAGGACTGGTAACTGTAAGGGTATTCGCCGACCAGTTCCGTAATTTAAGCCTAGCGTAGTCTCCAGGTCATACCCTTATTTTTGTATGAGGTACTTGGATCAAGAGCTATACAGATAAAGGGGCAGTCTTCCGACGTCAGGTTCGAGATCGAATTCTTCTATCCTGAATGGTTGTGGATCATTCTTCCGGTCGAAGATGATTGGAGGGTCCTCTCCCTTGACTGTGAAGCAGGCGTCTTCCCCGGAAGTAAGTGTCACGACCCGTACCCGCTTTTCGGATACGAAGCATGTCCAAGCCCAGCTATGTATCGAACGGACTCCAGCCCGACTCGAATACGTAAACGCTGTCAAGGCTATGGTATACTGCCAAATCATGGCAAACAAATCTATATCTCAATCCACAATAAGAATATGAAACAAGAATGAACACTATGTGTCGTGGTCTGCAGCCCACTAGCAAGCATGTCTGATAAGACTCTAAAGAAAAATAACAAGAGTCTAAACTGAATCAAGAAACAGGATATCTCATGATATTGAAGAAAGCACGAGAGGATAATAAACACAATAACGATACCTGAATCCCGTAAGCGTATCATCACGTCTGCCATCCAGAGCTGCTAACTAACTTCACGCAATAACTAACCTGAAGAGATCATCAGGTCCTCAGGGGACATAGCAAGATACATAAAAACATGCCTATCTAGCAGTTTATCATGCAATAAAGAAAATACAGGAAATAAACAAGAAAGACCAATCTGCACGAAAATACGACTATACACGACTGGAAGAACCACTACGCCTAAGCGAACTGCCGGAGAAAACAAGAGAACACAATATCACGATGTCAATAGACAACCAATCGAATACTCAAACCCTCGTCCCTAGTGTGGACTCGCAGGTCTGAACAACTACTAGCCCTCGCCCCTAGTGTGGACTCGCAAGCTAGCATCACCCTCGTCCCTAGTGTGGACTCGCAGGTGTGACCCATATACTACTAACCCTCGTCCCTGGTGTGGACTTGCAGGCTAGCATCACCCTCGTCCCTTATGTGGACTCGCAGGTGTAGACATATAACTACTAACCCTCTTCCCTGGTGTGGACTCGCAGATTAGCTTACTAACTCTTGCCCCTGGTGTGGGCTCGCAAGTTAGCTTAACTACTAACCCTCGTCCCTAATGTGGACTCGCAGATTAGCTTACTAACTCTCACCCCTATTGTGGGCTCGCAAGTTAGCTTAACTACTAACCCTCGTCCCTAATGTGGACTCGCAGATTAGCTTACTAACTCTCGTCCCTAATATGGGCTCGCAAGTTAGCTTAACTACTAACCCTCGTCCCTAATGTGGACTCGCAGGTTAGCTTTAAGAATTTCAAGGTACAGCAGTTCCGATATGACTTATTCATCCTATAACATGATGCGACTCAGTCCAAGTACAAGAGATGACACGACACGACCCAATCACGATACACGAGAAAACCAATCCAATATGAACTATAAAGCTAATTATAAACAAGGCTATATATAAACTAGCAGGCATGATATACAAATCACATATAAATAATCAACTAATAAAACTGTATAATAATAAAAATATGCATGTAAATAAACTGTAGAGGAAGGCAAGGTATCTTGCCTGATGGTTGTATGGAGAACCAATAAGATACCGTCAATTGGCAAGTCATATAGTCCAAGTCATCACAACTCTCTCCGAAAGCTGAAACGAACATTACCAATGTTCTCAAATAGTCAAATTAGCTAGGATTGCCTGTCCTTAAGTCCAATTCCGGATACAAGGGCAAAACGGTAATTTCGGGCAAAACGTTGTCCGTTGTTGGACCCGCTTTGCACCAAAAAATGTGCCAGGGTCAATGGTCTCAAAGTTATCAAGCTATATGTCTAGGATCTGGTTTTCCGATACGAATCCAACCGTATGTCCAAAGTGAATTTCGGCAGGCCGTGAACAAAATCACCCGTTGAGTCGGACCGGGGGGCCCGCGATATGGCAATTTTATCAACTGTTTCAGAATCGGACCAAACTTGGCATACAGGACCAGAAAAAAGATACGGTCCTGATGGTGCAAGTTTTGTCTTGATCTGACGAGCGTGCACAATGTAATTGAGAAATTTACAAAGTGCACGATATGGTGAATTTCGGCGGATGTGCATCAAATTCGTCGCGCACACGCGACTAATTTGAATTCCGTCAAAGCCCACACGACCACGAAGTCGATACACAGCTTTCGATGCTTTCGGTTCGCGACCACGTCGCCCGGAAATGCGGGACGGACGTGGTATCAGACAATTTTCTAGTTTTCTAATATTTTGAAAATAGTTTTTTGCTAAACTTGGAATCAAATAACTTTGTCCCTACTTAATGAAATCAAGATCTAGAAAAATGGGTTTACTGTCGTATATGTTGTAAATAAGACTGTCCAAGTGGTTTTCCAAATTGATCATTGGTTCGACCGGGATCGACCTTCCAAAACAGTATATTGGTTGGGTTTACTGTCAACTTTGAGACAGATTTTCGTCAAGTTGACATCGATTTTTAACTCAATTTCGTTTTGGTTTAAACCGAAACTATCATATCGGAATAAAGACATATAGGTTAGGTTTTACCTGCGCAATCGATTCGAAGATTGGTATAGCGTGGTGGTCGTTTCCTTCCCGCGAAGTCGGCCTCGCAAGGCTGATGTTGCTGTTCTGTTCCCGTGCCAGTGTGCGCGGGGTCGGGCTTCTACGCCTAGCCGGCCGACGATGCACGATGGTGGCGCTGGGACGCCCTCGAGGTCGGGGTGGGGTGTGGCGGGTGTTGGCGAGTTTAGGGTTTCCGTTTTGACGA
>JANAVB010004797.1:11178757-11408757 GCA_029216955.1 Iris pallida
GTTTTTATATTATATATATATATATATATTATATATATATTATATATATATATATATATATATATATATATTTATATTTATATAATATTATATCATGGATTTTATTTTATTGCCTTTATATATTGATAATTACTAAATTATTTTAGAAATGTTTAAGATTTTAGGAGTTTTAATAGAAATTTTATTGGGTTTTTAAAGGTATATATGTGTGTGTATATAGTATATCTATATATACATACATACATATTATAATGGAAAAAAAATGAAGGCTTGTGGCTTACTGTTCCCAAAAGGGAACATTATAGTACATTGAATGGGAGCACCCCGACCCAAGCAATGAAGCAATGGCCCAAAAGAGAACAGTATGCTACATGCTCATCCCGGCCATGAAGCCGAACCCATGGGACCGACCCCAGCAAGCAGCTCGGCTGCTTGTATTCTTTTTCGAATCTTTCAAGTTAAATCTCTCGCAAAAGTTTTCCTAAGTATTCCTAAATCTAATCTCTTCCTGATCACCCTAGATTTAGATACAAATCAAATTTTAGATTTAATTTTAGATCAAATCTAAACTCTATATAAATATTTTTAAACCTAGGAACTACTTCCCTTCTTGACTCTCCACGCAGCCTCCTCAAGCCCTTGCGCACGCAAACAGTACCCCATGACCCCAGGCGTGTCTCCTCCGACCTCTGCTCCGCCGCCACGGCCATCGGACCGCCGTCGACCACCACAAACTACCAGGATAACAGAACATCCCATGTTTTGTTTCAGTTAAGGTAACCATCTTCAAACCAAGTTTTCTCCTCGTATACTCCTTCAACTTCTATTCCGTAAACTCCTATCCTGAGCCTACATAACCACCTAGGATCCCCATTGATTAGTTCTAAATAAATTCGTGTAGAAACCCTTCAAAAATTCGATCAAAAACCGAGAAAAATCCTGGTTTACTGAAATTCGAATAACAGAATAAGGTCTCACAGACCCGAATTATAAGGCAAAATCCCGTCGATTCCTCGACAATTTTAAAAAACTTGTTTCAACAGATGCATTCACAACATAAACGAGATGGAAACCTAGTTTTTAGAATTATTTTTCACTAATTATACTGTTGTTAATTAAGTTTCAAAGTTTGGATAAAAACTAATTTTTAAACTAAAATTTTAGAAAAAATTACCCGGTACGACGTGTGCCTTGACAAACCGGGCGACATGGTCGCGCACTATACACATCGAAAGGCACGTATGGATGTTGTCGACGTGTGGGAACTGACGGGACTCGATTTCGTTGTGTGTACGCGGCAAAATCAGTACATATCCGTCGAGATACCCCCGTATCGATGTTTTGCAAACTAGTCCATAACTTCGTGCACGTTCGTCGAATCGACGCAAAACTTGTGCCATCAGGACCGTACCATTTTTCTGGTCCTGTATGCCAAGTTTGGTCCGATTCTGAGAAGGTTGATTTGAACGCCAAATTGGCGGGCCTGCGACCCGCTCTAACGGGCAATTTTGTGCATGGTTGGGTTCGTCTCCTCAAACCGAATCCGTAGACATGTTGTTTGATGACTTTAGAGACCTTAGGTTCTGGCATGCATTTCGGTACAAAGTAGGTCCAACGACGGACATCGTTTTGATCCGAAATTATGATTTTGCCCCTGTTCCAGAATTAGACTTTTGGATAGGCATTTCCTAGGTATTTCTTTTATGCCAAATCTATTCATGATGTTTATTTTAGCATCCGAGGTCGTTCATAGAAGTTGGCTTCCATTGCTTCCATATTTTGACGATTTGAGTCATCAGGCATCGCCATTCTGCACACTACCCCCAGGCAAGATACCTTGCCACCCACTTTTTATTTATTTAGCTCATATTTCATGTATTATTCATTATTTTTGATACAAAATAAACTGTGATACATGGCATAACTTGTTAGAACTTACTGTTCAGTTATATTTCCTGTTATGTATTATTTTCTTACCCATTTAAACTTAGAGTTAAGGGACCACCCTTTGTGTGTTGCATTCATAGGCCTTGACACATTTGTACCACGTTATTGTGAGTCACATATAGAACTCAGACATGCGTGACTGGCTGGCTACTAGTACGTATAAGCCGTGCGATAGGATTAACCGCTAATAGACATTGCATGCTTAGTTTGACTTAGCGGTTAATAGGGGTTATGTGTTGTGGATACAACATAGTAGGCATTGGACGGGGAGTACATATCCTTAGTGTATGGGCTACTTTACATATTTTCCTTGTGACCGTACACTCCACTGGAGATGCGGGTTGACGACCCCTTATTACTGCTGGCCACTGACGTTCGTAGAACGATTATGCCTGAGGCCCCTGGTGCCCCAAAGGGGGACTAGGCCGATCCCATTTTTAGCCAGGGCCCATGCATTGGAGGGATGTGCTTAAACTGCATTCACATAGAATGGTAGGCTACCCTTATCCGTTAGGTACGAGTACTCTTGTGTTGGGTACTTGTATCTGACCGTGGCTTGGAACAATAACTTGTCGCAGATTAGTTCACCACATCTTGACCTTGTTTATTATAGGTATGGCTTACTACTCCGATGAGAAGGTATTGAACCTTGTTGGGGTCCGAATACCATATTGGATTCATAGCATGAAAAGATACGTCATCGTGAATTAGTTTACCATCTCCTGTCCTTGTTTGGTTGGAAGGATGGTAAGCTAGTTCAATAGGTGTGTATTGGACAATGTTATGATCGGATCTTACTTATTCTTATTGAGCAGTATTTATTCAGTTTATGTGGCATGTTCTTTTTGTATCTCGTCACGTCCCTCTGAAGACCTGGTGATCTCTCCAGGTATAGGTATGCAGGACTTCCCGCAGGAGTATGGCTCCGCTATAGACTCATCCTTCACATTCGAGCGAGTTGTACCTTCTGATCACAGCTGTCCCTGTTGGGTCGAGGAGCCTATTTAGTCATCATTTCTTATTTTATTTATCTTGGAGGTTGGACTCTATTTCCTTTCAGTTTATTCTAGTGCCGGTAGTGGATTTGTCTCTGCCCGACCAACAGCTATATTTTGACATTTACTGTGTTTCATGAGATACCATTTCTCTTTATATTCTGTGTAGATGAGACGTAGTTTTTACCTGTGACTATTTATTATTATTCACAATACAGCTTATGTGTATATTCGAGATTTCCATATATTGGAGTATATCTCGTATATATGCAGCTGGCATGCTACGTTCCTAGTCCTACGTATTTTAGGACTGGGACGTTACATGTTTTTGTGGTGGCCCATGCAGGTCAAGATAAATTGTTTGGTTACTTTACCGTACCAAGCAAGCCTGCGTATAGGATTAGAAATTTAGGATCACATCCACATATATGACATTCTATCTCGCCTTTATTTTGAACTCCCAACTGTCTATCTTGATTGCTTCTTGCTTGAATTATTCTTCCGTAAACCCTTATCCCACTATCGTGCGTACTAGGTCGTCATGTTCCACCATTCAATCACACTACTGGTTCAATTCTTAAGTTGGGTAGGAAGCCTCACAACCTAAATTCCTTTGACTTTAACCAAGGTCTTAGACAAGAAGACAGTAGGACGGCTGTAGAGACACGAACACCGGACACGACTTAGATTCTTAAGTAGCTTAGACTACTTATATTTTCTTTCATCATTATCTTGCGTATTTATAATTGGACTACCTTGACTAATGTTGCTATTATAGCCTAGTTTTGCGAGCTTACTCTCTCAGCGAGCTTGTTCAGGACATATATTTTATGGTGGGCGTCCACTGATACATTGTCTTATCAGAACCTGTGTATTGTGGTCTGATCAACCATAGTGCAATTGGTTTGCCTTTTGTACGATTTTACGTGGATTGAGATATGGTTAGCTTAATATATTTGCCCTCTAGGATCTTATCCACGGGTTGTTGATATTTTGAATTCTTTATTAAACTCTCTTTCAATTTCTTGACTCAAACCCTATCTGAATCTATTCTAACATTGCCCTTATCTTCGTGCCAGCAATATGACTCTACACAGCGGACACACCTCCACCCTAGCCATCACATCTGGTAATACAACTTCCCAGGGAGAACAGGTTCCCCTAATGACCCCGATGACTCCGTATCAGCTAGAGCCACAGCAAAATACCACGAACCCATCGACAGTGCAACAGAAAGCCCAAGTGCCCCCAGTCAGCCAGGTTGCGCAAACTACTGCATTACTATCAAGAGAAACTGCAGCATCCCCATTGCCTTAGCAGTTTTTACCACAGCCTGGACCCCAGCTGCCCTCACTTCCGACTGGTACGGACCCAACCACCCAGTCCATGTATGCTATGCTACAATCTCAGTGGCAATAAATGGAAATGTTGAGGCAGAGCATGATGGCCTACCTAGCTAGACCTCCACCACCAGCCCTGGTACCAGCTCCAACGCCTGCTCCGCAACCTTATCTAGGCTCTATTAAGGATTTCATCGATATGGGGCCTAAGAATTTTAAGGGTACCCAGAGTCCTTTAGAAGTTTCCGCTTGGCTCATTAGCACGGAAAAATTCTTGAAGGCATCCCAGTTGCCAGCACATGATTGGATGGCAGCAGTCGACTTACTCTTAGAAGATAATGCTCATTACTGGTGGAAGGCTGAAGAGAGGCGACTGGATACTGGAATCACATGGGAGCAGTTTTATGACCTCTTATATGAGAGATTTTTCTTCATCCATGTTCGAGATGCCCTCTACGACCAGTTTCTTCATTTAAAATAAGGGATCATGTCAGTAGATGAGTACGATGCAGAGTTCAGCCGCCTGAGCAAATTTGGTGCATCGTTGATACCGACGGAGCAGGAAAGAGCGATGAGATTCCATCAAGGGCTTTCACCAGTACTCAAGCCTTACACTGCCACACAGTCTCGAGTCTCTCATGCAGCTGTTCTAGAGGAAGCACGTAGTCAGGAGCTCCTCCGTAAGGAGGCACAGCATGACCAGAGGTGTCCTACCCCAATGCACAGACCAGTTAGAGTTGACCCGAGTGGACCTATCAGACGTCCCATGGCATATCAGCAGGAGAGAGCAAGGCCCTACCAGGCTCGAGAGAAGCATATTTGCCATTTCTGCGGAAGACAAGGGCACATTTAGAGAGATTATCGCATTCGGTTGGGCCAGTATTTAGGCTGTGGATCGAAGCAACACAAGGTCAAAGATTGTCCTGGACAACATGACTTAGCATCGCATCAGCAGACCCAAGGACCAATACTATTTGCTTTAGCACCAGCTTAGCAGCAGATGACAAGACCCCTAGCACCGGGAGTAGGAGCACCACAAGGATATCAGCAGGGACTACCCGTACCTGACCAGGCAGCTCATATTAGGAAGGAAATGAATAGACAAAGGCATGGGCAAACATTTACCATGGAGGCGATAGACACCCATCCTGAGATTGAGGATCTAGCAGGTATTACCCTAGTTCTACCAAATGTTTTATTAGACAAGACATATCACTAAAACCACACACCTTAATAGATAGTCATTGGGCATAACAAAATGCTTCTCTTTGTTGTGATTACTAGTTCTCAATCCAAATGCATGAACACAATTATCGACACCATTAAAAACTATATGCATGATCTGTGACCTCGTCAATAACCTTGGAATGCTATAGAAAGGTTAGTCATTCAACCTCTAAGAACGCCTCTATGAACTTGACAAAAGTCCTCCACTTGAGTTGATAAATCAAGTGGTTATGACGTCAAATTCTACCAAGTGTCATTTTGATGCCTCTACCGTGACTTCGATATTTGGAGCACAATACCAGCCTACCATCTTGTGCTCCGTCTTAATTACACCTCATGCACGACTTATTAACCCTTAGAACAACCACGAATGAAATTCTCATCCCACTTGATTTTTACCATGCAAGACCAAACCAATCCCACAAACAACTGGATGCCCATTATCCATTGTAAGACTAAGAATACCCCCAACTGGTAGAATATGGTACCCATTTAAAATTTTGTACCCTACCTCCTTCACCCTTGCAGACAATAAGTTATGAGTTGAAACACTTCTTTTCATATTCCGCTCTATTATATTTTTATTAAGTCTTATTTTAATTTCGAGGATGAAATTTTTATAAGTTGGGTAGGATGTAAACCCCCTAAAAAAATTTCTACTTTTATTCATAATTATTAAAAAGAAATAATTGGTATATTTTTTTAAAGAAATAATTTATTTACTAGAAGTGGTAAAAAATTTATTTTAGCCTTGCAAAGTGAGTAGAAATTTTCCTATTTTTATGTGTGGGTTATTTGATGCAAAATAATTCTATATTATAGGTTACAAATACTTTAGAAATTACTATTATTTTGTTTTTAAAATTTCTAGAACATATTTTTAGGAACTTATTAAGTATTTAAAGGATTTTTGGTATTTTGAAATAGTGGTAATATATATATATATATATATATATTTTTTTTTTTTTTTTATATATATATATATATATATATATATATATATATATATATAAATATATATATATATATATATCATGGATTTTATTTTATTACCTTTTATATATTGATAATTACTAAATTATTTTAGAAAGTTGTTTAAGATTTTAGGAGTTTTAATAGAAATTTTGTTGGATTTTTAATGGTATATATATGTGTGTGTATATATGTATATCTATATATACATACATTCATATATATAATGGAAAAAAAATTAAGGCTTGCGGCTTTCTGTTTCCAAAAGAGAACAGTATAGTACATTGAATGGGAGCACCCCAACCCAAGCAATGAAGCAATGGCCCAAAAGAGAACAGTATGCTACATGCTCATCCCGACCATGAAGCCGAACCCATGGGACCGACCCAAGCAAGCAGCTCGGCTGCTTGTATTTTTTTTTCTTTTTCAAATCTTTCAAGTTAAATCTCTCGCAAATTTTTTCCTAAGTATTCCAAAATCTAATCTCTTCCTGATCACCCTAGATTTAGATACAAATCAAATTTTAGATTTGATTTTAGATCAAATCTAAACTCTATATAAATATCTTTAAACCTAGGAACTACTTCCCTTCTCGACTCACCACGCAGCCTCCTCAAGCCCTTGCGCACGTAAACGGTACCCCGTGACCCCAGGCGTGTCTCTTCCGACCTCTGCTTCGCCGCCACGGCCATCGGACCGCCGTCGACCACCACAAACTGCCAGGATAACAGAACATCCCCTGTTTTGTTTCAGTTAAGGTAACCGTCTTCAAACCCAGTTTTCTCCTCGTATACTCCTTCAACTTCTATTCCGTAAAATCCTATCCTGAGCCTACATAACCACCTAGGATCCCCATTGATTAGTTCTAAATAAATTCGTGTAAAAACCCTTCAAAAATTCGATCGAAAATCGAGAAAAATCTTGGTTTACTGAAATTCGAATAACAGAATAGGGTCTCACAGACCCGAATTGTAAGGCAAAATCCCGTCGATTCCTCGACAATTTTGAAAACCTTGTTTCAACAGATGCATTCACAACATAAACGAGTTGGAAACCTAGTTTTTAGAATTATTTTTCACTAATTATACTGTTGTTAATTAAGTTTCAAAGTTTGGATAAAAACTAATTTTTAAACTAAAATTTTAGGAAATATTACCCGATACGATGTGTGCCCCGACAAACCGGGCGACGTGGTCGCGCACTGTACGCATCGAAAGGCGCGTATGGATATTGCCGACGTGTGGGAACTGAAGAGACTCGATTTCGTTGTGTGTACGCGGCAAAATCAGTGCGTATCCGTCGAGATACCCCCGTATCGACGTTTTGCAAACTAGCCCTTAACTTCGTGCACGTTCGTCGAATTGACGCAAAACTTGTGCCATCAGGACCGTATCGTTTTTCTGGTCCTGTATGCCAAGATTGGTCCGATTCTGAGAAGGTTGATTGGAATGCCAAATTGGCGGGCCCACGACCCGCTCTAACGGGCGATTTTGTGCATGGCCAGCCAGAATCCAACATTGGGCATACGATTGGGTTCGTCTCCTCAAACCGAATCCGTAGACATGTAGTTTGATGACTTTAGAGACCGTAGGTTCTAGCACGCATTTCGGTGCAAAATGGGTCCAACGACGGATATCGTTTTGATCCAAAATTATGATTTTGCCCCTGTTCCAGAATTAGACTTTTGGACAGGCATTTTCAAGGTATTTCTTTTATGCCATATCTATTCGTAATGTTTATTTCAGCATCCGAGGTCGTTCACAGAAATTGGCTTTCATTGTTTCCATATTTTGACGATTTGAGTCATCAGGCGTCGCCATTCTGCACACTACCCCCAAGCAAGATACCTTGCCACTCGCTATTTATTTATTTAGCTCATATTTTATGCATTATTTATTATTTTCTTTATGCAAAATAAACTGTGATACATGGCATAACTTGTTAGAACTTACTGTTCAGTTATATTTCCTGCTATGTATTATTTTTTTACCCATTTAAACTTAGAGTTAAGGGACCACCCTTTGTGTGTTGCATTCATAGGCCTTGACACATTTATACCATGTTGTTATGAGTCACATATAGAACTCGGACATGCATGACTGGTTGGCCACTAGTACGTATAAGCCGTGTGATAGGATTAATCGCTAATAGACATTGCATGCTTAGTTTGACTTAGCGGTTAATAGGGGTTATGTGTTGTGGATACAACATAGTAGGCATTGGGCGGGGAGTATATATCCTTAGCGTATGGGCTACTTTACACATTTTTCTTGTGACTGTACGCTCCACTGGAGATGCGGGTTGACGACCCCTTATTACTGCTGGCCACTGACGTTCGTGGAACGATTATGCCTGAGGCCCCTGGTGCCCCAAGGGGGGACTATGTCAATCCCATTTTTAGCCGGGGCCCATACGTTGTAGGGATGTACTTAAACTGCATTCACGTAGAATGGTAGGCTACCCTTATCCGTTAGGTACGAGTACTTTTGGTTTGGGTACTTGTATCTGACCGTTGCTTGGAACAATAACTTGTCGTGGATTAGTTTACCACATCTTGTCCTTGTTTGGTTGTAGGTGTGGCTTACTACTCCGATGAGAAGGTATTGAACCTTGTTGGGGTCCGGATACCATATTGGATTCATAGCATGAAAAGATACGTCATCGTGAATTAGTTTACCATCTCCTGTCCTTGTTTGGCTGGGAAGATGGTAAGCTAGTTCAGTAGGTGTGTATTAGACCATGTTATGATCTGATCTTACTTATTCTTATTGAGCAGTATTTATTCAGTTTATGTGGTATGTTCTTTTTGTATCTTGTTATGTCCCTCTGAGGACCTAGTGATCTCGCTAGATATAGGTGTGTAGGACTTCCCGCAGGAGTATAGCTCTACTATAGACTCATCTTTCACGTTCGAGCGAGTTGTACCTTCTGATCACAGCTGTTCCTATTCGGTCGAGGAGCCTATTTAGTCATCATTTCTTATTTTATTTATCTTGGAGGTTGGACTCTTTTTCCTTTCAGTTTATTCTAGTATCGGTAGTGGATTTGTCTCTGCCCGGCCAACAGCTATATTTTGACAATTACTGTGATTCATGAGGTACCATTTCTCTTTATATTCTGTGTGGATGAGACATAGTTTTTACCTGTGACTGTTTATTATTATTCACAATACAGCTTATGTTTACATTCGAGATTTCAATATATTGGTGTATATCTCGTATATATGCAACTGGCATGCTACGTTCCTAGTCCTACGTATTTTGGAACTGGGGCGTTACATGGGTCTTGGCGCTTGGCCAGACCTTGGCAGTCGGATTATCATCTGCCTTTCCTGTGCGGAGAGGCTGATTGCATCCTTACGCAGAGTGGCCGTAAGGGGTGCAGTTTTGCCAGGTTTACGGGCTTGGAGGTGGATCGTCAGAGGTTCTTCCGCTCCAGTTGCTGCCTCAGTTTGAGCTTGAGTATCTCCTTCGACAAGGTGCCTTTTTGACTTTTCGTACAAGCATAAATTTGAGTAGTAGGATTCGACCCCTTTAAAAGGATCGATGTCGGCAAATTCTGTCCTCACAAAGTTGTGCTTATCGACGTACTTGAAGCACTGGTGCAGTGAGGAAAGCACAATAATGTAATCGTGTATCCAAGGACGCCCCAGGAGAATATTATAGAAAGTGTCCGCATCTATGACATAACAGGTCACTTCTGACTGAAGGTCGCCGATTTGGCACTTCAGGTGAATCTTCCCGATCGGATAGCTTCTGCCTGAATTGAAACCACTAATGGCAGTACTTGTCGGTGTTAGGCGATGCATTGGGATGCGCAGATGGTACAGCAGGCTCTTCGGGATGATGCTTATGGAAGAACCGGGATCAATATACATCCGATCAACCTTGATGTCGCCAATGTATCCAGTATAATACAAAGGGCGATCGTGCAGGTTGGTCTTGATAAGCATATCCTGCAGAGTAAAGACAATATTGGGTATTGCACCTGTGCAAGCGCTGTCTTGGAGATCTATAGGCGAGCTCTCCCTGGTGAGATTGGACTGAGCCAGATATGCGTCTGCATTCTATAGTGCCTCGCTCAGTACGACACAAACATCTTTGGAGAGTCTCAGGGGCTCGTATAGCGACAATTTGGCCGGTGTGTTGGCCAATTGTGCCAAGATGTCAAAGTTGTAGGGCCTCTCCAGCCCATGAGGCATCTCTTTTCGGAGTGGTTTATCAAAGCGAGTCTCCTTCGGCCTAGGCTTGTCGGTCGTCGGAGGCTGAGAAGGTCCTGGGGCATCAGCAGTAGCCGACTGATGATCTTGAGGTGGATTACCCGGTACAGGTTGGGATTGTGCACCTGATTGGGTGACAACATCTGTAACTTCTTCGACCTCTATCAAAATTGTGTGGCAGGATTTGACTTTTCCATTCTTTTTCTTGCTGGTGGAGGGTGGTACGGACTGAGTCACTTCAGGTACCAGGTCCGGATGGACCCATATGACCTCCCCTCGTGATGTGGTAAGGGGCACTAGACCAGCAGTCTGGTTTCGGAGAGGTAGAAGATTAGCAACCTCCATTGTTGCCCGAGGGATGGGCCCTACGTCGTCTTGAGTCTTTGTCGAAGGGAATCTGCCAAACTGTACTGACACCATGTTGGCTGCCACGGTCACCTCTTCGAAATCAATGGCGAGGGCCTTAGAATCGATGAGATGCAGGATGTATCACTTTAGTTGGAAGCAATCTTGCGTAGCATGGTGGACGTAGCGATGGTAGTGACAGTACTTAGGGCTCTCCGTTTCTTCCGGCCGAGGTTCCCGTCTTGGTGGGGGGAGCTGAATTCTACCCCCTTGTATGAGCATGTCCAAGAGGGGGCTTGACATGGCTGTCCTCGAAGGAGTAGGTCATCTGAGGCCACTGCTTTTCTGTCGGCTTTAGTTCAGGCTTCTGGGCTGTGTCGGCCACCATAGCCTGCTTGCCCTTGTTGTCTCGGTTATTGGAGGAATTACCGCCATTGTTGTTGTTGGCATTAGGGCGTTTACCCTTGTCCTCTCCCTCCGAGATGTGCAGTCCCAGTTGGTGAGCTTTTTTCAACTTGTCTTCTGTGCTAGTGGCACTGATGATGAACGTCTTCCAGTCCTTAAACCGACTTTCGCCTATCCAGAGGCTGATTGTGGGAAGCAGCCTCTTTTGGCAGATTTCAATCAAAGAAGAATCTGGATTGCCAGAGGGCAATTTTATCGCGGTTTAGCAAAACCGCTCAATGTAGTTCCTTGTTAGCTCCTTCTCACCTTGAACAACGTCCATGAGGGTGGACATTGTCATATCTTGTCCTACCTCGTAGAACCTTTCAAGGAACATGTTTTTGAAGCCGACGAAGGAATGGATGCAGTTTTCTGGCAAGTTGTGGTACCAGTCAAAGGCGACCCCTTCCAATGCTCCAATGAACAACTGCGTAAGAATGGCGTCGTCATGAGGCAAATGGTCGATTGTGACTTCGAAGTAGGTGATGTACCTGCTTACAGATGTCTTCCCATCATACGGATTAATGTTGAATGGTTTATATCTTGGTGGGAAGGGAACATCTCTCCATGCAGCAGGATACAGTTGTCGTATCCTGAGGTCCTGGCAGGTTTCTCGGGCGTGGAACATGGCCCGGAGCTCCTAGACCTCTCGTCTTGCCTCCTTGGGTTCGTCTGTAGCGGTAGGATCCGATATTGTAGGAGGGTTGTCACCCGGGGTTGAGTTTGAGTCCGTATTGGCTGCAGGACCCAAGCTTGTCTTGCCAAGCGCCCTTCCTTGTAGAGTTGGTAGGGCCTCTTTGATCTCATCCATAGATTTGACCAAGGTATGGAGCATGGCCTCCAGTGTGTCGATGCATTGGCGATCACTGGGATCGTCTTGGTCGTTGTTTGTCATGAACACCGTCCTTGCAGGAGGAGAGATAGATGGAACGGTAGAGGACGTGCCCTCTGAATCATACCCTTGCTCTGAGAAATCGTCAGGGTATGTGGGAATGTTCTCCTCTGGTTCGGACTCAGAAGGAGTGGTACCTCCAGCTTCAGAGCTTGCCTCATCTTGAGAGTTGTGGACGTCCTCGGGGATGTCGGAACCTGCTGCATCAGTTGGAGGAACTGTTTCCCCTGGATTATCTTCTTGGAATACCGGATTGTCGTGGATGTTCGGAGGAGTGGTACCTCCGGCTCCAGCGCCTCCCAGAGATGTGGACGATGAATCTCCAAGTGTGGCAGATTTTGTTTTTAAGCGGGTACCTTGGTAAACTCCTCCTGTAATGGTCGTGGACAACCGCTTGGAAGAGAGTTTCTTGGTTACGCTGGTTGAGATTTTCGGCCTGGAGAAATTTATTTTCTTCCCTCTCCCGCCGCCAGAGATTTTTTGAGCAGAATTGCAGGAGGCGACGAGAAGCGCCTCGTCCACTGAGCTTGGTTGTTGCAGTCGTTGGAAGACGGATTGCCGGTCTTCTTGTACTGCCGCGTTGTTGCAGCAGTAGTTGACAATGACTTGGGTGCAGTGATGTCCATGGAAGAACCCTCTGCACAATGAGGCTTCTTCTCTTTTCTTGCGCTTGTGAAGGATTATGTCACGTAAGTCAGGTGCGTCTCGTGCAAACTTTACACCCAATTTGTGGGCCCGAGAATCACGAGCATCCGAGTGTGTCGGTACTATGTTTGCTCCCTGATTGTTAGAAGACTCTTGGAAACTACTCTGTCCGTTTGCCGCCGGGGGATGGACTCGAGTGGTTCTGTACAACTTTCTATCGGAGGCCCGCATAACAGTAAGCAGTGCGCTTGGATGGTCAGATGTTGGGACAGCTGACTGAGCTCGCCGAGCCCGTGCTGTCCTAGACTTCTTCGCTCTAGCACCCGAGGGTGCATAGCAGGAAGAGTCCTTATGGTGGCATAGAGTCTGGAACTTTTTCTTGGGAGCATCTGGAGGCAGGACCACATGAGAGGCAGTCAAAAACTGACCATGAGCCGTGCAGGGTGGATGTCTTGTTGCTGAGTGTGGCAGCCGCATAAGTGTTCTCTATGCGGCTGGGAACAGTTTGCATGCGGCTAGAAGTTGTGGCCGCATGGGCCTCCTTCATACGGCTGGCAGTTGTGGCCGCATGAGCTTTCTTCATGCGGCCGACAGTTGCGGCCGCATGAGCCTTCTCCATGCGGCGGGCAGTTGTGGCCGCATGAGCCTTCTACATGCGGCGGGCAGTTATGGCTGCATGAGTCTTCTCCATACGGCGGGCTCCCTTACGTGGCTGCTTCTTTGACCGCATTGAGTTCCTCTTTGCCCCTGCAGGTCCAACATCGTAGTGTTTTCCTCTGCCGAACTTGGGGACAGCAGAGTCCTCTACGGTCTGAAGTGGGGCCGCATGAGAGCCTTCTCCGCTGTCTTGAGCGGCAGAGAGCATTTCTTCCAGAGCTCGGGAAGGAGCAAATGATTTGCGCCTCCACTCCCTGTAGGCCTTCTTCGTGCGGGTTTGCTTCTGGACCGGGTCAGCGCTCCTGTCGGAGAGCATTTCTTCAAACGGCTGCTGGTCGAAGCGGACGACCAACATCTGTTGCATGGAGCCGAGCATGGGGGCGTCCAATTACGTCACCAACTTCTCAGCCGTGGAAAAGTTAGTCCCCAGAAGAGTCACCATCGTGTTTGCCATTGATTATAAAAGAACAGAACAGTTTTATGGGAGGACTGGACTTTTACTTCACAACTACAAACTCGCTTGTACAGAAGAGAGCCTATGAACAAGACCTAGGAAAAGCAATCTAAAGTACAATTGTTTTGTCTTTCTGGGCGGTGACGATAGAGGCTCGGGAGAGTGCTATCAACTCTGCCTTACTCCTTGGACGATCGAACGTCGCTTCTGCTCTGATGAAGAAATGCTCTTGTTGGATGCTCTTTGCTCTATAGTTTTCTTTATGTCTTTACCGCTTTCTTCGTCCAGGATTTTGCAAGGTAATGGCACCTTGCTATTTATAGGACTTTGTGATAAGTAGGGTGTGCATTAATTGCTCCTTGAAAAGTGGGCGGTTAGGGATTTGGTTAAGATTAGCATTGATCTTGTTTGTTGGAAATTAATCTGGGCTGTTAATGTTCATTGCAACAAATCTGGGCAGTTAATGTTGATTGTAACAAATCTGGATAGTTTGTTGGAAATCGATCGGGACAGTTAATGTTGATTGCACCAAATCTGTATTGTGATGATTTGTTGATAGCATCAAATCTGATGGGATAAGTCTTGGCCAATCTCCTGCCACATGTCCCAAATGCCTGTCATGTCAATTGCCATAAATCTGAATTATTGGGATTTGATCAACTCCTGCCACGTGTCCCAACTGTTGCGAGCCGCATGGAGGACTGTCATAGTTAAGCCGCATGGGGGTCCTTGCAACTGAGCCGCATGGAAGATCTTACAACTGAGCCGCATGGAGGTCCTTACAACTGAGCCGCATGGAGGTCCTTACAACTGAGCCGCACAAAAGTCCTTACAACTGAGCCGCATGGAAGTCTTTACAACTGAGTCGCATGGAGGTCTTTACAACTGAGCCGCATGAAAGTCCTTACAACTGAGCCTCATGGAGGTCCTTACAACTGAGCCTCATGGAAGTCTTTATAACTGAGCCGCATAAAGAGCTTTGGAAATGGGTGGATCGTACCAGCTATAAGGATTTTATCTTGTCTCTATAGGAGCATGCCATTATGACAGGGTCATCATTTTACCTTTATGTCAGAGCTGTCAATCCATCGTTGTCAGAGCTGCTGCTGTATCAGGGTAATTAATGAGCCGGCTGCTCAGAGCATTTATGGCCAGCTGTAAAGGCCTGTCTTGAGCCACACGAGGCCACGTGGCTTCCTCTTTATCTTTCTGAGCCGCATGAAGGCTCCTTCAGCTATGAGCCGTATGGGGTTGATTTCCAGGCCGCATAAGAAATTATTTATATTTTTCCATGCTTCTACAGCCCCCACCGGCTACCATTGACGCCTCGTCTCCCCCTTGGTTCCTCTCCGGGCATGGCTCCTCCCCTCGCAGCTGATCCCAGCCGACTGATGCAGGAACCCCCACCCTACCTGCAGGAACCCTCGGAGGCCGTACCACCGCGCCCTCACCCCGGTGTTTCAGCCGCCCCCCATCCCCTCCCTCGCCGCCTGGCCCGGTCCCCCTCCGGCTGTCTCTCCAGGTCTAGCTCCTCCACCCGCTGCCAGATCCCCCTCCTCGGGTTGGCCTCACTCGCCGGAGCCCCACCCCCCTCGGTCCCATCCGGCTGTCTCGCCGCCTCGCCCGGTGGGTCTAGCTCCTCCGCCCGCAGCCAAACCCCCCTCCCCCCCGGTTGGCCTCCCTTGCTGGAGCCCCCGTTCCTCTCTCGGCCTACCGGAGCCCCCCCTCTGGGCTTCGCACTCGGGGGGGGGGGGGGGCGAGGCTCCTCGAGCCGTGCGCCCCCCCTCGGGCAGGTCGCCCCCTCTCCCCCTCGGATAGAGCGTCCGCCTTGTGCTCCGCGCCCACACCCACCCCTTTTTCGGGATTCGTTCTCGTTTAACCCTCCCTCGTGCCATTTTGAAATTTTAACTTTCAAAATTTTTGAAATGTTTTGGAAAACAGTGGTTTTTTCGGAATTTGGTTCCCCAAATTTCTGAAATATCGTTTTTCTACATATTGTTTTTATTTTCTAGCTAATCAGGACCCTTTTGGGTTTTCCAGCCCTGCACCTATATTGCTCTTCTTGAGCTCCCCTTAGTTTTATATATATATATATATATATATATATATATATATATATATATATATATATATATATATATAAATATAAATTGTTTTTATATATATATATATTTATATATATATGAGCTATATATACATGTGGTATATAGCTATGTTATATAGGAATAATAGCCTATGGATTAGTGAGTTAGTTTATAAATGACCCAATAGGCCTAACTTGACATAGTTGACTAGCAAGTTGACCAAGTTGACAAAGGTCAACTTTGGGTCAAACATGATCTAAACTTGACCCAAATGGACTTAAAATGACTAGATAACTCAAGTTTGACCTAAAGTTGGGTTAATAGGCTAGTTGACTTAGGGTTGACCTAGTTTGATCAGAATAGTTGACCAGGGTTGACCAATATTGACTAAGGGTTGAATTTGACCTAGAATGACCTAGAATCATTTAGAATGCATTGTAGATTACTCTTATTTCATATTAGACACTTTGTAACCTGTGGTCTCTAAGTAGGACTCAGAAACTTCTGTTCGGACTCATATTCTCATCAGACATTCGGGATATCAGACAAGTATATTCTCTGACCGTTTTATACTTGTTAGGAATTATATTCTTATTATAGACTAATTTACTTGATGCTGACACGATGTTATCACGGATTAGTACTATATGGATCTTTACATGAGATGGTATCCCCCTCGGGTGATTCAAATACATCAGGTCATGTGCTAGTTACGAACATCATGTATTTCATGGATCTTATTATTCATGTACACTCATGTGCTCTTATGTACTCTAATGATCTCATGAGCCTCATGTATAAACTTTCATGTACAATGACATAACCTGCATAGATCCTTGTGTATTAATTGGGGTACGGGGGACTAGTAGTCATGTGAACAATTACAAAGTAATATAATCATGTATAAACTCTGTATTATAATCATGTATAAACTCAAGCCGTTCACATAACTATCTTATACTCTAAATCACATAGTCACTTACAATTCTCTATTACCATATATTGATAACTTTTGTTTATCAGATTCTCTCTTTCTCTTCATATTTATTTCTTACAGCGTTTTATGTATCTTATTCTATAGCATGCTTTATATTTTCTGTCATGATATGAACTGCATGAGATGTATTATGCTCGTTCCTGTCCTGATTGGACCTATTGAAAATATTACAGAGAATGAGGAGGAGTTTTGTCCTACTTACTATAGAGCTGGCTTAGATGACACCGGTGACTTGAACCCTCAGGAGGATCCAGCAGTTGCTGAGTAATTGCCCATTGTCTAGCTTAGACTTCTAGACTAGTTATTTTTATTTACATGTTTTATTGTTGAGATGTACTTCAGTTATTTGGATTTTGATGTTGTTTAAACATCCAAACTTATTTCTTTCAGTTGTAGTTCTCTGTTGAGATTATTATCCATCTTTTATCTCTTCATTCCATCTTAGATTCTGTGATTGAGTTTTACTTTATATGTTGTCCTCCTTTTGAAGAGTATATCATTGTACAGGTACAATTATATTGTTAGATGTTGTGACCTAGGACAGCGTTCTACCGCCGATACTGCGGCGCAGGCTGGACGTACCCACTTCTCGTGCCCTTACACTGGGTGCGGTCATGACACATGATTTATTAAAAAGAACTTTCCTTGAACTTTTCATCTATTTTTTGTGCGTTTGTCTTTTCTGTTGGCGTGCTTGACCGCCTGCACTTCTGTGAAGCTGGGTTCGTAGCGAGAGCACCAACCTGTGCCGTTTGTCATCTACACCTTTATGAAGATGGTTGGGTAGCGATAGTACACACCTACGCCTTGTGTCATCCTATATTTTTTTATGCTTCTACAAGACCCCCTTCAAAGTGTCCCAAACTTGAGTCCAGCTCGGGACACTTTGAAAAGAAGCATGACACGTGTTTCTTTGTAGGTAAAATACCCATCACATCTGCTGCCAGGCTGACGTCATGCTTGGGCCTCAGCATTAAATACCTCAAGCCGTCGCTTCCTTAAGTTTTGATCATGGCTCCTTGTTTGTCATGAACGTTTATCATGACCTTTTTTTGAACCCACGCCATTTTGAGGGTTTACGTATCGTCTTGTCTTCTTTTGTTAATGTGGTACGGCTCTGTGAGCACCCACTGGAGCGTGAGGGCTTTCGCTGGTATTGCTTGTCTTCATACGTAGTATTTCTTCAGAAACTGCCATTGATTTGCTTCATGAGTAAGTCACCATTAGACTTGGCCAGTCGGTAAGCGCCGTTGGAATACATCGTCTCTATGATGAACAGTCCCTCCCACTTGGGTTCAAACTTCCCTGTCATTTTATGAGTCATCACCATCGGTCTTCGAACTGCTAAGACGAGGTCGCCCACCCACTTAGAACGCTCTTTCTCAGACGTTTTTGTTAAAGGTCCCAGAAATACGAGCTTGGTAAAGCTCGATTCTTTGATGTGCTAGTAGGCATTTTTCGTCCAACGCCTCTAAGTCTTTTAGCCTTCGGCGCTGATTATCTTCTTCAGTCAGCTGGTTGGTGATAGCAACCCGTAAGGATAGAATTTGGATCTCCAGACGAAGTACTGCTTCGCTCCTATAGATAAGGACGAATGGTGTGCTGCCCATGGGGGTTCGAACGGTCATATGGTAGGCCCATAGACATTCGTCCAGTCTCTCATTCCAATTGTGTTTGTTAGAAGAGACGACTTTCTTGAGCAGTTTGATGATGATTTTGTTGAATACCTTGGCTAGTCTATTAGCCACAAGATTGCAAGCCGTTGATGCCATATTCTGTATCCGGTTTTTGTCACAGAATCGATAGACTGTGTGGCTTACGAATTGGAGGCCATTATCGTGGACAATCCTTCTAGAAACTCTGAAGCAGTAAATGATGTGGTGCTTGATAAAGCTGATAACATTAGGGGTTTTCACTTCTACCAGTAGCACCTCTTTCACCCATTTGGAGAAATAGTCGGTGATGGCGAAGATAAACCGGTGTCTTTTGGAGGAGGACTGGTTGATCGGCCCGACGATGTCCATTCTCTATTCCTCAAATAGCCAAGCGGCCACTGTAGGGTGTAGATATTCCGAAGGCCGGTAGGTGAAGTCAGCATGAAACTGACATGCCCAACACTTCTTTGTGTAATCTACGACATCTGCCATCATGATGGCCTAATAATAGCCCATGCGGCGCAACCGGTCTTGCAACTTAGGGCTGTTCTGATGGGCTGCGCAGGTTCTGTCATGTATCTCCCAAAGTTGTAAAATCCCTCATAATGTAATAGAATATTTAAATTTTTTTATTTTATTTAATTCTAATTTATTTTTATCTTATTTATATTATATAAAAGGACTATAGCCATGGTTGAGTTTGAATATGCAAGACGATTAGAAAGTATGGCATGTCTAGCGTAGTCGGGTGCTTTAACTAGCATGCTAGCTATGTTAGGAATGTCATGGTCATAGTGTAATCTCTTGCATGTTAACCATTCAAATTATGGCACAAGTTATATTTTTGTTTAATTAATTAGTTAAGAAAGCCTTTATGACTTTTTAGGAGACACGGTTGCACCAAACCTTTCCAAACCTTTTTCAAGCCAAACCTAAACCTATGTAGGCATGTTGGGCGTTAATAAATATTAATAATTACATATTTTTGTATTTAAATTCAGATTTGGATTAAAATTTTATAGATAGAATTAATTAGTTCTATATTAGGAAACACCTTTTTAAATCATCAATCCAATCAATTAGCCAACTCACCAAATAACCAAACCAATCCATGTGGACCCACATATGACCAACCAAAGATTATTTTTATGTAGTTTTCGTCCAAAAATAAACCCCGACTTTGGCGGGCCATGCCATGCATGGAAACACCCTCCTACATATATAAACTCAACCCATAGGCCCATATATATATCAACCCTTATCAAAACCCTAATCCTAACACCAAAAATTTTTATTTATCACCCAAGATCAGCTCTTTTACCATTAGTTTCGAAAATAGCATCCCCTCCCCTCTACTACATCATCCCCTCCATCACATAACTCATCCTCCTCCATAAGGGCTCATTCTTTCATCCTTCTTCTATCCAAACTCCACCAAACCAACCCTAAAAACTCCATCCTTTCCATCCAACCAATCCTAACCATTGTCCACCCCTCAAAGCTCATCAAGAAAGGATTGACGATCAAGAACATCATCAAAAGAGGGAGCTTTGACAAGAATAAGCCTTCACAAAGCAAGGACCTTGGTAAGAAATCCTAACTTTTTTTCTCAAACCCATCTCATAAATCTGTAGAAATTATGGTATTAATTTTATAGAAATAGTATTTGATGCCTCTTGGAAAGTATTTTTACCCATAAAAATTTCATGAATTATGATAGCTATTTTCATGTTTCGGTAGAGCCAAAACTTAGGAACTATAAGTTTCTGTAGGAATTTTTCAAAACTAAATTTTTTGTAGGTTAATATATTTAAATTAGGATTTTTAAGCATTTTTCTAAGAATTTATGAATTCAATTCTGGTCGAAAAAATTGTAGGTCAAAACTAGCTAATTTCGGGTAACCGGCTGACCTAGATGTCCCAAACTTGTAGTATAACTCAACCCTTGTACCTCTGATATTATTCTATAAAATAAAATATTTTATTTCTGATTAAAATATTTTTTTGTTATTTTAGCAATTTTGAGTCATTAACTATGTTCCGGGCGAGTTTCGGGTAGACTAGCTGACTTAGTAATTAACCAGTCGTAAATGTCTTTAAAAATATTAATTCTGAAATTTCAGAGATAAATCTATAGAAAATTATTTTAAATATTATTATTATGATTTTATATGATTTTTAAGTATTTTATTGAAGTAGGGGCATAACCGACTAATTAAAAGTTAGAAACCCTAAAACTGTGTTTCGATGTCTCGTGGAACCTGCGTGTGATTGTATGGATCTAAATAGTTCCACGAGAGATTGAATATAATTTTAACACATTACTTTGACTAATTAATTCATATAGTAAGTTTCATAAGTAGTGACTTAATCTAGTTAATTAATTATCTAGGAGCGTCGGATTCCGGAGGCGTGGACACGGAGCGGCGTTTCATATTTACAGTACGGAATCAGACAAGATACCTTGCCACCTTATTCTGTGAATTACATATTCTTATTTTCAGTTGTTATTTTCAGCATTTCTTACTTGTTATTATAAAACTGTGCGTCCAAGTCACACTTGGGTGCAAGCGACTCTATCGATCGTTTTCTTGGTTTTATTTATCCCTCTTGCATCGACTTAGCCTAGTGACCACCCATTGTTGATGAGATATTGGTATATCTCATACGACCTTGACACTTACTTTACCACGTATTGTGAGTCACATATAGGACACGTACTCGCGTAGTCGGCCGACCATCGATACGTTTGGGGCGTGCGACGGTTAGGAGTAACTGCCAATAGAATTGCATGCTAGTGGACTTAGAAGCTACTAGATGGTCATAAGATTCATGGATGTGACTCCATTAGGCATTGGGAGGGAAGAACATTTCCTTGATGTATGGGCCATATTTACATACTGCTATTATACCTGAAGCTCCGTTGGAGACGTAGGTTCACCCTATTGTACTGATTCCCTCTGAAGTTCAGGGAACGTTATGGAAGTTTTCTTACTGATTTCCTCTGACGTTCGCCGAACGTTACGGACGGCTTGTACTGATTCCCGCTGAGAGGGACGATGTCACTGCTATACAGCCCGAGTGCCCATATGTGGAGGATTGTTCTTTATTGCATATTCACTACAGTACGGTTAGGCACCCTATTGCATGCATCCCTTATTTCTATTATATATCACAGTTTATATGTCATGGTATTTTCTTGTATCTTGTTACATCCCTCTGAGGACCTGGTTATCTCTCCAGGTGTGTGCTTTTGTGATATTTCAGGTGTTCTAGTCGAGGCCGCGATCTTCTCTATTCATTCGGAGATGACGTGTCTTGGGTCTTTCTTTGCTACTCCCGCCAAATCATTTCAGTTTTCATGTATATTTTTCCTTACTTGTTGGTAGAGGATTTGTCTCCGCCCAACGTATTGTACAAAGACTATTACAGTTGATTATATGATATCTTTTATTCTTCATTTGTGGATGAGATTAGATTACTCTTGGTTTACTGCATTTTACAGCTTATGTATTCATACGAAGTTTTCATATATTGGAGTATACTTCGTATTTATGCAGCTGGCATAGATTCGTACCTGGTCCTAAGTATTTTAGGACTGGGGCGTTACATATTTTTGTGGTGGCCCATGTAGGTCGAGTTTATCACTTCGGTTACGTTACTGTACCGACGTGAGCCTGTATATAGGATTAGGATATAGGAATCTCATCCACAAGCTTGACTTCCACCCTTGATTCAAAATCTCGAACTTTCGTCCGATTATCTTGACTTACTTCTACTTGATTCCTTCACTGTAAATCTTATCTTCTTTCGTGCTGAATAGGGAGGTTAGGAGATAACTCATACGAGTATACGTGTTATATTCCTCAGTTACTCTATTAGTTAACTTTATAAGTTGAGTAGTATGATTACAACCTACTACCCATATCCTTGTAACCTAGTATTAAAGTGTAACCGAGTGATAATGAATATATGCTAGTGTAGGAGAGATGTTTACATAGAATATAGAGATTTTGTAGCCCATATCCATTGGTCAACCAAGGCCTGATACAAGTACCAGTAGGACGACTGTATACGCATGCACACCAGATAAGACTTAGATCCTTGTGAAACTCGAACTATTTATTACTGCTTTCAACGTATTCTCCCGTACTTATACTTTAAACTACCATAAATAATGACGCTATTTATTGCCTAGTTTTGCAAGCTTATTCTTTGTCGAGCTTGTTCAGGACATATGTATACTGGGGATGCCCACAAGTAGATTGTCTAATTAGAATCAATGTATTATGGTCTGATCAACCATAGTGCACTTGGTTCGCTCTTCATATGATTATCCCACGTGGATTGAGATATAGAGGTATCTAAGATCTCATCCGCGACTGTATTGACAATTCCTCTTGAATTACACATTCGCCTTTGAATCATGTAATTGTATTCAATGACATCTTTTTTGAACTCTTTATTGCTTTTGTCTTTCACTGATTGGAAAGACGAACGCTCGTATTTGATAGATAGATACAGAGTATCCCCATGGCCATGGTAGTTATATGCACAAGTAGAGCAACCATCGGCTAAGCCATATAGCTACAACCTTGCCTAAAGTTGCTCATCCTTCCTTCGACCCTAATACTAATATCGTGACCTTCTAGTTATTTGAGCTTGAAAAATGAGTAAGATCTTACGCTTGGGTAAACCACAAACCTAGGAGACTATCTAATCTCTAGGAATCAATTATTGTGAGTCTCCAAATATTCATCTTGATTCTTGGCTTAACTAGCAACCCGTATGTCTTAACTCAAACCTTACTTGACTAGGCCCCCACAGTTTAGATAGAGAAGAATAGACCAAAACAAGGACAAGCATTGTAAGGACTGTGGTAGACATCCATTCCAAGATTAGAGATTCAACATATGTCACTCTAGGTGCAAAATTCTATTATCAAAGAAGTGACTTAGTATTAGAACAACACATTCACCAGCTTAGCCAAAATCTGTAGCATGACGCCCCTTCATTATGTTATATTAGTAATCAACAAGTGATGCATGAGCACTACATTCAATACCTCTAGAATGCTTGTGACTATAGTCTGGCAGGTTTAACACAAATAGAAATTCACGACTTAGTAATTAGAGATCCAACCTTGACTCAAATCTTTTGGTCCAATATATGGTTCTGATCTACTCTAAGCCCTCTACGTACATGCCACTAGTGTGCCACTCAATAGAGGACTTGTGTGCTACTTAAACACAAAAGTCACGGAAGGCGCATCTCATGACTTACAGAACCTGTTCTCTCCAACCCGACAGAAAATTTGCCCAACCACTTGAATTTGAACCTATCCTACATTACCCTAACCTAGTAGGGATAGTTTAAAATTCTACGAAATTTTGTCCAGCCACTATAGATTAAAATCTAAAGTTCATGCAATTAAAGATTGAAGTCCAATTAAGGAACCTATTGAGACTCAGTTAAACCCATCATAGCCCATCGCCATATTGGGACTATAAAACCAAACTTGATGAAATAGGCCCTCACCCCTATTATGTAGGCCCCACCTCTCGGCTCACTAATTCTCCTTCCATAGATTTCGTAACTGCATCTCTTCGTAGCCTATATTATGCATCTCTCGGTACCAACATGCTTCCGGATATACTTGACCAAGACCTCTCATACTGTCTTGACCAAACATAGTTAACATATGGGCCATATTAAATAGATAATACCTAGACTTCCTGTAGAGTCTGTGAATATGATTGGAAATACCTCATACTTTCATATACCTCCTTGAAATTTGACCTTCTTAGAAGCCCTATTACTGTGCTTTCCCCGATTAACCAACTTCTATAAGTTGGGTAGAGTCTGGAAGGAAGCATACCCTATCTTGTAGAATATGAGGTCAATTGGGATTCCTATGACAACCACCCCTCCATCCTTTCAAAAATTGAGCTAAGATTTGACGTACCTACTCTCCCTCCGTACAAAATATCGTAATTCTTGATATTATGATTTTTTTTTAATTTCGAGGACGAAATTGTCATAAGTTGGGTAGGATGTAAATTCCTCATAATGTAAAGGAATATTTAAATTATTTTTTTTGATTTTATTTAATTCTAATTTATTTTTATCTTATTTATATTATATAAAAGGACTATAGCCATGGTTGAGTTTGAATATGCAAGACGACTAGAAAGTATGGCATGCCTAGCGTAGTCGCGTGCTTTAACTAGCATGCTAGATATGTTAGGAATGTCATGGTCATATTGTAATCTCTTGCATGTTAATCATTCAAATTATGGCACAAGTTATATTTTTATTCAATTAATTAGTTCAGAAAGCCTTTATGAATTTTTAGGAGACCCGGTTGCACCAAACCTTCCCAAACCTTTTTCAAGCCAAACCCAAACCTATGTAGGCATGTTGGGCGTTAATAAATATTAATAATTACATATTTTTTGTATTTAAATTCAGATTTGGATTAAAATTTTATAGATAGAATTAATTAGTTCTATATTTGGAAATACCTTTTTAAATCATCAATCCAATCAATTAGCCAACTCACCAAATAACCAAACCAATCCATGTGGACCCACATATGACCAATCAATTTTAGTTATATTTCGGTGTTATCTTATCGTGCTTAGACTGTGATTGAGTTACACCATATCTTATACTTGTCTTCCGTTCAGAGTTGATCTTGATGAGTACATTATATACTGCATGAGTTGATGGTTAGTTAGAGACTTAGAACATCGTTCTACCATCGACACTGCGGTGTAGGCTGGGCGTTGTTACGCACTCGTACCCTCACAGTGGGTACGGGTTGTGACACATTTTTAGTGGTGGCCCATGCAGGTCGAGAGTCGAATTAGTACGATATCGTAGTAGTACGGCGACTTAGATGTACTACTACGAACCTGCGATAGGATTGAGAGATAGGTTTTAACAGAGAGGTACTCAATCACAGTTAGGACTACTTGAGAAGATTCCTGGGATGACCCTTGAGAATCTCATTATAAACTATCTCAAAATTCGATTCTGACAGTATCTGTCTATCTTCCTTGTTCATCGTTGAATTTGATTCTTGGTATTCACTATTGACTTAATTTTCTACCAAGATAACATTATGGACTAGGTTACCTCAGTCATGGAATCTAGAGTCTTCTATAGCCAAATTAGCTGGTTGGCGATAAGATAGAGTCTGATTTTGGATATATTTCTCGGGTGTGGGAATTTAAAGTTTTTGTAGCCAAGCTAGCGGCAATGCAAAAATTTTAAATACCATGATTCTAGAGGTATGTACATTAGTTATGGACTCTATGGATTATCGCAGCCATACTTACTGGTGTGACGAGGATTCTGGTAACATGGTTATGAATAGACGGGTATGATTATCAGATTACAGAATAGATACCATATAGATGGTGCCATGATATAATGGAGTAGAATATCAGTATGGATATTACTTGAGTATCATGGATTAGATAGAGGGAGCTAGGCCACCTGTAGCGCAGCACCGTGCCCCGCACCATCAGAGGGATATATCCCAGAGGGGCAGGGCTTTTGCGCTGATAGTCGAGTAGACCGACGCTACGGGTGACGGGTTATCAGGTCTTTCTTTCATGTTCTTCTTTCCATCTTGTTGTGTGGTTCCACTAGTACCTGTCAGGATATTTTGTGATGTGCTAGATTGTATAGTGACCCTGATCAAGACTGCAATATCACGACCAGTAGGACCACAATTTGCATGTTTTAGGTATGGTTTTCTTGACCTTAATTGTTGGGGGCTTAACCTAGAAGAAGTACGGCCATCTTAATTTCGAGGACAAAATTTTCTAAGGGGGAGATTTGTCACTACTACTTTTCTAGGACAGGGGTATTTCTATCATTTCATAAATTGAGTCTTTTTTTCTAATATGATGGCTGTAATTATTAGTAGTCTAATTAATCATTAGTCATAGTAGACCTCATTTAATTTGACTTGACCAACTAGTTGATAAACTAGACTCTATTCATGGTTAGGTTGAACACAAGTCTTGATTAGAGCCAAACCACTTAGCCTACTTAAGGGCCCACTTAATACTAAGTGTAATGAGATGATTAGGGCTAGTCTAGAGCCTATTTAACCCCCTTTTAACCTAAAATCACAGCCACCAATAAACTAGGGTTTCCATCCTTTCCTCCATTCCAAACTTTCCCAAATTACTTCCTCTTTCCTCCATTGTTTGGACAAAAGCTTGGGGGAGCTCAAGGAGGCTAGAAGAAGGATCTAGCAAGGGTTTGAAGGCTCATTCTCCATCTATTTTCTCTATTTTTGTGCAACTTGATAGAGGCGCCCTCCTACAAAAGTATAACCCTCTAAACTTGCATTTCCATGGCTCAAATCCTTGCATTCATATAGGAGACCTACTCCATGACTCTTAGGGAGTAGATTGAGGTCCTAATGAGCCCTATAGTGATGGTTATATAGAGTTTTGTGTCCAATTTAGGAAGACTACAAGTTTTGCCCCAATGTGTTTGTTAGAATGTCTAGGTGGTTATATAAATCATGTTTTTTTAGTTTTCTCTTAAGTATAGCTTGGTTGTGGTTTGGTAGGCACCTAAATGGATTTCTAAGTGTTCGTATAGCGGTATACATATCTATATGTATATAAATATATTGCTATGTATGTAGGTTGTGAGCCAATGTATTCACTATTTTGATTTTTCCTTCACTGTTGGATTCCTGAGAGAGTGAGTTTGTGTCGTATGGCAGTAGGAATAAGGAGTGAGGGTTATGTAGGTGTCAGTTATGAGAGAGGCCATTTAGCCATAGGTGTTTTCTTGTGTGTGCCTTATAGATGTAGATTTATGAATGGTTTGGGGCTCGGAAAGAGCCTAACCTCTGGGTTTGGCCATAGCTCACTGCATTAGCAGTTGGGGTCAGAGCTATTGGCTCTGACCACAGAATAGTAGAATATTAGGATTAGTTAATGTAGCTGTAGAGTGCCTTGAAGATTGATTAGATTGAGTTGGTTTAGGCTTGCTTGCCTTGCTTGCATTGATTTACCTTGGCTGAGCATTTCATTAGGCCATTGGCCATTTGGCAAGGTGATACCTTGTGTGGCAGTAGCAATAGCCCCTTAGGTTCAGTCCCAGGACTTCAGTACATATTGACATGGGGATTTGAGAGTTAGGAGGTTAGTTCAGAGGTTAGGTTTAGTAACAGAAGTTCTAATGTGTATGCGTGAATGCTCGAGTCCAGTTTTAGGATCATGTGACAGTTGAGTTAGTTGTATCATTGAGCAAATAGGGAAGAGGTTTAAGGAAATAAGAAGATAAGGTTACAGTCCTAATTTGGACTTGCACTAGTCTCAGATGCTGTAACAGCATGTAGAGGGCTTGAGTATGAGGGTTATCCACTGTTCAGGTAATAGGGGGCCTTGGAGTCGAGCTACAGTGTCAGTGGCTTAGAGTTTCTTGTATCAGGCCCCCCTTTCCTTTGAATCAGTTGAGTATCAGATTTTGATATGGAGATTGTCTTCTGTCCTAGTCGAGTGTCCATATGACACTCATAGTTGGGGAGTGTTACAGAGTTATTACCCATACATATGACATCTTTTCCTTCAGTTAAAGATGATATCTTGCATCAATTGTGTATATAATATAGTGTATCTATTATATGCATATTTAGTAGTAACAGGACAAATTGGTGATGAGTGTATCAGTGTAATGACAGTATAAAAGAGGTAAAGAGCTTGGGGCTATTCAGTCATTGGGACTGAGAGGTAGGTCAATGTCTACTTAAGATTGTGAGTGGTTGTGTGTCTTAGTATCATGAGATAATATGAGTTAGGACATCTATGTATCAGTAGTATCATGAGTTCTGGGTTTTATAGGTGTTTTTGGTCGAGGGAATGCTCGGCCAGGGAGTACACTGTGAACAGTGCATCCCCTGCTGCCACGAGCTCGGTTCTCCCTCGATACGACTCGATATTACTTGCTAGTGACAAAGTCAAGTAGGGGCCATGACTGACAGTAAGTGTGGAGAGTTTGGCTTCAAACCATGGAGGATTTGAATTGTCATTCGACCCACAGAGGTCATTCTGTGCATTCGAGTGTACTGTTTGCATTGCCTTAAGCACCTGCCTTCCTTGCATTGCTTTGGCAGCTCGAGCAGTAGCAGCAGCAGGTGTAGAAGCTTGCAGTTCGATGGGCATGGGCAGTAGTGGCTCGAGTTTGCCCTGGCATTGGCCATTTGGCTATATGTCACATAATTGGTGAGTGTGTCGTGATTAGAGTATGGTATATGGAGATTAGAAAGTAAGAAGGGGGAACTAGACAGTGGGAGGAATAAGCAGTAGGCTTGAGAGAGTGGCTTGTGCACTAAGTGCACAGAGCCTTTCTTGTTCAGAAATAAGGAAAGATAGGAGGATTGATATGTTGTGTGTAAGGTTGAATATGGGTTGTAGATGTATCAGTTATTGATTTTATATGTATCAGATATTGATTTTTGTAGTGTATCAGTTCACTAGTTCTTATAGTGTATTAGTTTATATATAGGGGCTTATTTGTTATCTACTAACTGTCATGTAAGGGGGAGATTGTTAGCCCAATGATTGTATCATATTTTTGAATATGGTTAATATGTTAAGTTTAGCATTTTATTATCACAAATCTTCATACTATCGCTATAGCATTTCTACTTATACTTATACCTTTGGTGATATGTGCCTATTGGTTTACATATTAGTGATATGAGCTTATCTATCTTAAATTTAATCGGGTTGCCAAAATCAAAACTATGTTTTTGATTATGGTCATTCAATTAAGTTTAATCATTATGATATCACTAATATTTATGCTATCACCTTAGCACTTATACTTAAACTCAGCATTGTCCTAATGTGCATTTAACCTATCATAGTTGCTACTACGTATATTGCTTTGTTCGTCTAACATGTACATGCAGAAAAGCAATAAGCAAGATCAATGTGGACATATGCAATGAAGAAATCATGGTGGGCCAAAGATGATGGATCCTACAAGATTTTTCTGAACCACCCGACGACATCTCTGGAGCCACGTACCGGGGGTTCCCCCGAAAGGTGTTCAGTTTTTACAAACTGGATATCTTTGGACAGCTGCCGCCAAGGAAAAAAGCCAGCACCTATCAAAGGAAGAAGCCAAGCCATGCCATCATCATTTCAAGACTCTGAAGAAGCCTCCACCTGCCTAAGTTTATCTGGAGTCTGTAATGAGTCTTAGGAATTATTGTAAACACAAGAAATGGATGGCAAAATCGAAAGCTAGGGAAGAAATAAGCCCAGGATCATTTTTGGTAGAAAACGGTATACCGACGGTATACCGGCGTATACCGACGGTATACCGGTTTTCGTTCACAGAAAGTTTCTGTTTACAAAACCGGCATACCGACGGCATACCGGTCCATACCGACGGTATACCGCTTCCGAAACGTTGAAATTCCAATGGTCGGATTTTCAGCCATTAATGATCCCAACGGCTATATTTCTAGCCGTTGTAATCCCAGACCGGTATACCGTCGGTATGTCGGATCATACCGGCGGTATGTCGGTTCGTGACTGAAAAGTTGCCTTTGGCTTCTTTTCAAGCTTTGGTTATAAATAGCCTTGAACCCCTTCATTCAAGGTTGATACTTTGAGCCTAAAAATTTCTAAACCACCAAAGCCTATCCACAAACAACTCTACAAAGCTTTCATTTGCCATTCACAAATTGTGTTAGAGTTATTGAGTTGAAAAGTGAGATCTTCATCCTATTGTATAAGGAGATCAAAACCTATTGTGAAAGGTTAAAGTTGGAGAGTCTTCGCATCCAAACTCTCGGTTGAAGTTGGGGAGTCTTCGTATCCAAACTCTCGGTTGAAGTCGGAGAGCCCTTCGGATTAAAGCTCTTGTGTAAGAAGTTGGCAAGTTCTTCGGATCCAAACTCGTGTGTAACTATTTGCTCAAATAGTGGATTAAAGCCGGAGAGAGTTCCGGGACTGGACTGCCTCTTAGGAGGATACCAGGATATATCGGGTGTCGGTATTGTATTTGCTTCTTCTCTTGCACTTATATTTTAAATTGCCAATTAGCTTGTGCTAAGTGCTTGATTAGTTAGCTTGACCCTATTCACCTCCCCTCTAGGGTTCCTACAATTGGTATCAGAGCGAGGACTCTATTGTTAGGCTTAACATCCTTAGAGTAGATCCTTGTTTTTTTCTATGGAAACCTATTCCTCATCCTCCGATAAAGAGGGTTTTATTTCTAGTAGCATAGACAATCATGTTTCTTCTAAATGCAAGAAATGCTCTAAGTGGAAAGCCATGGCTAAACAATCCTTAGAGATTCTTGACAACCTTTATTCTACAAATGAAGAACTTTCTGAAAAGGTTATTCATTTAGAAGAAGCAAATGAGTTTTTGAGAAATGAAAACAATGTTTTATTATCTAGACTTGATTCTCAAAACTCATCTTGTGTTTCTTTAAAGAGTTTGAATGAGGCTTTAATTTTGAAAATCAAATCTCTTTCCTCATCAATAGAAGATCTTAAGAGGCAAACACATGAGCTTAATCATTTGCATGATTCTTCTATTGACAGTTTAAAGAAACAAAATGATGATTTTATTTCTAGAATGGTTTTATTTGAAAAAGAGAATAATGCTTTAAATGTTAAATTTGATTCTCTTACTTGTATGCATGATGATTTGAAGTTAGAACATGATATTCTTAAGACCAAATCCATGCATGCTCACTCTAGAGATATTCATCATTCTAGTATGTCACATGTTCATAACCATGCTCATTCTGATACATGTGCACACACTAGCATTAGATGCTTCTATTGCTCTCGCATTGGACACATGAGCTTTACATGCCCTATTCGTAGGACCTTCACTACCAATGCTAGAGTAAGTGCTATATGGGTCCCTAACGCTAATAAATGTGGATCCAAGTTTATTTGGATACCAAAGTCTTCGCCTAATGTTGTAGGTGGAGCTTCTTATATCGGGACATAGCACCGAGGAGCGTGTTGGTGGTTGCAAAGCTCAAAGGTCATCTTCCAAGCAATTGCACCAACACAAGTGTGGCCACTAGAGCCACTTTGGTAACATTCTAAACGATTCTCTTTTAATGGTTTATATTAGTAGAATCTAGCATGTTTCTCTTGATGTTTTGCTACTAGCTCACATTGATATCCTTAGTTGCTTATTGTATAAATCAATGTGAGATATAATACTAGCATGCTTAGTTAATTCTCTTTTTTTTTTTTATCTAGCATGACTAGTTACTTAGCTTAAATGTTTAGTTCACACTTGTAGTTTATCACTCATTTTCTATTAAGTGTGACACATTTAATTTATGCATGCTTGTTATTCTTAATCTTTATTTATAAAGCATGTATATCACTCTAGTCCATAGGAGCTTGGTTTTGATTTGAGTTAATATGATTTTAACTCTCCGTCTTTAAAAGTTTTTGAAATAATTATTTTTTGCCGGTTTGTATTTAATGTGTCTTATTTACTTTAAATCGGTATTTGCGAATATATGTGTTTAGCACAAGCTTCTTATTCTTGACAAGTATATAATTATACTTCTTTTTAATCTTGTGCTTACATAATATATTCATTATTGATTCTCATACTTTATCTTGATTATCTTCTTGAGAATCAATTATGTCTTTGCCTAATAAAGTTTATTTATACATGCTTTTGAATTTGTGATGGTTTCTCAAATATTCATTAAGGATACATGACTATATTCATTAAAATTTTCATTTACTTATAGTTCATGTATCTCTTATATTGATATCTATTTTTGTATAAATACCTTTATGTAGGCATATGAGTTAAGCTAAAGTTTTATTCATACTTGTTACTTCTAAACTTGTGCTTAACTCATACTCTAGCTATTGATTCTTTTGATCAAATTTGTGTATCTCTTTTTGAATCAATATACTTCTTCCTTAAAGCTTTCTTTAATGATGTCTTTTTAGCTTTATGGTTGACTTTATGGATACATGTTCTTAATGGATTTTTGATCTTTTCATGTATGCCTATTCGTGATATATATATAGTTTCATATATATAAATGATTCATAGCTTTTGATATTCATTTGTTTTATATCTTTAAGTTGGGATGGTGAGAGAAAATATTTGTTATGTATTGTACTTGACTATTTATGGAAGTTCTTTTAAGAATCACAAGGTTTTGTGCTTTGTCTTGTTTTCATATTAACCTCCGTTTTTAGTGCACATTTTTAAATCTATATCATCTATATATTTCTATAGTGCACTATGACAGCTTTTTCGTAAAATATGATTCTTCTATCTTTTGTACATTTAGCTTTCTTGATCTTAATAATCTTTCTTTGCTCATTCCTTGGGTTTATGCTTCATTTTAAATTATTGTTGCCCAATGATGTTTTTGTAGCATATGAGAATACCTGTAATTGTTACATCATATTTCTCATGACTTTAGCTACTATGGTTTGAGCTTTTATGTTTGAGATTTTCCCATTTCTAGAGAATACACTTATTTCATAATGGCTATAATATTTTGCATTCTCTAGATCGATCTATTATTTTATTATCTTGGATTAATCTCAATACTTGACAAAGAGATTTATTTTAATTATGTTTTCTTGAGTATCTCTTTTGGTCTATACTTGATAAGAGATCAATTCATTTATTTGTCATCTTATTCTCTTATTCTTGCTTAATAAAGAGTCTAAAAATCATTTTGATCATTCAAAATGTATTATACTTATATGAGAACTCTTTGCTTAAGCAAGTATTTTTAGTGTTAGTAACTTAAGATTTAATGAGCACATTTATCTTGTTAATGGCTTCCCTCATTAATCTTATTTGGATTATATAGTTTGCTTATTTGTGATATATTATTAAGCTATATAATTTTGGCTCACTTTCACACATCTAGCTATATTCCTATACATCAATCTATGTATGATATGCTAGTTTACATAAACAAGATCTGTGATTCTTCTAAATATATTTTGTATCCTATTTTAGATACATATGTTTGTTCTCTAAAACTAGTTTTACAAATTCTTGATTAGAACTTGTTTCTCTTGGAGGTTTGTGATTCCCTTCTTTATGTCTCCTTCCTTATTAGTCATTAGCATGTATCTCTTAATTTTCTCTCACTTTTTGAGTCATAATTTTATCGTATTATCATTTACATCTCTTCTTGTTTATGTTTGCAATCATTTAAATGAGAATGACTCTTTTCCATATTTTTCATTATTTTATGAGATTCTTTATAAATATGGATTTTGAATTTTCTCTTGATGAGATTTATCATTGGATCATGTTTATTCATTTGTTTACTTTATGAATGATCCTAATGATTAAGTAGTCTTAAATTATCTAGTTATGAGATTATCAAGTTAATTTATTACTCTACTTTGACTACTCATGGTTTATCATATATGACCTTTGTTATTGGAACTTTATGGGTTATTAATTTACCATTAGCAAGGTTTGGATTTATCCGTTGTTGGATAAATATGTGGTACAACATACCTAGTCCATGCAAAGTAATAAATTGGTTGATTCTTTCTTGATTAGATAATCATGGACATGATATTTGAGTTTTATTTTTATTTTTATTTTTGAGCTATTTTTTGACTCTCATCATGATTGATTTAACTGTCCTTATTCTTTTTCATGATGACATCTTTTGATTACATGTGCTATATTGGATTTTTCTTTTGAATTCTCATCTTTAGTAAGTTTTAATTGGTTATCTCTTATTGACTAAAGATGATATTATTCGTCTTTTGACGATATTGTAGCCTTATATGCATCGAGCAAGGGGGAGAAATCCATAGTTGATTTATCCCTAGATCTTGTAGTTATCTATGTTATGCTATAAGTGCTTTGGAACTAGTTAAGCATATTTTGAGGGGGAGCAAATTAATTGATTCAATTCATTTATACCCTTAAATATGTCGTATACCTAGTTCATCATGGACCCATACCTTCTTCTTTTTCATGTCTTAGTGAATGAGGTCATGATACTTTTATTTGTGAAGGGTTTGTGAGAGTATATGCTATTGTCTTTATCATTTATCTCTCTTTTATATGGATTAAATAAGTCATCTTCTTAAATATTAACTTTCATATATTATCTTGATGACTATTGTGCTTTCGTTGGTTTGGCTTTTCTTTCATGCTTAATTGTTTTGGCTTTCCTTGTTGAGGACTTATCCAAAATTCATGATTTTTATCTACTTTGGTAGTACTTTGAGGGGGAGCATTCAAGTCGTCTGAATTTCTCCTTCTCAAGTATTTATCTCCTTTACCTTCATGTTTATCTAAAGGGTATTCATATAGCATGATAAGGTAATTGAGTTCAAATGCATGAACTTGGATAAGCATATAGATCTTGCAAATAATGAGATTACTTTATATCAATTGTAATATTTTACATTGATCATTCTTTTATTTTGTTCCACTATTTATTTGTGGACAATTATGATTATTAATGGTTTCTTTGATCAATGTTTCAAGTTTACATCTTTTCAATTGGTATCAAGTTTATTTAATTTCATATCTCAATTGGTATCTATTAGTTGCAATTATCTATTCCTCGTGGCTTTTGTTTGAAATCCTTTATTTCATAGTTCTCTTCCAAAACCAGAGCAATATTTCATATCCTATTGTGTTTTGGATTTATTCCTTGGATTTCAAGTTGGTAAACTACTTATTTCTTGTTTTTCAAATACTTTTAGTTTTACCAACCATATTGTGTTTTGACAAGCAATTTTTTATTTACTACTCTACATTTGGTGTGTAGTTTTATACACTTGTCTTTACAAACTTCTCCCATTGTTTTTTATTAGTATATCTTGATCATGATTGTCTATAAGTTCCCCATGCTCTAATTTCTATGCTTGAGATTGATTTCATTTCATCTCTTAGTACGGGGGAGCCTATTTTTGATCATGTCAAAGGGGGAGAAGTAAGTTTAAGTATGCTTTTATAAGTAATCTAAGTAGTATGCTTTTAGTGATATTGCTTATGTCTTTTGTATATTAGTGATACATGCATCTACTGTGTCCATACTAAACTTAACCGATTTGCCATAATCAAAAAGGGGGAGATTGTTAGCCCAATGATTGTATCATATTTTTGAATATGGTTAATATGTTAAGTTTAGCATTTTATTATCACAAATCTTCATACTATCGCTATAGCATTTCTACTTATACTTATACCTTTGGTGATATGTGTCTATTGGTTTACATATTAGTGATATGAGCTTATCTATCTTAAATTTAATCGGGTTGCCAAAATCAAAACTATGTTTTTTATTATGGTCATTCAATTAAGTTTAATCATTATGATATCACTAATATTTATGCTATCACCTTAGCACTTATACTTAAACTCAGCATTGTCCTAATGTACATTTAACCTATCATAGTTGCTACTACGTATATTGCTTTGTTCGTCTAACATGTACATGCAGAAAAGCAATAAGCAAGATCAATGTGGACATATGCAATAAAAAAATCATGGTGGACCAAAGACGATGGTTCCCACAAGATTTTTCTGAACCACCCGACGACATCTCTGGAGCCACGCACCGGGGGTTCCCCCGAAAGGTGTTCAGTTTTTACAAACTGGATATCTTTGGACAACTGCCGCCAAAGGAAAAAAGCCAGCACCTATCAAAGGAAGAAGCCAAGCCATGCCGTCATCATTTCAAGACTCTGAAGAAGCCTGCACCTGCCTAAGTTTATCTGGAGTCTGTAATGAGTCTTAGGAATTATTGTAAACACAAGAAATGGATGGCAAAATCGAAAGCTAGGGCAGAAATAAGCCCAGGATCATTTTTGGTAGAAAACGGCATACCAACGGTATACCGGCGTATACCGACGGTATACCGGTTTTCGTTCACAGAAAGTTTCTGTTTATAAAACCGGCATACCGACGGCATACCGGTCCATACCAACTGTATACCGCTTTCGAAACGTTGAAATTCCAACGGTCGGATTTTCAGCCATTAATGATCCCAACGGCTATATTTCTAGCCGTTGTAATCCCAGACCGGTATACCGCCGGTATGCCGGATCATACCGACGGTATGTCGGATCATACCGACGGTATGTCGGTTCGTGACTGAAAAGTTGTCTTTGGCTTCTTTTCAAGCTTTGGTTATAAATAGCCTTGAACCCCTTCATTCAAGGTTGATGCTTTGAGCCTAAAAATTTCTAAACCACCAAAGCCTATCCACAAACAACTCTACAAAGCTTTCATTTGCCATTCACAAATTGTGTTAGAGTTATTGAGTTAAAAAGTGAGATCTTCATCCTATTGTATAAGGAGATCAAAACCTATTGTGAAAGATTGAAGTTGGAGAGTCTTCGTATCCAAACTCTCGGTTGAAGTTGGGGAGTCTTCGTATCCAAACTCTCGGTTGAAGTCGGAGAGCCCTTCGGATTAAAGCTCTTGTGTAAGAAGTTGGCGAGTTCTTCGGATCCAAACTCGTGTGTAACTATTTGCTCAAATAGTGGATTAAAGCCGGAGAGAGTTCCGGGACTGGACTGCCTCTTAGGAGGATACCAGGATATATCGGGTGTCGGTATTGTGTTTACTTCTTCTCTTGCACTTATATTTTAAATTGCCAATTAGCTTGTGCTAAGTGCTTGATTAGTTAGCTTGACCCTATTCACCCCCCCCCCTCCAGGGTTCCTACAAGGGGTTCATATCAGATGGTGTATGGGTGTAGAGAGGGTTGAGTGAGTTGGGAAGTGGAGAGTTGTATCAGTTAGTGTCATACACAGGTTAGAGAGAGATGAAAGGAGATAGGCATCAAGAGATTTAGGATTTTAGTATGTATCCTACATAGGAGAACCAGGAAGAAAGGGATCCTGCCCCCTTGACAGGGCCATTTGGCCTACTGCAAGCTTTTGGCAGCAACTATCAGTCTCTGGGCTGATACAGAAAATAAAGTAGGATCAGAAAGGAGGGTCAGTCCTCTATGGACTGACATGATATTCAGTTAGTAGGAGACTGAGGAGTTCAGCTCTAACCCATTTAGTGATGGCAGCCTTTTCCTACTAAGTGACTGAGCTGAGAAATGGTTGAGGGGTTAGTGGCAAAGTATAAATGTGGAGAATGATGTTGAGTTAACTATAAGGACTAGAGGGTGGTGCTCAGTCCAGTTGGACTGATGTGAGAAATCAGTATCCAATCTGATATTTAGATCAGTCCTTGACTGGTGGAGATAATTATTTCAGCTTGGGGAATCCCTGTTTGGCCAGGTAAAGTAGCAAGGGGCCAAGGAGATATGGGAAGTTAGTTGTAGATGTGAGAAAGGAAATGTAGGCAGTTAGGATTTAGGAAGGGGTTTTGTATTATATAGGTAATGTGTCTCTATATGAATGTATCAGATAGTAGTGTAGCCAATTATATATTATAGTATCCTATATGATTTTTTTATACAAATGTTGACAAGTAGGAGTGTGTATACTAGGGGAGAGGCAAGGAGTTTTAATATATAAATAGTTAAGGCAAGACTATATAGAGTATTACCTATAGGTAATGTACTAGTATATAGGTATTAGTCTAATGAACCTAAACCTGTACTATAAGAGCTACAAAAGCCTAGGATAGATTGGTATATCCTATGTGCTTATGTATAAACTAGTATAGGGTAAATTTAGGCATATGAATATTTAGGTTAGGGTATTTTCGGTAGTTATGACTTGATATAGGTTAACTTGACCTAGAATTTACTAAGGTTTGACCAGGGTTGACCAGTTGACCGGTTGACCAGTTGACCAAAAGTTAACTGTGAGTCAACAATTGACCTAGCTTTGACCTAGATTGGTCAAGAAATCATGTAGATTGCATCATAAATTTCATTTACCTTATTTTAAACATATTATAACCTGTACTGCTTTATCTAGGACATTGTGACTCTGGTGCAGACATCCGATATTACACTACTCTTTTCAGAGTAGCAGGCGAGTACATTCTCTGATAGTTCTCTCATTTAATTGTCAATTACTATACTTCAGTTATAGTTAGTTTTACTTCTGTTACAACACGTATGGATATTTCTGGATTCATGTATGCGACACACATACCTTACTTATCTGGCCTCTATTACTGGAATCACTGGAATCATTCCGAAATCTATTTTTGGAATCAACATATTTTGGCTGGACTCATCTCGATTCTCGTGTCGTATTCTGGATTCACTTGTATTTGCTGGGAGGAGAAATACTTGAGTAAGACATGTAGACATACCCCAATCTGGAATCTCCCAACTGGAATCTACTGGAATCTACTGGAATGATAGCCATCTCACACCCGGCCAGGTATGTGATGTGCCGTATTACCTACAGCCGTTTACATATTGATCTCGGTATTTTAAAACACAATGTTAGAGTATAGGCTGGACTCACCCTGGAATCATTGATCACTATGACTGGAATCATCTTATACTGGACTCATCTTGTACTGGAATCATCTGGTATCAGATTCATGTTGTCTGGATTTACTTGGGTTTTGCACTTGTTTATATTTACTATCTGGACTTATTATGTTACCTTAGTTCAGCTAAATTTATTTTACAGTCTTCATTGCCATCATTCTTCTCTTGTTTTAGTTATTTTACTGTCCTTGTATCTTACTGCTTCTCTATACCACCGCCTAAATATAAACTGCCATATTCATCAATAAAACTATTTTTAACTGCTTTATAGTTCTCTGTCATTTACTTGGGTTTTCTAGATGAGATTGTGCTCGTTCCTGTCCTGATTGGACCTGTTGAAATTTTACAGATGGTGTGTGGGTGTAGAGAGGGTTGAGAGAGTTGGGAAGTGGAGAGTTGTATCAGTTAGTGTCATACACAGGTTAGAGAGAGATGAAAGGAGATAGGCATCAAGAGATTTAGGATTTTAGTATGTATCCTACATAGGAGAACCAGGAAGAAAGGGATCCTACCCCCTTGACAGGGCCATTTGGCCTACTGCAAGCTTTTGGCAGCAGCTATCAGTCTCTGGGCTGATACAGAAAATGAAGTAGGATCAGAAAGGAGGGTCAGTCCTCTATGGACTGACATGATATTCAGTAAGTAGGAGACTGAGGAGTTCAGCTCTAACCCATTTAGTGATGGCAGCCTTTTCCTACTAAGTGACTGAGCTGAGAAATGGTTGAGGGGTTAGTGGCAAAGTATAAATGTGGAGAATGATGTTGGGTTAACTATAAGGACTAGAGGGTGGTGCTCAGTCCAGTTGGACTGATGTAAGAAATCAGTATCCAATCTGATATTTAGATCAGTCCTTGACTGGTGGAGATAATTATTTCAGCTTGGGGAATCCCTGTTTGGCCAGGTAAAGTAGCAAGGGGCCAAGGAGATATGGGAAGTTAGTTGTAGATGTGAGAAAGGAAATGTAGGCAGTTAGGATTTAGGAAGGGGTTTGGTATTATATAGGTAATGTGTCTCTATATGAATGTATCAGATAGTAGTGTAGCCAATTATATATTATAGTATCCTATATGATTTTTTTTTATACAAATGTTGACAAGTAGGAGTGTGTATAGTAGGGGAGAGGCAAGGAGTTTTAATATATAAATAGTTAAGGCAAGACTATATAGAGTATTACCTATAGGTAATGTACTAGTATATAGGTAATAGTCTAATGAACCTAAACCTGTACTATAAGAGCTACAAAAGCCTAGGATAGATTGGTATATCCTATGTGCTTATGTATAAACTAGTACAGGGTAAATTTAGGCATATGAATATTTAGGTTAGGGTATTTTAGGTAGTTATGACTTGATATAGGTTAACTTGACCTAGAATTTACTAAGGTTTGACCAGGGTTGACCAATTGACCGGTTGACCAGTAGACCAAAAGTTAACTGTGAGTCAACAATTGACCTAGCTTTGACCTAGATTGGTCAAGAAATCATGTAGATTGCATCATAAATTTCATTTACCTTATTTTAAACATATTATAACCTGTACTGCTTTATCTAGGACATTGTGACTCTGGTGCAGACATCTGATATTACACTACTCTTTTCAGAGTAGCAGGCGAGTACATTCTCTGATAGTTCTCTCATTTAATTGTCAATTACTATACTTCAGTTATAGTTAGTTTTATGTGATTTTCTGTTACAACACGTATGGATATTTCTGGATTCATGTATGCGACACACATACCTTACTTATCTGGCCTCTATTACTGGAATCACTGGAATCATTCCGAAATCTATTTTTTGGAATCAACATATTTTGGCTGGACTCATCTCGATTCTCGTGTCGTATTCTGGATTCACTTGTACTTGCTGGGAGGAGAAATACTTGAGTAAGACATGTAGACATACCCCAATCTGGAATCTTCCAACTGGAATCTACTGGAATGATAGCCATCTCACACCCGGCCAGGTGTGTGATGTGCCGTATTACCTACAGCCGTTTACATGTCGATCTCGGTATTTTTAAACACACTGTTAGAGTATAGGCTGGACTCACCCTGGAATCGTTGATCACTATGACTGGAATCATCTTATACTGGACTCATCTTGTACTGGAATCACCTGGTATCAGATTCATGTTGTCTGGATTTACTTGGGTTTTGTACTTGTTTACATTTACTATCTGGACTTATTATGTTACCTTAGTTCAGCTAGATTTATTTTACAGTCTGCATTACCATCATTCTTCTCTTGTTTTAGTTACTTTACTTTCCTTGTATCTTACTGCTTCTCTATACCACCGCCTAAATATAAACTGCCATATTCATCAATAAAACTATTTTTAACTGCTTTATAGTTCTCTGTCATTTACTTGGGTTTTCTAGATGAGATTGTGCTCGTTCCTGTCCTGACTGGACCTGTTGAAATTTTACAGATGATTGCCCTGAGGATATTTGCCCTACTCATTATGGACCTGACGAGGATTAGCTACCTTTGGCCCCGACACTCAGGAGTGATCGGGATTTAGTTTAGTAGACATGCTTCTATTTTTATGTAGAGCTTGTTGTATAGAATTGAGACTTGAGATGTATTTGAGAATGTTTGAGATTGTTGTTATTATTTCAGTAGTTATTGTTGCCTTCAATTTCTTAGTTATATTTCGGTGTTATCTTATCGTGCTTAGACTGTGATTGAGTTACACCATATCTTATACTTGTCCTCCGTTCGGAGTTGATCTTGATGAGTACATTATATACTGCATGAGTTGATGGTTAGTTAGAGACTTAGAACAGCGTTCTACCGCCGATACTGCGGCGTAGGCTGGGCGTTGTTACGCACTCGTACCCTCACAGTGGGTGCGGGTCGTGACATCGAGCCAGAACCAGATACTGGCAGAATAAAAGTCTATCGGTACACAGATAGGGCAAAGTACCTCATTCAAAAGACGGGTTACAACCTGAAAAGCAACAAAGGCCTGAACTACGGCAAGGACCGATGTCTTCCCCTTTGGCTCCCAACACCTAAAAGCAAGCCGCAGGACTACTATTATCGTACTCGACGGGGGGTGGACTATGTCATGCCGCCGGCAACTCCAGAGAGTTCGGAGGCAGAAGAAATGGAACACTCTCATTCGTCCGAAGCCTTAACTTGGGATTCCGATACCAGTATCGGCTCAGTCCTCAGGAAGGTGCTATCTGTCAACATGGCATCTGCACAAACTCAAGTGGATGAAGGCGATGACTAAATGCCAGAATTCTTTGAGGAAGAACCTTGGGCTCAATGCCTAGGAGCACAGTGGGAGTCTTGTTTTGAATTACGCGAATCCCCTAACGAAGACGAGGTCGAACAAGTTAACCTTAGGGATGGATCTCCTTCCAAGCCCATCATTATCAGCGAAAGTCTAAAGGGAGAAGACCGGGAGTCTTTGGTCCAATTGGCCAAGGAATATATCGACGTCTTCGCCTGGAGCTACGAAGATATTCCAGGACTTTATCCCCAGATCGCAATGCATAGACTTAACATCTTGCCTGATGCTAAGCCTGTAAAGCAACAGCAACGACGCTTCCGTCCTGACATCATGAACGCTATTGATCAGGAGGTGGACAAACTCCTGAGCAATGAGTTCATCCGTGAAGAGTAACATCCGGATTAGGTGGCCAATGTCGTCCCTGTCACCAAAAAGAATGGAAAGATACGAGTCTGTATCGACTTCAGGGATCTAAATACTGCTTGCCCGAAGGACGAATTCCCACTTCCAATCACTGACGTGATGATCGACAATATATGTGGTTTCAAACGCATGTCTTTCATGGACGGGTACTCGGGCTATAACCAGATCAAAATATTCCCCGATGACGCAAAATACACGTCATTAAGGACTCCAAAGGGAGTTTTCTGCTACACAGTGATGCACTTTGGCTTGAAGAACGCTGGTGCTACATACCAACGAGCTATGAGTACCATTTTCCGTCAACATCTTCGTAAGACAGTTGAATGCTATGTTGATGACATCGCAATCAAGAGGCGTCTCAAAGGTGATCACCTACAAGACCTAAAGACAGTCTTCGATCTCATGCGAGCGCATCAACTCAAGATGAACCCCGCTATATCCTTTCTCGGGGTTTCTAGCAAAAAGTTCTTGGACTTCATTATCACGGCGAAAGGTATTCATGTGGATCCTAAGAAAACCAAAGCCATCCTTGACATGGACCCTCCGAAGAACCTCCTAGAACTTCGAGGCCTGCAGGGGCGTCTGGCATACATTCGAAGGTTTATAGCAAACCTTTTCGAAAAATGCCAACCCTTTACCAAGCTCATGAAAAAGGGAGTCTCCTACGTCTGGACAGAAGAATGCCAGAAAGCTTTCGATGATATCAAAGCTTACGTGACGAGCACGCCAGTCCTGGTGGCACCTGTCGCAGGCAAACCGTTTCTCCTCTACGTCCGTGCCATGGATCATTCCCTCGACGCTTTGTTGGCTCAGAACAACGATGCGGGCTACGAGCAAGCTATCTACTACCTCAGTAGGACATTGATCGGGGCCGAACACCGGTACAACCCCGTTGAAAAGGAGTGCTTGGCTTTGGTGTTTGCCATCCAAAAGACTCGCCATTATGTTTTGGGCCAGACAATTCATGTCATCTCCCGAGTCAATCCACTCAGGGTTCTCATGATGAAGTCGGGATCCTTGAAGTCCCGACTAGCTACATGGGTAATTCTGTTGACACCATATAATATGGTCTTCGTCCCATAAAAAGCCGTCAAGGGTCAAGCACTAGCCTATATTTTAGCCGCGTACCCCATCCCGGAGTCCTCCAAACTCTATGAAAACATCCTGGATGAGGTCCAAGAATCAAACGCCACTGAAGAAAACTCCGTTTGGCGGGTGTTTTTCGATGGCGCTTTAAGAACTGGTCCCAAAGGCCAAATCATCGTAGGAGTGGGGGTAGTCTTAGTCTCTCCGATCAGCTGGTCATCTTGCACACCTACTCCCTTTCAAAGTCGTGCTCCAATAATGTTGCTGAGTACAACGCTCTCATCATGGGACTCCAGCTGGCACAACAGCTGGGGGTGGATCATCTGAAAGCTTACGCGACTCAAAACTCGTCATTATCAAATCCGAGGGCCGTACGAAGTTCGCCATGAAGATATGGTTCCTTACCATGAAGCTGCATTAAATATTATTTCAACCTTCACTAAGTTATTCATAGAATATGTACCTCGGCTACAAAACCTGGTGGCTGGCGCTCTGGCCGGCCTCGCAGCTTCGTTAGCAGCACCCCTCGGGACTCAACACTACGTCATGGTAGTCAATCGAGACTTGGACTGTCCCAAAAACAACCTATGCTCACAAATGGCCCATGCCATGACGACAAGCACTGGTGTTAATGTCCGAGACTGGAGGTTCCCATTCATCGACTTTGCTGTCTATGGAGTTCTCCTAGAAGACCTGAAGGAAGCCATCTCAGTCAGAAGACGTTCCCTTTGGTTCTATTATGATACAGCTACTAAAACATTGTACCGATGTTCCTTCGATGGACTTCTCCTTCGATGTCTATCCAACGAAGAAGCAGCGAAAGCCCTTCAGAAAGCTCATGATGGGACTTGTGGGGCCCCTAAACCTGGCCCTAAGTTGCAGGATCGACTGCGATGCATGGGTTACTATTGGCCGACCATGGCAGTCAACGTCGTCGACTATGCTAAAAAGTGCCATACGTGCCAGCTCCATGTCGACTTCATCTATACACCGTCGGAACCACTACATCCTACGGTCGCCTCCTGGCCCTTCGAAGCTCGGGGTATGGACATTGTAGGACCGATCACCCCACCATCATCGAGGGGATACCGCTTCATCCTAGCCATCATCGACTACTTCTCCAAATTGGCAGAAGCAGTTCCGCTAACGGAGGTGAAGAGCTCTAGGGTGATCAGCTTCATCAAGCACCATATCATCTACCGTTTTGGGGTACCTCGAAGGATTATCCACGATAACGGTCCACAGTTTATCAGCCATGTTTTCAACAGATTCTGTGACAAGAACTGCATTCAGAACGTGGCATCAACCGCCTACAATCCGGCAGCAAACGGATTGGCTGAGGCTTTTAACAAGACTATATTCAAGCTACTCAAAAAGGTCATGTCATCCAACAAACGTGACTGGGACGAAAAGCTCGATGAATGTCTTTGGGCCTACCGTACAACGGTACGGACCCCGACGGGCAACACCCCGTTCTCTTTGGTCTACGGGAGCGAAATGGTACTGCCTCTCGAGATTCAGATACCCTCACTCCGTGTGGTGCTCACAAACCAATTAACAGAAGAAGACAACCAGCATCGTCGTCTGCGAGAATTGGAAGCACTTGACGAAAAGCGTCTCCTAGCCCAGCAGCACATTGAACTCTATCAAGCTCGTATATCACAGGCTTTCAACAAAAAGGTCAAGCAGAGGACTTTTCAAATAGGTGACCTGGTCCTGGCAGTCAGGAGGCCGATGGTGATGAGTCACAAAATACCAAGAAATTTTGAGCCCAAATGGGAGGGACCTTTCATCATAGAAACGGTATACTCCAACGGTGCTTACCGCATCGCCAAACCAAACGGGGACTTGTTTATGATGCCCATCAACGGCAAGTTCCTTAAGAAGTACTACTCATGACATCTTTCAGACATGTACTTCCATCTCAACCAAATAAGGGAATCGGTGGACCTGATCATCATAGCTCACATACATCTTCCCTTCACAAAAATCCTATGCTTTAGGAACCTAGTTGTTCCATGGCATTCTATCCCAGTAGAAGAACAACTACGTCCACATTACCTCTGAGTTGCTCCTCTACGCCCTGCAAAGCGTATTCTTACATCACGTAAATTTGCGATATTCATCATGTTTACCACGTCCACATTACCTCTGAGTAAACATCCCGTACAGACAATCCTCCATGTTGCCGTACATCGATCGCAGAACTTCCATGTCCATATTACCTCTGAGTAGTTCTACGTATCCTCCCAGAATCACTCCTACCACGTCCATAACACCTCTGAGTAGGAGGATTCTGTCATTTGAACCCCGTATTTGCCACGTCCACATTACCTCTGAGCAAACATGTCGGTTCTCTCAAACTTATTATCTGTACCTAAAAACCAAGGTGCGCAAAAGATAATAGGTCCACACAAATCATCAGTTCATGACAGCAAAAATGAATACCCCACAAAATTTTTTATCTTTTATTTATTTAAAAGTAAAGGATTACATTCCCAGCAAAAGTTGTAAACTACAAAAATAACAAAAAGAAAGAGACTACAATCCCTAAGCATCACTGGGATTGGCAGAAAGCTCTTCAATCCGATGCTTCAAGTCTTTCGCCCGAGTCTCTCCGGTCGCCAAGACCCGGCATTCGGCTTGTTGACGCATCACCTCTACAGCTTCGGGAGCAGTATCAGTCTCATACTTTTCGTCTAGTTGTTACAACTGGTGGGTCAGAAAAAGAACCTAGCGGGTAAAAGCTGCTTCCTCCTCCTTCGATGCTATATGTTCAGCCTGGGCTCGCTCAGCATCTAACAAGAGTTGAGCTCACTGGTCTTCAAGATGGCGGATCTTGGCAGTGACTTCCGCTATGCTAGCCTCCAACGAGGCCCATAACTCCACCTTCTCCTGCGTGGATTGAGATAGCCTCTCCACCGCAGCTTCAGCTTCGGGCACCTCACAGTCCCAGACAGCCACCATGGCCTGATACGACGACTCGACTTCAGCTATCAATTTCTCCTTTTCTGCTTCTATCAGAGCAGAAAAGTCATTTTGTCGGATACTCTGAAGCTCGAAAAGAAGCTGGTCGAGCTCGGCCACCGATGCCTCCAGAATCTCGGCCATATGATCGTGGCCCTGGTGCGAACGTATCAAACCAATGGAAAGGAGCGCCATGGTTTTTGCCGTCGCGAAACTCCCGTTCGCATTCAGCACAGTTGATACACCTTTCTGCAGCATCTTGTACACTGCTTCAACAAAGAACTGGACATACTCGTCCGCATCTGCCAACACCTGAGGTGTCAAAGCAGAAGTCGGAGGAGCTACTCTGGACAGCGGACCTGAAGAGGACCCACCGACCTCAATCTGGGAGGCTGTAACCTCAACCGCAGCGGACTCTCTCTCGTCATAGACTTGTACTTCGTCACTAGCCCGATGTGCCAAGTGGACGGAAGGAGCCGGATGGGGTGTCGATACTGTCCCCCAAGTAGAAAAAGTAGGAGGTGTGTCCTCCACCACAGGGTCCTTACCCTTATCAGAGCCAATGACGGATGGCCCCTCGACATCCGGGTTGACAATATTATCCCCGGCCGGGGCAAGATGGCTATCCCTTTCATTTGAAGCTACAAGATTCGCCCCTGACAGTTCAACTTCCCACGGAGCCAGAGACGGATCACCTGTATCAGCTCCCCCTACAGGGACGAGTACAGGGCTCGGCAGTGACCTCGACCCTACCACATCAACCTCCATTTCCGAGACAGGAGTAGGGCTCGGCCACGAGGCCTCATGTGCGACCAGCGCCTCAGTACCACGAGCGAAAAGAAGCCCAGCAGGCAAATCCTTGTCAGAGACGTCTCCACTGGACGCGATCTATCTGGTAGCATGATCAACATCTTCTTGCGAGCCATCGTCAGAAGAAGACGAACTCCATACTTCCTCCTCGTCTGGAAGGACTTTTCCCACAACTTCCCTTGAGGCCTCGATGCTCCCAGGCACCCCCTCAATGGATAGTTTTACTCCTGGTCGAGGCTCCACGCTACCCTCCTGAGGGATCGACCGAGATAACTCAGCAACCTGAGGTGCAAGTACATCTTCAGATTCCCTTTCAACGTATTCTGGAGGCACCGAAACCTCCACAGAAGCGACGTCATCAGCGCTCCTTTCCCTGAGAGACGCTATCGTAGGAGGAATGTGCTCATCAGAAGAGCTCGCCACCTCCTTCGGCCTACTAATACTCGGTTACAAAACCCGAGATTTCTTCTTCGACACCTTCAAAAAAAAGGGAGAAATGAGGACATAAGTGGAAGAAATCAAAGGACAAAAACAGATTATGTGCGACATCTTTACTTCAGCGGGAGCTAATTCCGTTGGTGTTACAGGTGGCACTCCCGAAGCTCCCACCTTCGGAGTCATCGCTTTTCTCGATCTCTTTGGCGTAGGCGAACCGGCCTCCGCGTCAGCACGTCTCTTTCCAGCTGGAGGCTCTTCCTGAGTATCCGCCGTTGATGCTGCAGTAGCAGCCCGATAACCTGCAACCTTCGGGTGACGATATGATCGGGCCACCACCAATATATTTTTTGTTGCCTCTAGCTGAGTGCCAACAATGAAACTGGTCTCCCTGTCATAATCTAGAGACATGGTGTTCATGGCACAGTACAGCTTCACAGCCGAATACAAAATTTGCGACTGAGGGTTGTGAACTGTAGTAGTGAAACGAACTCCAGTGCATCCGGCATTGTAATACTGCCAGCCCTGGGCTCCATCTAATAAACTCCCGACAAACCCCAGACTGTTACTGGGGTTCCTTAACATAAGCTGGGTGTAACCGAACTGGCGTACAAACCGGCTCGACAAATACGGCTCCAGATAGCACTTATTTTTGTTGCGATAGACCAAATGGGACGGTCGAATACTCTGTAACCAGTGAAACTCCCATGTCGGCAGGGCGATCGCATCTTCACCGGAGTCTTCCAGTTCTTGGTCAGCCTCAAAGTCTGTGAAGACGGGACTGACCTTGGTAATCTTCCACCCTTGAAGGTAAGACAAAACCTTCCTGCAGATGGGGACACCAGTGTGCAACCACTTTTTCTTACAGAAGCGACGGATAAAGGCGTCACCTTCAACATGATCCTCTTCAGGGCCTGGGCTCATCACGTTTGGATGATGCAGAATCAACCATCTCATCAAATAATGGAATGGTAGCTCAGCTCGGAGAAAGTTACCTTTCTTGCCCCTCTCGTGGACCATATCATCAGCAAAATCTCTCAAACCCCGCAACAGGTTACACACCATCGCGGGAAGGAGTGCCAAAGGACGACCAAAAACCAGTTTTACCACTAGCAAAATGAGGTTCCTGCTCACTCTCTCCACGGATCCAGATCCGCCCGAGAACACAAGGTCCCGGAGCCATATCATCAAGTACGCAGTCAACACTACCTTGGAAGACATTCGGTGCACGCAATGCCAGAAAAAACTATATACGTCGACATCACTCTCGTTTGAATGAGGAGTCTTCTCGCCCAGTCGGCTCATTTCGGAGGTCACCTCCGTGTGACTCAGTCCCGACGGAGTCACAAACCAAATTTTGGAGGGGTCCGTCAGGTCCTGCTTGAAGACATAATCTCTCCAAGCAGTCACATGGGGCTGTGACCCGTCCCTCTCCCTTCATTGCATCATATAATGGTGGCTTGCCACCTCCTTGAAAACAGCTACCATTTCTGGATCCTTGTCTTCCAGAACCAGAATCTCTTCATTCGTCGGAAAATATTCCTTATATGGCTCTGAGCCCCAAGGAAGCTTGGATACCTCGTACATCTCATGGAGGGCCAATCCCAACTCCCCTACCGGAGTAAAAAAAGGTGCCAGTCTGGGTGTTGAACATCTCTAGGAGGGCAAGAAACATATGTCGATTAAGATCGACACCTGCTTGGGTGGCGCGGAGAGCAGCGGTCAGCCCAATCGCTTCAGTCTTGAACTTCGTCAAGACCCAAAGGGTTAGCTCATCCCACTTTGACACGTGGTGACCCAATCCCTCAACCCGAAAACCTTCTTTCGGATACGTAACATTCGATGATAGCATCCGGCTCGCAAAGGTCGAAGCACCGAAGGCAAAAGTGTCAGGAGGAACATCACTATAGATGCTCCCAGGGCGTAAAGTTCGGCAATAGTACGAGGTCCCGGCTCACGAGGAGGCCAAGGTATCTCTTTGATTCGAAGTAACATCAATACGAAGGGTACCCCCCACTGCCCCTCCTTGAGAAGGAATAAGTTCCCATGGCATCCTCCTCGTGGAGGCCAAGCGATAGAAAGCTGTCAGTGGAAACTGACGCTCAGATAGCCGCATGTACAGGGCCACGCCCTTCGCTTTGAAGAATCAGTCTTTCTTGATCTTCAGTATCTTCACCTCATTGGAGATCAAGCGGTCACCAAACAAAAAGATCGGTTTCAAGAAAGTCACATTCTCGGACTCAGCAGATTTCAGTTTGCCGCTTTCCATCATACTTTGGAGAAAAACAGACGACTAATCCTGGATTTGCAACATCCTCTCGGAAGACTGATCCTGCATGATAGCAGCCTTTGCTGGGTTAATAACTTCCTCATTGAAGTCGACCCCTATTTGGCAAAGGGAAGCATCCAGAAGGACTTCGTTCAGTAAGGGGATAGTCATCAATACTGACACATCAAAAACAAAAGTCAGGCAGCAAGGAAAAATTTAGAGGCTTCGACGCATAATCAGGGCACAAGCCCATGCGTGTCAGCAGTGAAGCTTCGACACATAATCTGGGCCCAAGCCCATACACGTCAGCAGTGAAGCTTCGACGCATAATCAGTGCCCGAGCCCATGCGCGTCAGCAGTGAAGCTTCGACGCATAATCAGGGCCCGAGCCCATGTGCGTCATTAGCAAAGCCTCGACGCATAATCAGGGTCTAAACCCATACGCGTCAGCGGAAGAACCTAAGCGCATCATCAGGACAGAAGTCCATGCTCGTCGACAACAAGGATTTAGGGCACAGCAACAGGATGAAACTCATCCGTACGCCCCAAACTCGTCTAAAAAAAGAGAGAGTTGGCAAAAGACACCCACCCATCACCGCGGGACGAACGTCGGCGGGAGTCACAGTGATGATAGGAGCGTCCTCCTCATCGAACTCCATCGGCTCCTTACCCCGTCCTTGACCACGGCCAGCACCACCGCGAGGAGTCATGGGAGCCATTTCATAAAAAGAAGTTAGGGTTTCGAAGAAGAACTCTGAAGAAGAAAGCAAAGACAGGAAGAACTCTCTCTCTCTCTCTCCATCAGACGCCTATTTATAGGCTTGGTCGCACGCCTGAACTGATGAAGGGTGACGTCAGCCACCGCCTGGGGTTTTGCAAAATGATAACTGCAAATAAATCCAAAAAGATCATCATTAAATCCTTTTGTTTATTTCAAAGCGTTATCATTTGCATTTAAAACTTAGAGGAGCATGCGCCTCATTACAGATACGCGGAGCAATCATGCACCCCGAACAGTTGTGCGCCCCATTGAAGATCATACCATGCTTCTTATTCAAAGTATTCCAAAACTTGACAGAAAGTTTTGAAAACTTTGAAGGGGGTCTTGTAGAAGCATAGAATTTCAGGCACATCTACAGGACAGAATTCCTATGCGCCTAACATTACATGCGCCAGGGAACATCAAATGAAGTACTTGGCACAGCAAGACAGTAAAAAGTATAGACATCAAAAGGATTTTTTATTTTATATAAAAATCTATTACATGTCTAAAAAAGGGCTTTACAAAGGAGAATTTCTACAAAAAGAAAGAATCCTAAGGCTACAGCCAGGCGCAGCAAACTGCCATGCGCCTTCTGCCCGGTGCATCATCAGTCAGGCGCATCACTTCAGCGACTCAGTCAGGCGCATCACTTCAGCATTATGTGCATCATAAAGTCTCAGCATATGCGCTCTGCCTCGACCCGAGTAAGTGCTTCGACTAATGAAGCATTTATTGCACAGAACTAGGGTGGGCGAGCAACCCCACTCTAGCGGGAGGAAGAGCTCTCCAAAGCCCAAGGAAGAGGAGAGCACCGCAGCTCCGATCCGCGGCTAAAGGAACAGCTTTCAACACAACCAGAATGGGCAAAATCTACTCTTGCAGGAGGAAGAGCTCTCCAAAGCCCAAGAAAGATGGGAGCACCACAATTTCGATCTGCGGCTCTTCCAGCATAACGGAGACGGGGCTCGAGCATCCCGATCTTTGGATGCAACAGGCACCTTCCGTCTGCCTCAGAAGCCCTCGATTCTGACTTTTTGATGTAACAGTCACCTTCAAGTGCATGAATGAAGATAATTCGTCGCATCTTCACCCTCGGGAGCATCTTGTCAACAGAATGTGCTTGAGAAAATAAATTTATTCAAAAAGGCGTGAGAGAACGAGAAGCAAACTCTCTCCTTGCTACTATTTATAGGCCGGGCAAATCAAACCCATGCGCCAAGTGGCGGGCTCTCCGAATCCCGTACAATGAATTTGCATTTATGGTTATAAACATGACGCTTCGAATTCAGCCAAGTTAAGAACGGCTATTTAAAGCACTCGAGGAACGCAACAGTCGGACCAAAAAAATACGTCATGCAAATGGATGTGCCGGTCAGATACGCGTATTGTACAGACGTGCCCGTCGGTACCAAGCGCCCTATATGGATGCGCCCAATAAAGCATGCATCCTAATCAACATGGACCAATGCGGCCAGTAGAACGCAGATCAATGCGCCCACTCAACAGCCCATCACCCGTCAAAGAACACTAAATGCTGAAGTCTGACACGACAGTAGACATGCCTCGATGACAGAGCAGCAACAACTTTTACAGAAAATGAAGTGCCGCTGACGTCAACATCATCATTACTCTCTTCCGGCGGTTACAAGCCATGTGGCCACCCGACCATTCGCATGCGCCTCCGTGGCCATGCGCCCAAACCTCTGCATGTGCTTCAAGAGCCATGCACCTCAGACCTTCCTCTGATCCCTAAAGACAGAGGTCAAGTCACTACTGAAGCTTCACATGTGCCTCTAAAGCCGTGCACCCAGACTGGTTCGTGATTCCTGAAGGTTACGAGCCAAAGTCTTCTTATGTGCCCAATCCCAGGCGCATCCTGTCAGATCACTCTCCACCAAATTCGAGAGCTTTGAGCTACGGACATGCGCCACGTGTCCTTTGACTCAATTCAGCCTATAAAGGGGTGCTAATCACCGAAGATCTCAGCAACAGAAAGATCTTCTCCTCTGCTACGTGCCAGCCCACAAAAGCAGCATGAAGGATTCAACCCACAAATAATGGTGCATCATCCATGCGTCTCCCGCAGCTCCAACCACGTGGCGTCCCCACGTATAGGCGCATCCTATGCGCGCTTGAGCAGCAAGCCTGTAAGCTATAAATAGAGGAATCATTTCCTTCTTCCACACACAAAGACACACCTACGGACAGAGACCTTCATACACACAGTGAGAGAGGCAGATATAGACACTCAACGTCTTCTTCCTTTCTGTAAGCTCCAGCACCCAGAGTAACTCAGACCTTCAGAGAACCGAGAACCGTCGTCAGATCGTCAACGGAGTCAACGCATTACCACTCGCTCTATCGACACAGGGACCTAGATAACCAAAAGTGTACTCCTAGGACTACATCTAAGTCCTACATTATAATACTGTTCTGCTTGTAATTGAAATTTGCAATCAAAATATTTTAATGACAAACAACTATGGGCTTTGATCACATGTTAACCAGACATTTTCCCGACCCATGCAAGTGTAAGACAAGTGTAAGAGGAATACAACTTGGAACATGTAAGGATAGTACCACTTGAAATATGTAAGAAAAGTATAACTTGAGAAACGCTAAATACAACTTGAGATACTTGTAAAGGACAACTTGTAGGAAAAGTAAGAAACATGTAATGAAAGTCTAAAATGTGAAATAGGAATCATGAACAGAAACGTAAAGTTGTAGTGTACTTGCCTTGTTTTACCGAAAAGGAATGTTATTAAATATTGATGTCCAAAGTTCTTAAGCTGTAACAAGGTATAATGTTTCTTAATTTAAATACTAAGTGCTATCTATGTATTGTGCTACTTATAGGGTCACGTTGTGCTAGACATGGAATACTAGTCCTAATTTTGAACATTAAGGCTAACACAATATTTAATACACATCAAAATTAGGTTTTTCTGAGTTAAAGTCACAAGTCATGGATTACTTATATTTTACAGGAATTTAATAATAATTAAAAATATTTTATTTTAATTATCAAATAAATAAAGTATTTATGAAAAGGGGTCCGACAATGTTCGTTTAAATAGTTAGAGGTCTCAAACTAACATGCTACTATTTTTATTGGTCAAAATTAGGCTAAGTAATAAAGATATCAAGTTTGTTGAATTTTGGACAGAAATTACTATTTATAGAATTATTTGAATCAGAAAATATTTTAAAACAATTATTTATAATAAATTGTTAACAGAAACTAATTTTAGCCATATCAGAACTAACCTAAAATTAACATGTAAATAAATGTAAATGATCTATAGAAAATCTAGTATTTGATTCTGAATTTTAGTTAATTTTATAGCACTGTTTAATATTCACTAAAAATCAATATATATAAAATACATTAAATAGTACATTTCGGTTTTTACTTAATAGAAAATATAAATAATAATACATAATACTGGAAAATTTATAAATAAATACTACATATGAAAATTCTAACTAATAGTCTTTTAGATAAATTTTATACAGCATAAAAGTATTGATAAAAATTCAAAATACAAAACATATAATAAAATAATACCATTTCTGTATTATTAGCAGTATATACACACACATATATTTAAATAAAGATAGAGCCAGGTGTGTCGAACTCAGGCTTCCAAGACAGGGTCTTAACACAGCTGCTCTGACCAATAGGTCAGATTTAGTTTTGTGTTAGAAACAGAGCCCAACATTTTATATTTCATACTAAACATTATATATACCTATATTTTAAAATATGCAAGACGAAGGGGCTCGAACTCTGGTCCGCAGGGATAGAGACTAAAAGATGGGCCGCTGGTCACATGGCCGGGCTCGATTTCATATTTTTTTTTAAGGGCTTCTATTATATATAAAGTATAACAGGGGCTGGAAATCTCACCGGGGAAGAACGTTACAGTCGTGCGGCGTTGTTTGCGCGCTGTCGCGTATGGGCGTCGCGTCGTTGGTGCGGATGCGGCGGCTCGAGGATGGTGAGTGGGGTACGGGTCGTTGGGTTGCTCCAAATTAAGAAGATGGTAATGAGTTTTGTCTCAACATTTCTCTTTTTATAGAAAAATGAAGAAAAGTTACGAATGGGAAGGGTCGGGGGTTACAGAATGTAAGAGGTTGAGAGTTATGGAATGTAAGAGGTTGGAAGTTACGGAATGTAAGAGGTTGGGAGTTACGGAATGGAAGGGCTTGGGAGTTACGTAATGAAAGGGCTTGGGGGTTACTTAATAGGAATGGGTTTCTGTGCTTGAGTTTCGGGTTTGGATGTGAAGAAAAAATGGGTTTGGGCTTGGATAATATTGGTGGAAATAAAATAAATAGGGGAAAATAGGGTATTTATAGGCTTGGTCCCAAGCCATAGGCCCAAGAACAAGTGGATAATTAATTTGGGCTATTTAATTAACTAGGTTTAACCTTTTGCTAACTTTGGAAATTTCTAAGTAAATTGGCTAACCATATCAAAAATCACATGCTACTTAGTCTAAATCTAGAACCTTCTAAATAATAATTAACCAATCCACCTTTCTATACCTAAAGCTCGCAGCTGATGGTGACCCAATACTTTATATAAGGCTGAGACAAAGAGGAGACAAATAGCTGAGCTTGGTCGGCCTAATAAGAACATTAGAATTCTTATAGCTATTAATAGTAACTAAATTCATTCTCCTAAATAAAAGATTATTTGAATATTATAATCTTAATAAACTTAATTAAACTAACTAGTTTTGGAGAAGAAACGAATTTAAATCAGGATTTGGGGGTTACAGCTCACACCACCAGTACGGTTGTGTACTAACATTCTACCATATTTTATGCGCTGGTAACAGGTACTTGCTCGTTCGAGGCTGAGCTCACTTGGATGCACTAAGGCGTGGAGATCCCTAGCGTCTTGAGGCGTGCGACTGTATTGAAGTCTTTGCATATACGGGACATAATGTATGGATATCACCTTATGAAGCATCCTCAAAGTTGTAGGCCCTCAAACATGAGCGATTGTAATTGAGAGAAGAGAGAGACCTGAGTATTTGTAATCAGAAAGAAAGTGAGCTTGAGTGACTTGTAATCTTGGCTTCGTGCCCTTGTAATCTTATTTTCAATATCAATAAATTAAGAGTATATCATTTTGCACATGCCTTTATGTTATTCAACTTCTCTGCTCAGACTTCTGTGCGACAACCCCGTCGCAAGCTGCTATAATCGGCCGTTATGGAATCCGTCTTGCGCAAGCGCAACCTAGACTCGCTCAGCATCACGTCCCATCGTGGAAGATCGGTTCTGCGGAACTGGGGCGTGACATAATGGTATCAGAGCATGGCTTTACGTCATTGGACTCTCGATTGAATTCTCTAACTCCGATGTTGTCTTCGTGCTAAATGTCATTTTTGCAAATCGATATCGTTGGTGCGCGCTCTCTCTCTCAATGTTCCGCGAGATGTTCCGTACAATAAGTCTAAATTTCGAGCATAGATTTCTCCTATTCGCACTTGTAATGTTCAGACCAAGGGGCTCGAGTCACTTTCAGCAGAGCCATTCCTAAGTTATCTTATTCTATGATTATCCTCGACCGCACAATGGTTCCATGATACAATCGCATAACCAAGTCATAAGTCCTCAATTCGTTCGTTAGACCTATATATCCAAACTCGTATTCCTTGATTGCAAAAATCACAAGTCATACTTATTGATCTCAACTTTTCAAGTTGTATAACATCAATCCTAACTTATCTCACGTTTCAATTCTACTAGTCATCAAGTCGTGCATCAATTTCATCGCAACGTCACAAGATTGCCAAATAAATTTTTTGAGTCATAACAATCCTCAAGCTACTACTTAAATAAACCTGATTCAATCAAATCGCATCGACTTCTTCATCCTCTAAACCTATTAATATTTCATTTCGCATAGTCCACCTATTGTCCATTCACACAAACTTCAACTTCATTTTATTAAGTCATCTAGACATTCTTTTCTATGAAAATTCCAAGGTATAGAATCCATCTGAACAATAACATTTTTATACCATCATCATTCCTTGAATCAGAGTAACCCCGAGTTATCGCACATCGATCATTGATACATCTTAATGCACATAACTTGACGATCTTTTCTTTGTATCGAACTCCGAGTCGTGTAAATAATATTAGCATCCAACTAGATATGCGATCCATTCCTCGATATTCAAGATCAATTTAGATAGGTCATCAATTTGTTCAAATCAAAACCATATACGTCTATCTGTCTATCCTAAGTTATCGAACAACATCTACCCCAAATCCTTAGAGTCATCCTCGTAATTTTCAAATCAACGATTCCATGCACGCTATCCTCCAATTGTGCTATCTATAAACCCCTAAATTTTGCTACTTTTTTTATTAATTTAATTTATACGTTTACATATACGTGTATTTTGTAAAATGGGATTTTTTTTAATTAAATGAATAATTGGTACATAAAATAAACATATATGGTAAAATACAGTTTTTTATATTATTTTAAATAGTTTTTCTTCCTTTTTTTGTTTTGGAATATATAATTAGTATATAAAATGAATCTATTTAATATGTATATATATGCATATTTATTATATAGAGTTTTCATAAATTAACATATGTAAAATATATATATGTAAATTATATTTAAATATTTATTGGAAATAGCTAGGAATGTTTTAAAGAAAATACTAGTAGTTTTTGAATTATTTTTGAAATTCAATGTATTATTAATTAGAATAATTATTTTAAATATATATATTTGGGGTATATACATATATACTACGTGTACATTTAGTATACAGAGTTTTTAGTTTTAATAATTAAATATATGAGTTAGTATACAGAGTGTTTCCTTTTAATAATTAAATATATGAGCTAAGTATATATATATATATATATATATATATATATATATATATATATATATATATATATATATATATATATATATATATATATATATATTTTTATATTATATATATATATATATATATATATATATATATTTATTGATTTATTGATTTATTTATATTTATATTTATATTTATATTTATATATAAATATAAATATAAATCTTTTAAAGAATGTGCAAAATATTGCAACTTTAACAACTTACAGCTATTTTAACAACTTTCACACTTATAAACGACATTCATCCTTTGGAGAATGTGTAAAATAGTGCCACATTTATGAATTTTAGTTTTCAAAATATAATACATTTATGGACAACTGACTATAAATAGATGAATTTGTACATATATTCCACCGTACACACCATCTGTTGTAATTTTATTTTCATCTATGGCTCTATTTTTTTCTCTCATCCGTGATGTAACTCCTTCGACTCGTGCGTCCCTATGAGGTTGCTGGATACGGAGGAAGAGGCAAACCATTCAGCCTTGAATGTGTGTTTCATGATACTGAGGTAAGAAATTTATCAAAAGTCACTATTCATGTATTATGCATATTACCTTAACAAAAAAGTAATCTTTTAAATGCCAATTCATATTACCTTATGTTGTGAAGCATCTCCATAAAACAATTTGTACCATCCTCCACAGGAGCTAACCCTTCTGTCTTTGCAACCAACCGATCTTCTTGGAGGATCCTTGCAATGTTCTTCTTACATGATATAACAACCTAGATGACAGAAAGATTTGTTCTTCTTAAAAACAAAACATCGCTACAAATTACAATTTAATAATAAAAGGTCGTAAAAATAAATATTAGTAACATAAATGGGTATATTTAAAACATCCCCTAAAAAAAGAGCAAAAAAAATCGAGAAACAAAAATAGAAAAAATAAACCAAAAAAGAGCAAAAAAGATAAAACCCCCCCAAAATCAGCACATGTATTTGTAGATCTAGCACATCCCTGATGACTCATCCAAAAATAAACAAAACAAAAATTAAAAGAGCAAAAAATCGAATAAATCTTCGTATTGTAACATGCATGTGTAGATCTAACACATCAGGTGATAAATAACCAAAAATAAAGAACAAATATTAGTAACATACATGGGTAGACCTAAAACATCTCATAACAAAAAGAGCAAAAAAATCGAGAAACAAAAATAACAAAATAATAATAATAATAAAATAAACCGAATAATATCAAAAAATCGAGAAAACCCAAAAATCATTCTACCACATCCCTGATGACTCATCCAAATAACCAAAAAATAAAAAATAAAAAGAGCAAAAAATCGAGAAATCTTTGTATTGTAACATGCATGTCTAGATCTAACACATCAAGTGAAAAATCACCAAAAAATAAAAAAATCAAATATTTGTAACATGCATGGGTAGGTCTAAAACATTAATAACAAAAAGAGCAAAAAAAAATCGAGAAACAAGAATAGCAACAAAAAAAAACCCGAAAATGAACAAAAAATCGAGAAAACCACCAAAATCATAACATGTATTTGTAGATCTAGCACATCGCTCTCCTGACTTAACAAAAAAACCAAAAGTAAAAAATAAAAAGAGAAAAAAATCAAGAAAATCTTCATATTCTAACATGCATGTGTAGATCTAACACATCAAGTGATAAATCACCAAAGAATGCGTACTAAAATCAGTTGATGTAACCTACCAAAAAAGGGAAAATAAAAAGAGAAAAAAGAAAACAAAATCTTATTCCCCAAACCGTAGCATGGGTGTGTAGATCAATAAAAAAACGTGAATAATAACCAAAAAAGTAAAATTGAAACAGATGAAAAGCCGTCAGAAAAGAGGAGAGAGCTTTGAGAAGGATAAGGTTTGTGTGAATGTTCAATTTCTTGATTCGTGTGTGTGTTTTTATCACAGCTTGTGTGTTTTTATCACAGCTTATGGGCTATTTATTAACAGCATTTAACGTATGGACAAAGCTGTGGGCCGGGTTTTATTATTTGTCGTTGTAAATATGTAATATTTGACATGTGCTTCACAGCTGTAGAAAAGTATCATTTTAACATGTGTTTTACAGCTGTGGGCCGGTTATTTATTATTCATGATTGCAAAAAAGTTATATTTAGCAGGTGTTGGCCGGTTATTTGTTAATTGTGATTGTAAAAAGGTTTTATTTGGCAATTGTGAGCTGGCTCTTTACTATTTGTCATTTTAAATAAGTTATATTTGGAAAGTGTCGGGTCGGCTCTTTATTATTTGTGATTGTAATAAGTCATATTTGGTAGTTGTAGGTTACTAAAAGCTTAAAATATATTAAACTTTTACATACAAAATGATCAATAGCAGGTATAGTTTTTCAATGTACCAAAACCCTTTGTCCTATAACTAAAATTAGAGTAGTTCTATAGATAAACATTTTTAACAACAAAGAAGGAAAAAAAATTGATCCAAATAACTAAAGATTACATTTTAAAAAAATATTAGAAAAGCAACTTTTGTTTATTATTTTCGTTTAAATTTATATTTATATATTATATATATATATATATATATATATATATATATATATATATATATATATATATATATATATATATATATGTTTGTGAAAGTTATGTTCATTGTAATTAGCTTGACTAAATCATTTTCATGATTCAGATAGAGATCAACGTACACCTACATCAAGCAAAATTAATTTTCAGCATATATTTGGTGGCAATGGCTTGAACATGACACATTATCCATCATCTATGTCTCCTTTTAGAGACATCACAAATGGTATGATATGACTTTCTCTAAATATTTAATTATTAAAATTGTCATATATATATATATATATATATATATATATATATATATATATATATATATATATATATATATATATAGTATGAATTTTTATGCAGCATGTGGATCAAGTGAATCTATTCAATTAATTGGTTCTATGAAGAAAGATTCATTTGGCTACTCGACGAAGAGATTTACAAAAGTGCAGACAAAATCTTCGAGAGTAACTGATTTTACTCATGATGAGAATCGTTCAAGTACGTTATTTGTCGCATTTTGGTTTATTATATAAAGTTTGGTTGATGATTTGTGACCATATCAATCAAGTGAAAAATTATCATTATTTTTGCAGCAAATTTAAATTCATATGGAGAACAATTTACACATTCTCAAAGTAAAAAATTATTCTCAGCATACATTCATTCTGAATGGGTTGAACACATCACATTATTCGTCATCCATATATCCTTTTAGTGATATCCCAAATGGTATGTAATATCCATAAGTCTATTTGCTTTGTAGATATTATAAAATTATTTTATGCAATATGTGGATCAAGTCAAATGGCTGAGTTAACTACTCCAATGAACCAAAGTTCAGTTGATTGTTCGAAGAAGACATTTACAAATTTGCAAAAGAATCGTTCAACAATAATTAATTTGACTGAAGATAAGGAGCCTTCATGTATGTTATTTAGCTAATTTTTTCTCAAAGATACAAAATTTAGTTAATGATTTCAATTCATAACAATGTAGTGATACAAAATTTGTGTTTCTTTAAATGTAAGGTCCTAAATTTTGTAAAAGAACCTATAGTTATATTTAAAAAAATCCATATATTTGAAAGTTACAATTAATTTCAAAATTTTAAAGAGAAAAATATCTTGAAGTATTTGTAAATTTTGTTTCCTTTTGCTTTGTTTTTTTTATTTTGCAGTGGTTGTTGAATTGGCAAATGAAGATTGTGAATTTAGTCATGGGCATGCTGAATCACTAATTTTATTCTAAACTGCTGTAATTTATTTTATATGTTATTTTTTTTATTGATAGATTACCGAGATATCGGTGAACCTACTTATAAGTGTCACTTTTGTGGTGAACACTTTTGGTATGACGAGAGAGTTCAGTCTTACTATAAGTGCAAAAAACCAACGTATTCTTTATTTTGTATGCAAGGAAAGATTCAAATTTCACCAATGAGGAGACCGCCTAAAGTTTTACACAATCTAATATATGGGGTGAGTGATAAGAGCAAACACTTCCTAGAGAATATAAGATCATATAACAGCAAATATTACTTCACTTCAATTGGAGGCAAGGTTGACCCGGAACCAAATCAAGGAAGATCTCCTCTATTTTTAGACTACATAGACAAAACTATTATTTACTTGGAAGTTTACTACCCGTCGAAGGTTCAAGTCCAAAATTTGCTCAACTATATATCTATGATACGGAGAATGAAATTCAAAACAGAATAAAAGCCGTTAGGTATGTATCAAATGATTAAGCCTATATATCTAGAACTATATATTTATCATTGGTTATTCATATATGTAGTTATCTTATTTCTATCTGAAAATTATTTTTAGGAAGAATGATAATATCAATAGTTTGCATGCAGAAATTGTACGTGATTTGAAGGATATGTTGGATGAAAATAATGTATTGGTAAAGTCATTTCGAATGGCTCGTGAGAAAATGTGTGAATTAGGTGATTCAAGCGCTCGATTGAAGTTGATTGGGAGGAGACATGGAGATGGATGACAATATAATTTGCCTACCATTTCTGAGGTTGCTACCTTGATAGTTGGAGATCTTGATGAATGCTTAGGTGATAGATATATCTTGGTTGAAACACAAGTTGGGGAGCTACAATGAATTAATGAGTTAAATGCTTCATATTTAGCATTGCAATATCCTATGATATTTCCCTATGGTGGAGATGGTTACAGAGAAGACATTCCATTGTCTGAATCAGCAAATGGAAGTAATGGTGGAAGGAAGCGAGTAGGTATTAGAGAATGGTTCGCTTATAGACTGCACAAAAGAGAGAATGAGCCTTCGATCATATTTGCTACTAAAAGACTTATCCAGCAATTTTTGGTTGATGCTTATACAATGGTTGAATCTGCCAGATTAAAATTTATTCAGACACATCAAAAACAATAACGGTGTGAGATGTACAAAGGTCTTGCGGACGCACTATTATGAGGTGAAACAAATCCGACTACTCAAGAAAAAAGAGTCATTCTACCATCTTCTTTCACTGGTGGTACTCGATACATGATTCAAAACTATCAAGATGCAATAGCAATATGTAGGTGGATTGGTTACCCAGATTTGTTTGTAAAATTTACATGTAACCCTAAATGGCCTGAAATACTTCGATATGTTAAAAAAATGGTTCTTTAACCTGATGATCAACCCGACATATTATGTAGAGTTTTCAAGGTGAAATTGGATGGGCTGATCAAAGATCTTCGACATAATAAAAATTTTGGAACAGTTAGAGCTGGTAATGATCCTACCATTATATATATATATATATATATATATATATATATATATATAAAAAAAAATATATATATATATATATATATATATATATATATATATATAATGTACTATGTATTTTATTAATAACTTTAGTATTTATTAGTTTTCTATTATTTTTCAGTTATTTACACGGTCGAATTTCAAAAACATGGGTTGCCGCATGCTCACATTTTATTTTTCCTAGCCAAAGAAGACAAGTATCCATCGGGAAAGGATATTGACCGAATCATCTCAGCTAAAATTCCTAATAAAAAATGGATCCTGCTTATTACAATACATTACGAGATTTTATGATACATGGGCCTTGTGGTAATGCAAGAAAGAATTCACCGTGTATGTTAGATGGTCGTTGCTCAAAGCATTTTCCGAAAAATTTTATTGAAAATACTTTGGTTGATGAAGTTGGATATCCAGTATATAGGCGCAAAGATGATGGAAGAACAATTTTGAAGAATGGCATTGAGCTAGATAATCGGTTTGTAGTGCCTCATAATTGTTATTTATTGTTGAAATATGGAGTTCATATGAATGTTGAATGGTGCAATCAGTCTCGATCTATAAAATATCTGTTCAAGTATGTGAATAAAGGACATGATCGGGTAACTACATCCTTCTATAGAACTACAGAAGGGGATGAATCTAATCGACAAATTATTGAGATTAACATGTATTATGATTGTAGATGCATTTCTGTTTGTGAGGTGGTATGGAGATTATTTGGATTTGAGATTCAATATAAGAACCCTCCTGTTGAATCACTCAGCTTTCACTTACCCGACGAGCAACCAGTTATTTTTTCAGAAGCAGATGCTATTGATACCATTCTTGACCGTGCCATTTTGAATTAAAGCATGTTCTTAGCTTGGTTTGAAGCGAATAAGCGATACCCAGAGGCAACAAATTCGACATATGCAGAATTTCCATAAAAGTTTGTTTGGAAACAGAAGAATAGAGAACGGGCTCCGAGAAAAAAAGGTTTTTCACTAGGTCGGATTTTTTATGTTCCACCTGGTTACGGTAAGGTGTACTATTTAAGGTGTCTTCTCAATATCTTTCGTGGACCTAAATGTTATGATGATATTAAGAAAGTCAATGGTGTTCAGTATAAGTCAAATCGTGAAGCTTGCTATAATTTAGGATTGTTGGAGGATGACGATGAGTATACTGATGGTATTATTGAGGCAAGTTATTGGACATCTGCATATTCTTTGAGAAATTTATTTGTCACGTTGTTGTCATCTGGATCTTTAAGTCGGCCTGAGGTAGTTTACGAAATGTATTGGACATATTTGTCGAATGATGTTTTATATAATCAACGAATTGTACTGCATGACCAAGGTAAAATATTTCTTCCTTATTTTTAAGTTTATATTGTATTTTTCAAATTATTTGATCTTTAAGGTAGATTTAAAATTAATTTTAATATATTTTGTCTCATTAATTCTAGATTTACTTTTGAGTGAAGATGAGATTCAAATTCACGCTTTGGTGGAGATTGAAAAGTTACTAAGAAATTGTGGTAGAAGTTTGCGGGAACTTCCATCAATGCCATTTCCAAACATTAATTCCATATCAAACACTGCAAATAGATTGGTGCATGATGAACTATGTTATGATAGAACGACTCTAGCAGAAGAACACATACATCTACTTGCCCGCTTGAATGATGAACAACAATTTGTTTATAACACAATAATAAATGCTGTTAATTCTACAAATGGTGGCATTTTCTTTATGTACGGATATGGTGGTACTGGAAAAACATTCTTTTGGAAATTGTTATCTGCAGGGTTGAGATCTAAGGGATAAATTGTTCTAAATGTTGCTTCAAGTGGGATAGCATCGCTTTTGTTGCCTGGTGGTCGAACAACTCATTCATGGTTTGATATTCCAATAAATGCAAATGAAGATTCAACATGCAATATCAAACAAGGAAGCTAACTTGCAGAACTAATTGTTAGGTGCAAACTTATAATTTGGGATGAAGCTCCAATGATGCATCGGTATTACTTTGAAGCGTTGGATAGATCGTTGAGAGATATAATACAATTTAGCAATCCACTCAGTTCTAAAACACCCTTTGGAGAAAAAACTGTTGTCTTTGGTGGAGATTTTTGCCAAATGTTACATGTAATTCCAAAAATAGTAGACAAGACATAGTTCATGCAACTATCAATTCTTCTTATATTTGGAAAAACTGCAGAATTTTGAGATGAACAAAAAATATGAGACTTCAAGGATCTAGCAGAACACCTGAAAGTGAAGAGCTGAAACAGTTTTCTGAATGGATTGCAAGTATATGAGATGGAACTATTGGAGGGCAGAATGATGGATGTGCAATTATCGATATTCCAAGTGACATTTTACTTAGTATCCATAATGATCCACTATCAACAATTGTCGAAAGCACATATCCTTCTTTTGCAAATTTTGTAAATAGCTCAGTATTTTTGAAGGAAAGAGCCATAGTAGCACCTACTATTAATGTTGTTGAGTCTGTAAATGAGTACATGATCTCACTGAATTATAGGGAAGCCATACATATTTAAGTTCTGATAATCCATGCAAATCAGATGCGAATGTGGACATAGTAACAGATGTTCACACTCTAGAGTTCTTGAATAGTATTAGATATTCAAGCATACCGAATCATGAGTTAAAATTGAAAGTTGGTACTCCAGTGATGTTATTAAGGAACATAGACCATTCAGCTGGGCTATGTAATGGTACTAGATTGGTGATTACAAAACTAGGCAACCGTGTTCTAGAAGCAAAGATTCTTTGTGGAGACAATGCTGGTAATAAGGTTTTGATTCCAAGAATGTCATTGACACCTTCTGATCCAAGATTGCCTTTCAAATTTCAAAGAAGACAATATCCATTGATTGTCTCTTATGTAATGATAATAAATAAACGTCAAGTTCAATCACTTTCTCATGTTGGAATTTTCTTGAAGAAACCTGTTTTTAGTCATAGGCAGTTATATGTTGTTGTTTCACGGGTAACATGTAAGAAAGGGTTAAAAATTTTAATATGTGATAAGGATAAGTATCAATGTAATTCAGCAACAAATATTGTGTACAAGGAAGTGTTTCAAAATTTGTAATTCAGATCAATATTATCTTTTATGTGATCAAATTATAGTATAGCATATGTTTTTATATGCGTTGAGCTATATATTGTTACAAATTAAAAAAAAAATTGTACGATATTGTCACATAACCAATATTTTATCATTAGTCGATTTATAACAATACGTAATAGAATTATATTTTGTGAATTACAAAATTAATCCTGACGATAATAATTTTGTTGAAGTTTAAATTATTCTTTTTTATGCTATTTTTTCCTTCTATGTGCAAAAACTCATAGATAGTTTTCGTATTTATTTTCCAAAAAAAATTACCAACTTTTGCTTCCATTTCATATGTAATCATACATACAAATTATAAACACTTTTAAAACAAAATGGTATTAGATATAGATTCCGTGCATCGCACGGGTTCACTGCTAGTGTGTGTGTGTGTGTGTGTGTGTGTGTGTGTGTGTGTGTGTATATATATATATATATATATATATATATATATATATATATAATATATAAAAATATATATATATATAAAATATATATATATATTTTATTTATTTATTTATATTTATATTTATATTTTTTTTAATATTATATATATATATATATAATATTAAAATATATATATATACCTGGAATATATATTTTTTGAAATAATTTATATATATATGTACTTAGTATATAAATTTAATGCAGTAAATATATATTGGAATATATAATTTTATAAAGTATTTTTAGAAGATTTTTAGAGGCTTTTAAAAATTTATAGGAATTTATTTAAACCTTTTTTTGGGTAAGTTTTAAAAAAAACTAATGAAAATCTCGCGAGATAACCAACTCAATAACTCTCGTCCAACCAAACCTGAGCAGTTTGAAAACGGAGTAAGGAAAAGGAAAGAAAATTTGGTTTCATGTTATCCAACCCAAACAAAACTCTATGAATTTTGTCCAAATTTTTTTCTACGAAGACCTAATCCTAATCTCCTCTAGACAAGACTAAACCCAGGTTGAATCCCAATTCAAATCAACGAAAAGTTTGATGGAAAATTGGGTTCAAAATCGAGTATATAAACAACTTTTCGAACCTATTTTTGCATCCTCCAGCCACACACCACTTCGTGATTGACCCCCGATCCATAGGTGTAGGTCGTCGACGCCTGTCTGTCGTGCCCGCTATCGCAGGTCGTCAGCCGGTCGTCAGGAAGCGTTGTAGCCGCAGCGCAACAAAGATAGCAGCAAACCCAATAGTAGCAGGAGCAACCTTGAACTCCTTACTTTCGAGTGAGATTTCTTTCTCCTTGTTTCTTTATTTCTTGATCTACAAAATCCTACATGTAGAAAACCTAACTACCTATAATTCCTTCAAGTAGATTATTTAGTTCGTGATGTACATGAAGAAAATCAACTTCTAAAATCCAAAAAAAAAATCTGCACACATAAACTGTTCCAAAGTGCTATTTTGGAAGTCATTTTTCAGACATAATATCGAGGAATATAAAAATCTATCCGAATAGACTTATAGACAACCTATACAAGATCAAAGCCATATTTTTATTTTTAGTTTTTGTTTATTATTTTCTCTTAAAATCAGTTCCAATATGGCAAAACAACTATTTTTTAAAACATTAAATTTTTTGATACGGAGTCCGTCCCAAAAAACGAACGACTTGGTCATAAACCAATTGCATCAAAAGGTGCGTATGGACTTCGTGCATGTGTGAGATTTGACAGAATTCGAATTGGTTGCATGTACGCACGAATTCAAGGCATATCCGTCAAAAATTTCTGTATCGACAATTTTTCAAATTAATCAATTAATTCGTGCATGTTCTTTACCTCGAGACAAAACTTGCGCCACTGGACTCGTATTATTTTTTTCGTCCTGTGAGCTAAGTTTGGTTCTATTCTAAGAATGTCGATTGGAACACTATTTTGGTAGGTCTACGACCTGATCCAACGGACGAAATTATGCACGGCACACTGGAATCCAAATTTTGACATACGATTGAGTTCATATCGTCAAATCGAACCCGTAAACATATAACTTGATGACTTTAGAGGCAGTAGAATTTGGCTCGCTTTTCGGTGGCGAATATCTTTTTGATCTAAAATTATGATTTTGCCCCTGTATCCAGAATTGGACTTATGGGTAGGCGATATTAGTCATTTCTCTTATGTCGACAACATTCAGGGACGTTTGCGATAGTTTCTCTATTGTTGCTTCTATTTACTTGTTGATTTTACCTACTGGACATCGTAACACACAACAACTACCAGACAAGGTACATTGCTATATTTACTATCCAGTATATTTATTTTAGCATTTATTTATTTTGTTTTATATTTATTTTACTTTTCAGATATTGCGTCCACGCCATACTTGGATGCAAGCGACTGTGTTAATCGTTACCATTGCTTTATTTTATTTGATGCATATTGACTTAGTTTTAGTAGACTATCTTATGCTTGTGGGATATCATTATATCTTCTTTGACTAGGTTACATGTGTTCCATAAATTGGGGGTCTCATATCGGGCATGATCTTAGTATTCGATTTACCATCAATACGTATAAGACATGTGATGGTTAGAATATAATTGCTATGACTAGTGTGTTAGAGACTCATACAATTACAAACTGGACAAGTTGTGGATACGAATTGGTCAGTATCATTTTGGAAGGAAAAGGATAGTTAGATGTATGTGCTACCCAATCCAAAGCTATAGTAACTGTGTACTACAATAGTCGTGTCGCAAGGGTCGCTAGCTTCGAGCTATGTGGACTGATGGCTCACGAGAGCCGCTAGCCTCGAGTTATATCGGCTGATAGTACTGGTACAGATACACATGTGTTTGGTCATAGAGTTGTGAGTTGGTCATGGGGGAGTCAGCCTTTACTTGCCCATTATTTGCCATTAAAAAAGTATGGCTAAATTTTAACTTGATACCCTCAACTATCCATGTTTGGCAATTTAATACCTTAAACTTTCAAAATAGTTAACTTGATACCATGAATTATTTCCCCTAAAATACCCTTCTCTCTCCCCTACTCGCTTTTCCAACACCTACCCCCTCCCCAGTCACGCGCTCCTCCTCCGACCGTTCAACCCCCCACCTCCTCCGGCCGTTCAAACCCCCCCAACCCGTAGCCGAACACGCCGTCGGCTGTCACATGCTTATGTCGCCCGCTCATGTCGCCTGCCAACGTTCGTACTGCTAGCCTGTGTCCGCGCACCGCCTCCGCTCGTCCGCCTCTGCCAGCTGCTACGCACCATCGTCGTCGGCCCCAACCAACTGCTGCACGTCGCCCCTGTCCACCCTCGCCTGCGCTCATTTGCTGCCAGTCCCCATCCGTTGCTGCATCACCCCCCACGCACGTGTGCCTGGCCCCCGCCCGCCGAAGAGGGAGGAGGGTCGTCAGAGATGGGGGGTCACTTGAGAGGTAGGGGGATGGGGGAAGAGAATGGAGGGGCAGGGGTAATTTTAAAATATTTTTTTAGGGTATGTAGTTGAAAATATTAAATAGTTGATGGTAGCAAGTTGTCTATTTTGAAAGTTTAGGGTATTAAGTTGCCAAACATGGATAGTTGAAGGTATTCAGTTGAAATTTAGCCAAAAAGTATTTGAGATACTTTTGTAATTGATCAAGCAAAACGGAGTACAATCTTGTTCCTCGGTAGGATCTTTCAAGGACACTTTTATTTTTATCTGGGGACAAGTGGCTATGGAGGGTTAATTCTTTACTCTGTTGATGATCTGACGACGATCTCGAACTCTCTGAATGTCTGGGCGACTGTCTTCGAGTGTGTATTGATCTAAGGGAGAGTTGAATAAAGGAATAATCCTTCTATTTATAGGTGGTGGATGTGCGCATAAAATTTTGGCACGTAGGAATACTACGTACATGGTTTTATTAGGTGCAAGGGCGCTGCACCCGGGAAGCTTGAACTGAATATGGACTGCACCACTGGGCTACGGAAGAGCTGACATGTGACAATTGTTGAGATTCCTTTTTTGCTAACATCTTGGGTGGTTGTCACCCATTCATGAGAAGAACTGGGTTAATGACACCTGGTGCATGCACATTGCTCAAACATCTTGATCTGTTTGAAAGATCATAGATTTGATGCGCTTGGGAGGTTTGGTGTATAAGGAGACTTGGCACATGGATTTTGAGCGCATATAAGCCTGGGCACATGGCTTTAGGGCTCATACGAGGGATTAGTCGACCATGTGGCAGAGCATAGTTGTAATCGACAAAACAAGTAATGTTTATGCTGATGTCGGCACCTCTTCGTTTTCTGTGAAAGCTGTCGAATATTCAGTTTTTGAGATGCGTGTGTTTGCCATTAATTATCAAAACAAGAACTACAGAGGAATTAGATTTGATTGCAAACTTAAAAGTACAACAGAGAGCCTAGAAAGAAATCCTAGGAAACAATCTAAGTACAATTATTTAGTTTTGATTCTGGGGGGTGACGGTGGAGGCTCGGGAGAAGTGTAGGAACTCTACCTTACTTCTTGGACTATCAGACACAACACATGGCTGTAACAGCACACGAAGACTCGATCTTTGGCTGTCAGCTGGTGGTTTGTTGAGATTTCTTTATTGTAGCAAATCTGGGTGGTTGAGACTTGGTCAACTTGCCACGTGCCCTAACACAAAATAGAATCAATCTGTCTGAGACAGCAATGAGGGGCCGCATAGAGCTTAGGGCATTTTGGACCGCATAGGACTTTTTTGTCCTTTAGTGCTCGGCCATGCTGGCCGCATAAGACTCATTTGGCTCAGGTTGTAGTCTTCCTTAGCCACGTGTCCCACCAGCAGTGGCACAAATCCATATGAAGTTTGGAGACTTTTGGACCACATAAATCCTGCAATGTTGGCGAACTACTCAGTCATATTCTGTCATTCTGGGCCGCATAAGGCTTATGCGGCTCAGGTCGTAGTCTCCCTGGCCGCATAGCACCCTTGCGGACCATGCCTCAGACCGTATGAACTCTCAGACACGTGGGCCCTATGCTCAGGCATGTGGGCCCTATGTCTGGTAACATGACACTTCTTATCTTTTTAGAAAGGTCACGTCTTATCTTCATCTTTTTTTTATCAGGATGTGTCAGAGTTGTCAGAGTTGTCAGCTTTGTTAGAGGGGCTTCTGCGGCTGATTAGCTTGGCTGCATAAGTAGCTCTTCCTTCTGCGGCCCGAATCAGTTTGGTCGTATTTTAATATAATTAATCTGTTTGAGACATCAAAGATGGGTCGCATGGAGTTTGGGAAATTTTAGACCTCCGAGTTTATCATGCAGCTCTTCCTTCTGCGGACCAAATTAACTTGGCCCAGAGCACCCATGCGGTCAGCTTTGTAATGTGATTCGCATGAACCCTATCTTTTCCATGCTTCTACAAGACCCCCTTCAAAATTTTCAAATTGCAAATTTGGAATGCTTCGAATAAAAAGCATGGAGATATGTTAAGCTGCAGGAAGGCTTCAAACCATGGGGAGACTTCGAGCCATAGGGAAATTTTGAGCCGTAGGAAGATCCCATCTAGGCTGTCCAGCTGTTACTGCTATATTTAATGCTCTGATTCGATTTTGGATTTGGGGCTGTCTTTTTTGTTACAAAGGATAGAATCCCAAGGGTCATCATAATCTCTTAGTGGACACGAGAATCGAAGCAGCGTCTATCAGTTTATGCTCTTTTGAAGACCTATAAATATGGGCCATACGGGGAGAGAGCTTTTCTTTTTTTCTTTCAACTTCTTCTCCTTCGGCTTCATCATCTTCGTCGTCCTTTCTCCTCCAGTCAGCCATGGATCCAAAAGTTTCCAAATCGACCGGCGTTGCGGCCAAAGAAAAGAGACTCGCCTCTCAATCGAGAGCTGCGGACTCTCCTCCCATTCATTCTGACGTACAGCCCCCTATTCAGGGTAAGGATGGTGGGAGAACGATGACTTGAACTTAAACGTCCATGCCGCATGCTTCATGTGCAGGCTTGTCATGTATCACCTTTGTGCTTAGGCATAATCAGTGCGTGTCCTTTCTCACTAGACCTCATGCATTCTGTGTGATGGGGCTGCATGGACTGAGATGCAAAAGTGTCGCTGAACCGCATGGATGCCTCATGACAGAGCCGCATGAGCGTCACATAACTGACTCGTATGGATGCCTCATGACCGATCTGCATGAGCATTACATAACTGAACTGCATAAGTGCCTCACGACTAAGCCGCATAAGCGTCACATAACTGAACCGTATAAGCTTCACCTGACTAGGCCGTATATGCATCTCATGTTTTTGAGCCGCATGTGCTTCTCACAACTAGGCCGCATAGGTTCTGTTTGACTAGGCTGCATAGTTGAAGAAGGAACCCATTAACTTTGTTTTTCTCTAACTATATTCCTTCTTTGACCTTTGCAGTAAACTTGCCTACAGCTCCATCGGGGAGCCCTTGATAGGGTACGCTCAGTCTACTTTGGGTGTAAGATTTGACCATATAGTCGAACGCATGTCGACTCAGATTACCCGAGATCAACCTGAGGCCAGGTTAAAAGAGATCAGGGGCCAATCATTCATCTACCTACTCAGCATAATGAATTCCGGGAGACTGGGGGACAATCTTTTGAAGCCATCATTCTTATTCGGAGATGCTCTAACTGTCTCGAACCCAAGCATACTAGAGATATCTGAGAGCTGGGATTTTTCTTCCAACGGAGTAGCGATTCACCTTCCTCAGATGGAACGCCATTTCCCCCTATCAGGTTTTAACATGGTGCCTATTGAGAGACGAATGACGGATCCCATAACTCAGGACCGACAGGGAGTCTTCATAGGTAATATCCATTATAATAGACGAGCGCGGTCGGTGGTCGCGACCAAGGAGTCAATCAGTTATTCTGTTGTTGGACAGGTCCCCGGCAATTTCATAAATGAGTTGAGGTCGAATATCCGGTTCTCTGAAGCTGACACCTTCTTAAACCAGATTATTCGTAAAGGGTCATACCCCACGGGCAGACTATCGCTGCTGAATTGGATGCATCGTTCCCCTCCGTGGGTCAACTTGACATCCTGGATTCTGACGATGTATCAGGATACTTTGCAGCAGCTCGGCCTCTACTATGCCATAAGGGGCACCTGCTACGGTCTTTCTGTGAACCTAAAGCTGTTCATAGCACTCCTCAAGATGTACAACCATCGTACGGGGACCTTTTTTACACCTGCTGGGGAGATGGGGCTCGCTCTCCACGAGATGCTTGACGATTCCAAGTTGCCCTGGGGAGACAAAATTTACGAGGAGTATACTCCCACAAATAAGGAGTTTGGAGAGTTAGAGCAGCGGTTCCTCGGGTTCCTTGCCGTTTACCGGGAAGTGCTATATCGTCATAGCACTTGTCAGCAAATGTCGAAGAAGAAGGATAAAAGCTCTGATGGAAACCTTCCCCACACCAAGGCTTGGATCAGTTATCTGTTCAACCTTGGGGTCTCGGGCTGGGTTACCCCTCGGAGCCCTCAGACTCAAGAAGGGGTGGTCGCTCAGATGCAAAGCGCCAAGAGGACCAAAGCTTCTAGTGACAAATTTGGAAGCCAGACCGACACCTTCAGTTATTTCTATTAAGATACCCAACTCTTGTCTGATAAGGCCATCCTGGCTGGGTTTCTGATGATATGGCTGAGGATCTGTATGGTCTCGGGGGGTTCAGTTCTATTGAGAGAATCAGTCGTAACCTGATCCTCCCTGCTTTCAAGTTAGTCTTCGGAGGCAGGCTAGCTCTACTCCTAGCCATGGTGTGCAGCATTTGTCGAGGCCTTCATATCTTTACGGCCAAAGCCATATCTTATGACACTACAAAGGATTTTAACCGAATTGAGCTGCCCTAGCATTATCCGATGGGGTGGCTGCTAATGCACTGCCCCTCTCTGATGCGACCTAGCCCTGTGGGTAACGCAATGGCCGACGATGCCTTCATCTACCAGTATTATGACATGCCCTTGACCTGTTCAACCATACCTGACTGTCGAGCTGCGCTCGCACGGGTGGATAGCTACTCCTTTTTATGTCGGTCCCGTCTTTCACCGACGAAAAAATTTGGTGCCTTCATTTTGATGGCGGTGTCGCACCCCAGTTTCTATCCGAGAAGAGGTTTCGCTGGTTGCAGAATATCTGCCCTATACATCTGGTGTACCATAACCGTAATGTTATCTTCTTGGAACCTTACCTACCCAGTCGATACTCTCGATAATTCGGGTACAGCCAGTTATTTTTTGACAACCCCAGTCCCTGTCTGGTTTATGAGGGCGGCATCCTGGATGGCATCCGGGCCTGGCATTATTACAGTGCAGTCCATACCCAAACCAGCTTCTATCTGTCGAACACTGGGGGCTCGGGGCGCATCTCATACCTGGTGGCCCTCCACCATGTCTCCGTAAATTGGCCTCTCCACAACTTCGATGCAAGTACCAGTTTTATTACCGGTACTAAGTTGGTGGAACAATACAAGGAGACCAAAAAGAGGACCAGGGCAGGGAAGTCGAAGGCTATCGAAGTCTCTGATCTGATTCTATTGATACAAAGAGGAGAATGAATCCGACGATCCACCACTCCCTACGAGTACTTTGGTGACGCGCTTTCCTTCTCCTGTGTCAAGTCCTTCGCATAAGCGAAGTAAGCATGGACCCTCCGTCGCCGATAGGCCTCGTTCTCAGAAGCTGGTCACGATTAGGATCCGTGAGCCTAACGCTGCGGAAGGAGAGAGCGATGTCGAAGCCATCTCGGAGGTAAATTTTATTCCAACAGACCACAATGTTACTTTTGGGACATTATTTGATTGTTCCTTCTTGCAGGCATTGGGAGGAATAAACCCTCCGGAGCCCGATGCTGCTTTCGAGATTCCTTCAGCTACGGACACCCTGGTCAGAGAAGGTACGGGCCTCACAGAACCGGATCTTAAAACTGTGGGGTCTCAACTGGCTGGTACCAACCCAGCTATATCTCCTTTCGGGGCAACCGGGGCTGGAGCGGCAGATACCGGCAGCTCGGGTACCACTGTTGAGGAGGATATAGGGGCAGTGGAAGGAGCTATGACTGTGCTGAACGAGTCTCAGTCTCTGCCGCCCTCCCCTAGAAAGCTATGTCATATTCTTACCAATAAGGAGGTTCATTTGCTCTATCTCCATATCCTTCGAGTCAAGCTGATTGTCGGTTGTTCTGGATCTGTTGGCCCTCCTCCTTCATTGTCGATGGCGGACATGACTGTGAAAGAGGGGATAGAGGAGGACATCGGGACAAACCTCGTACAAAGAAGAAGAGGTGTACCTTCTCCCCTTCTAATCCGTCGGATCGAGTTCGGAGCTACCCATGACAGAAATATTGACGGTAGAGGTGGTGGTTCCTACGCCACATCGGTAGATACGGGGTCGGTTGAAACTGTCCCTTCCCCAGAAATTGAACTCTTCGCTCTGCCCAGTCTTCAGCTCCTTCGGGCTACAGAGGAGGAGATTGCCGCTGCACGGGAATCTCATCGCTTGGAGTTTGTTTCCCTTCTGACAGGGTCGTCAAGTGCTGCTGCGTCTCCTTCCCTGGCACCTTCAGCTCTCTTGGCTGCTATTTCTTCGACGCCGTCCTCTTTGGAGAACCTAGACGAGTTGTCAAAGGACATAGTCGAGAGCTTCTACCGCCAACCGAAATAGGGGTTGAAGTTGCTTTGAGGAGAGGAACGTCATTTGTCGTGGCTCGTCATTGTGCCCACGGCCAGATTAAACTACTAAAGACGCTCCTGGGTGGAGAAGGGACAACTGATCTTCTGGAGCACAAACTAGCAGAGGCTGATCGGCGCCTAATCCAATTGCAAAAACTACGGCAAGTCGACGTGCCCGCTGCAGTAGAACAGGAGCGTGCCTTCCTCGTAACGGCGGTAGAAAAGGTGAAGGATGTACTGGAGATGACCAAGCCCACCTTAGAGAAAGACCTCCAGAGGTTGTCTCTAAAGTATGACAAGCTGAGCTACAAGGGAGAGGCTTGCCTAGTTCGTGAGGATGCCACGATTCGTACGATGGCTGAAACTAATGAGCAAATCCTCCAACTCCAAGCAAAGCTGGCATCCCTGGAGACTGAGCTCTGAGCTACTCGTCAAGAGAGAGAGCTAATTTGTGAGGAGACCGATAAGGTCACACAAGCCTCTTCTGCTCTGGAGGGTACGCTGAAAAAGGTGGAGAACAATTGGCAGGCTCATGTACATCTTGAGGATGCTGAAAATCTAACCCAAGAAGCTAAACGTCGAGCCAAACAAAAAATCGAACGCTCAACAGCACAGCTGGAGGACGTACTCACCAAACTATGTGTTGCTGATGAGTAGTGAATTTCCTTTTTTTGTATTTTTTTCCCTTTTTTTGTTGCTGGAGATGTAGCCCCACCAATGTAGTTGATATTCCTTGAAATAGAAAGATACATTATCTTCATTCTTTTCTTATGATATCTGAAATGCTCGTACTAGAGGGCCTAATACAACATTTATGATTGACAGAGGACATCCCACTTGGGGGACTTTTTGTGGACCTATTACCCTTTTCTGCATCTGTGATACGAGTAAATAGATTCAAAATAATTTTCAGTGGACCTATTATCCTTTTGCGCACTGGTGGTACAGGTAATAGATTTGAATAATTTTTTGTCGACCTATTACCCTTTTGTGCACCGGTAATGCGAGTAATAGATTTGAACAATTTTTTGTGGATATATTACCCTTTTACGCACTGGTGGTGCGAGTAATAGATTTTGAAACAAAACCTAACAGAGGTAATATGGACGTGATAGGTTTTGTGGCCTTAATACCATGGCTTGATTCCAGATTGGGTACAGGTGTTAAGTTATGAGATTATCTATATCAGAGGTAGTATGGACGTGATATACTCAGGAAGTTTGCTCAAAGGAGACAAGTACAAACCTGGCAGACTCCGACGGGATGAAGCATTAGAATAGAAGTTCGGAGGTATTAGTATATATGACTTGTCACCCAGGAAGATGCGATGTGAATCCACTTGGAGCTAGTAGAGTGTAAGTTCAGAGGTACTTGGTGTACATAACTCAACATTCTAGGAGCATGTATTTAAGCATAATATTTTTTTAGAAACTTGTCATTTATGGGCATCATAAGCAAGTCTCTATTTTGTTTTGCGAGCCGGTATGCACTGTTGGAGAATACGGTCGCGATGACAAATGAGCCCTCCCATTTGGGCTAAAATTTGCCAACGGTTTTGTGAGTCGTGACCATCGGTCTACGAACGGCCAAGACGAGATCGCCTACTTAGAATATTCTCTGCTTGACTTTCTTATTGAAGGCTCGAGAGATGCATGCTTGATAGACCTTGATGCTTTGTTGAGCTTGTAAACGCTTCTCGTCTACAGCCTCCAGTTCTTGTAGCCGTCGGCGGTAGTTATCATCCGACGTCAACCGGTAAGTAAGGGTCACGCGAAGTGAGGGGATCTGGATCTCCAATGGAAGAACTGCCTCGCTTCTGTAAACCAAAGAAAACGGTGTATTTCCTGTAGCCGTCCGAATTGTAGTACGGTATGCCCATAAGCATTCGCCCAGCATTTTATTCCAGTCGCGTTTGTTTGAAGACACAAACTTTTTGAGAAGCTTGATTATGGTCTTGTTAAAAGCTTCAGCCAGACCGTTAGCCGATGGGTTGTATGCCGTTGAAGCTACGTTCTGAATCTTATTTTTGTCGCAGAATCGATAGAAAGCATGGCTTACGAACTGCGGACCATTATGTGTGGCAGGATCTGGACTTCGTGTCCGTCTTTTTGCTAGATGGCACCGCCTGGGTAACTTCGGGTACTAAGTCCGGGTGGACCCACAAGATTTCTCCTCGTGACGTGGTGAGAGGCACCAATCCAGTTATTTGGTCCCGGACAGGTGGAAGGTTAGTAACCTCCATCATTGCCCGGGGAACGGGAACTACCCCGTCTTGAGTTTTTGTTAGGGGAAGTCGTCGAACTGAACGTATACCATGTTTGCAGCCACAGTAACCTCTTCAAAATCTAGCGACAGAGCATTAGAGTTGATGAGGTTCTGGATGTACCGCTTTTAATGTGAAGCACTCCTGTGTGGCGTGGTGGACATAGCGGTAGAAGTGATAATATTTTTTATCCTCAATCTCTGCCGCTCGAGGCTCGTGCTCTACATCACGGAGTCGGATCCTACCCGCCTTTAGGTGCATATAAAAGATAGGCTTGACATGGCTGTCTTTAAAAGGGTATGTCCTCTCCTTATGCTTCGGAACTTCCTTTTGCTTTGGTTTAGGTTTTTTGGTTATACCAGCGACCATGGCCTGTTTGCCTTTGGTGTCCCGATTATTGGTGGTGCCACCACTGTTTTTGTTATTGGAGGTGGTACCAGGACGTTTGCCCTTGTCCTCTCCATCTGGGATGTGTAATCCCAGCTAGCGAATGTTTTTCAACTTTGTCTCCACATTTGTAGCGCTTATGATGAAAGTCGTCCAATCCCTGAATTGATCTTCGCCCATCCAGAGGCTGATTGTGGGGAGCAACTTCTTCTGGCAGATTTCAATCAAAGAGCTTTTCGGATTGCCTTGGGACAATCTCATCGTGGTTTGGCGAAACCGTTCGATGTAGTTTTTCGTTTGCTCCCTTTCTCCCTGAACGACGTCCATGAGAGACGATATTATCACATCATGCCCAACTTCGTAGAACCTTTCCAGGAATATGTGTTTGAAGCCGTCAAAGAAATGCATGCAGTTGTCCAGGAGGTTGCGGTACCAGTCGAACGCAATTTTCTCCAATTCTTGGTAAATAATCATGTGAGGATGGCATCACTATACAGCAAGTGGTCTGTTGTAACCTCAAAATAAGTCATTTATCGGCTAGTAGATGTATTCCCGTCATATGAATCGATATGAAACGGTTTGTACCGCGGAGGAAAAGGAACGTCTCTCCATGCAACGGGATACGGCTGCCGTTTCTGAGGTCCCGGTAGGAGTCTCGGGCGTTGAACATTGTTCGAAGCTCCTGAACTTCTTTTCTTGCCTCCCTAGCCTCGTCTACAGTTGAGGGAGCGGATATTCCAGGAGGATTGTCGCCCAGAGGAGGAGCAATCGTGTTCGAGTCCGCGTTGACTACAGGGCCCAAACTTGTTTGTCCACGTGTCCTTGCAGGTTGAGTCAGTAAGGTAGCCTTGATCTCGTCTACTGACTTGACCAAGGTTAGGATCATGGCTTCAAGTGCTTCTAGACATTGTCGATCACTAGGCCCTTCGTGATCATCTTCTGCCATAAACATTGTCCGTAAGTGGAGAGAGACGGATGGGATCATAGAGGATGTGCTTTCCATGTCGTACCCTTGTACAGAGAAATCGTCGAAAAACGTCGGAATATCCTCCTCCTCGGACTCGGAAGGGGTGATACCCCCTGCGCAGGAAGCTGCATCGTCTTGGCAAAGGCGATCACCCTCGGGGATGTCCAAGTCTGTTATATAATTCCAGTGGATCGCTACCCCCTGCGCATCCGCTTGGAACACCAGGTAGTCACATACGTTCAAGGGACTACCACCCCTAGCTTCGTTCACCCCCAGGGACATAGAGGATGAACCTTCGAGTGTTAGTAGCTTATTTCTTGAACGGGTGCCTAGGTAGACACCTCCTATGATCGTCGGCAGTAATCCTCCAGATGTGAGTTTCCTTGCCATGCTGGCTGAGGTTGCCGATCTGGACGAGCCTATCTTCTTTTCTCCCTTGCCGGCAGGAACCTTCTGAGTTGAATTACAGAAGGAGAAAGGAAATTTCTCGTCTCCCAAAATTTATACTTAGTTTTCTAGTTGTCTTCGGACAGGTGCTGGCTGGTGCAGTCGTTGGAAGACGGACTGCCGGTCTTTAGGTGCTGCCGACTTGTTGCAGCAGTAGTTGATGACAACTTGGGTACAATTATGTCCTAGAGAGGGCTCACCGCATGCCAAGGTTGCCTCTCTCTTCTTGTGTTTGTGGATGAGTACTTCCTGCAAGTCGAGGGCAGATTGATCTATCTTTGTATCAGTTTTGTGGGCCCGGGTATCCTGAGTGTACGGGTGCATAGGTATCATATTTGCTCCCTGATCTGAGGCAAGTAAAAGCGCTTGCTCTCGATCGTTGTAGGAAGACTTTTGGGACCTACCTTGTCCGTTTGCCGCATAAAGCTAGATACGGGAGGTTCTGTACATCTTTCCATCAGGGGCCCGTATAACAGTTAATGGTACCCGCTGATGGTCAACAGATTGGACAGTTGACTGGGCTTGTTGAGCCTGCACTGCAATAGACTTCTTCGACTTAGCACCCAAAGGTGCGTAGTAGGAAGAGTCCAAGTTGGAAGCTTCAACATTCTCAGTGGGCCGCATGGGTTCTGGTCCGCATGAGAGACGGTCAAAGACAGAGCTTCTGACAGGGCCGCATGGGGCATCCTATTTGCTGCCAGGATTGGCTGTCGCATAGGCAATCTGCCTTTGGCCACCTTCTTTATACGGCCTCTTCTACGACCGCATGAGTTTCTCTTGTGCCCGCAAAAGTCCAGCATCGTAATGTTTTTCTCTGCCGGATTTGGGGACAGCGGGGTCCTCTGCGGTTCAAAGCGAGGCCGCATGGGAGCTTTGGTCGCCGTCTTGAGTGGCTAGGGGAGTTCCTTCCAGAGCTTGGTGAGGGACAGTGGTCTTGGGCCTCCGTGTCCTGCGGCCTCTTTTCGGGTTGACTCACTTTTGTGCTGGACTGGTGCTGCCATCGGAGAGCATTTCCTCGAATGCATATTGATCAAAGAGAACAACAAGCATCTGCTGTATAGAGCCAAGCTTGGATGTGTCGGTTTTCGTTACCAATTTCTCATCGGTGGAGAAAGAAGTCTCCAGCAGACTTGCCATCGTGTTTGCCATTAATTATCAAAACAAGAACTACAGAGGAACTAGATTTGATTGCAAACTTGAAAGTACAACAGAGAGCCTAGAAAGAAATCTTAGGAAACAATCTAAGTACAATTGTTTAGTTTTGATTCTGGGGGTGACGGTGGAGGCTCGGGAGAAGTGTAGGAACTCTGCCTTACTCCTTGGACTATCAGACACAGTCTTTGCTCTTGAGAAAATTTCCAACCTTTTGCATGGGTGTGGTACCCTGATACTTATAATAATTTCGGGATGAAGCATATTTTGGACCGCATAGATGGCCACGTAGCCACGTAGCTGTAACAGCACACGAAGACTCGATCTTTGGCTGCCAGCTGGTGGTTTGTTGAGATTTCTTTGTTGTAGCAAATCTGGCTGGTTGAGACTTGGTCAACTTGCCATGTGCCCTATCACAAAATAGAATCAATCTATTTGAGACAGCAATGAGGGGTCACATAGAGCTTGAGGCATTTTGGACCGCATAGGTCTTCTTTGTCCTTTAGTGTTCAGCCATGATGGGCCGCATAAGACTCATGCGGCTTAGGTCGTAGTCTCCCTTAGCCATGTGTTCCACCAGCAATGCCACAAGTTCGCATAAAGTTTGGAGACTTTTGGACCGCATAGATCCTGCAATCTTGGTGAACTGCTCAGTCATATTCTGTCATTCTGGGCCGCATAAGGCTTATGCGGCTCAGGTCGCAGTCTTCCTGGCCGCATAGCACCCCTACGGACCATGCCTCAGACCGCATGAACTCTCAGACACGTGGGCCCTATGCTCAGGCACGTGGGCCCTATGTCTGGTGACATAACACTTCTTATCTTTTTAGAAAGGTTACGTCTTATCTTCATCATTCTTTTTGTCAGGAAGTGTCAGAGTTGTCAGAGTTGTCAGCTTTATTAGAGGGGCTTCTGTGGCTGAATAGCTTGGCCGCATAGGTAGCTCTTCCTTCTGCGGCCCGAATCAGTTTGGTCGTATTTTAATATAATCAATCTGTTTGAGACAGCAATGATGGGTCTCATAGAGTTTGGGGTATTTTGGACCATAGAGTTTGTCATGCGTCTCTTCCTTCTGCGGACCAAATTAAATTGGCACAGAGTGTAGGATCGATTGTAGGAACGAGTTGTAAAGCGTAATACTCTAGAGGGGAGTGAATAGAGTAGGCAGCAGAAATTAACTATTTAAAAAATGTTAGTCACAAGATCACAGATAATATATCACAGACATGTAAATAAAAAGTATAGAGTAGAGAGCAAACACAAACACAAGGATGTATACTTGTTTTCCTCTTGTGAGGACTAGTCCAATCGGAAGAACTCTAGCTTCCAGTTGAATCCACTATGGAAAATCACCACAAGTTTTCATCCGAAGTTCTTGCAACTTCTACAACGCGAGCTTTGATCCGAAGTACTCGACCAACTTCAATTGTGAAGAGTCTTTCTTCAATCAAGCCTCTGATTACAATCACTCTAAAACTTCTAGACTGTACCGCACTAGCAAATCGACTAGAGGATTGTAACTGGCTTGGTACTTGAAAATGAATAGCTTAGAAAACTTTGGAAGAAGTAGTAGGCTTATAGAGAAGAGATATGAAAGTGAATTGGTGTATGAGTGAATTGAAATGATCGAAATCCTTCTCTATTTATAGTTTTTCCAAAGGCAAAATTATGACAGAATTCGGGCAGAATTCGGGCAGAACTCTATGAAAAAATCTCGTTGGGATCCGTAACTACAGGAAGACCAAGTTCAAAAAGCAATGTTCACTAACCGAACTCTAGCCGAAGTCTGGCCGAATTTGGGCCGACTTCTGCTAGGGTTCTGTTAGGGTTTTGCAAATTGGTTTTTGGGCTTTTTGAAAAGTCAGGCAGTTAGAAAGTAGTTTGGGCTTTTGTAAGTGGGTTTGTTTTCAAAATGAAAGGATATTTTGAAAACGTTTCTTGGGTAGCCTATTTGCCAGTACGATGCAGTTTACATCGTATTCCTAGACTCAATAAATCTGAAAAATATATTGATAAAATAGAAAAACCAAGAGCCCTTTGATGACGTCTTTCTTCAAATATTGAGCAGACTTGAAGACGCCTTTTTCACTTGACGGCGGTCGTCCAATGATAAACAGATCTGAAAATTTGAATACCTTTTGGGGGCTTCGCCCTCGAACCCCTGACAGGGGGCGCTGCCCCCTCGACCCCTGTCCACTGACCGGGCAGCAGAACCCCCGATACGAGGCCTCGGATAGGTCGTTAGGCGGTTCAGAGAAATCTTCTTGTACAATACCGTCTTTGGCCCATTGCATATGTCCTGGTTTGACAAAGCTTGATCATGCTTACTGCATGTCTAAGAACATGTTAGACGAATAAAACAATATGATACAAGCATAGCAATATTGATATAGAGAACATTTAGGACAATGCTAAGTTTAAGTAGCAACATGATAGTGATTACATGAATATTAGTGATGTCATTATGGTAAACTTAATTGATTAGCCATATTCAAAAACATGATATAATCATTGGGCTAACAATCTCCCCCTTTTTGATTATGGCAAATCTTTTAATTTTAATATATTTACAATAGATGCATGTATCACTAATAAACACATAATACTAGAATATTTTGTGTTGTCTTAAACTTATTTCTCCCCCTTTGACATGATCAAAAAATAAGCTCCCCCGTAATTATAGCTAAAATAAACTCAAGCATATGTAAAGGAGGAAGGTAAAAAAATAATCATGATCAAGGATTAGGAGAACAATATAATGACAAGTGTAGAAAATCGCGTAACTAAAGTATAAAAAACTTGTCAAAAATAGTTGGTTAAAAAAAATCAATCAATAAATAGTTTACCAACTAGAAATCCAAAAATGATTTCAAAAGACATTTCGTTCATCATATTGTGTTTTGAAATAGACCAAAAAAATATCAATATAGTAGAAATCAATCATTGGTCATAAATAAATCATGAGGAATAGAAATTTGCAGATCTAGTATATATAAAAAATAAAAAATATAATGAGACTTTTAACAATGATAACAACAAAATAATATGATTCATAATTTTCCCATACAAATTACTGAATCAATTCCATAAAGAGTATAATCATCGAAAAGAAATCAAAATACGTATACTAGAATCTACACAAAATCTATACCAAAGTTCATGCATTTGAATTCAATTACCTTAGCATGATATATATCCATCAGATAAACATGAAGGTAATGAAGACAAAATACTTGAGAAGGAGAAATTCAGTCGACTTGAATGCTCCCCCACAAAGTATGATCAGTCTAAATATAGATAATCATGAACTTTGAGATAAAATCTTAATAACAAATGCCAAATCAGTTTAAACTCAAAAGGATTATCAATAAATTAAATTAATTTTGGCAGGATAACTTTTAGAAACACAAATATGAGATAATTAAAAATAATAATAATCATATATTCTCTCATAAACTCAATACAAATCCAAATATCATGACCAACTCAACAAAATATTTAAATAAGAGAATATATGTCCATGATGAACTAGGTATACCACATATTAAGGGCATAAAATAATTGAAACAATTAATTTGCTTTCCCTTAAAATATGCGTATATAGTTCAAAAATAATTTATATGCATAAAATAGATAAAATAAATAATCAGAAGATCTAAGAGATATCCAAGATATGCATCTTTTTTTCCTTTGATCAAATGTATGTAAAATTCTAAACTCAAAACAAATATCATCTTTAGACAAAAAAAAAATTAACAAATAAATAAACGTTTAAAGATAAAGAAAATATGTCTTCAAATAAAAAAAATAACACAAATCATTTCATGTAAGTAAAAGATTTTTGAAAGCTGTCTTTAATAATAACATTTGAGTACGAGACGGATCAAAAAGACTTTTCAAAATTATGGAATTTATTACGAAAAACTGTCTTAATAAATGTTCGAATGCATCCATTTAGTCCTTAGACTAAAAGCTGCCGATTCGAATCACGGAAACAATTTCAATAAAAGAATCCATAAATCATAAATAAATCCATTTGAACAAATAAACATAACTAGATAAATATCCAAAGAAAAGTATATTCTAGATATATGGCATGTCAAGGGGATAATTGACTTGAAACAATTAACTGTTCCACCTTTACATGGCTATATCCAAAAATAATAGTATAGATAAAATTTTAAAATAAATTTCAGAGACATATTTTCGGAAGTAGGAAACTAATTAAAAAATATTAGGTCTTCTTATCAAAGTTCATTTCTTTCCTTTTAAACCCTTAGCATGGTGTCCACCTGACAACCATGAGGTTAAAGAAAAAAAACGCTTTGAGAGAGAGATTCAATATGCATGACTTCTCCCCTACAAAGAGTTACTGTTGTAGACAGTAAGTAACTTAAATAAGAAGATAATAATATAAAGCTCAAAATTATTGAATATTACACAAGTTAAAGACGAAATCACAAGATCATAATATTCAGTGAGTAGTCACAAAATTATTAAGTCTGAATATCAAAAAGTGTGACAGAAAAGAATATATCAAAAGATGACAAACATTAACCTATGGAAGATCAATGTATGTTTCCTTTTATAAAATTAAATTATTAAATAATATTATCCATCAAATCTAAAATCCAAAATCCATCAAATAACAATTGTAACTAGATCTCAATAAATCTTTAGTTTATAAAGCGTTGATCAATCTTGGGTTAGCTGTAGGGATACTGTCCTAGCTAACGGAGGTTCACCGGGGAACACTTAAGTACCGCTTCGCTTCGACCGTAATCGTGGTGACAGACAGACCCTTTGTAGGCTTGTACCCAAAATAAATCTCTTCTTTAATAACCGAGAATTTAAGAAGAATTAGTGCAATATGAAAAAAATATTCTATAGATTTTAAAAATCTTAGAACAATGTAGCATGCGGTATAAGATGTATCAATTACATTAATCCATATGTGCTACAAAATCATTGGGTAATAATAAAATATAAAATATTTGTAAATCAAAATGTAAGATCTAGAAACGTTGATGTATTCTGGAACCTAAGGGACTGGGTTTAGTACCTTGGATCCAGAAATGACGATAGTTGCAAGTACACCTTAATAAATCTTAAGGCTATAAAGTATTGATCACTTCGGGTTAGCTGTAGGGGCCGGTTTCCAGCTAGCGGTAGTCCGAAGACTAGTACACCGTGTCGCTTCAGGCTATTTACACCTGTATGGCAGAAGGACCCTTTCGGCTTGTTCCCAAAATAATTTTTACTCTTAAGAACTTAGATTCAAAGAAATATATACAGTATCATCGAACATCGTCGAAATCCAGAATCCCTAAAAGTAAATACCGAAGGAATGGTTTTTCAAGATCAAGACATAAAAATAATTTCAATAAGAGTCATGTATCTAAAATGTCAACCGAAAAGCCAAGAAAAACATACATCATTAAAAGAGACTTTAAGGAAGAAGCTAATAAAGAGAAGTACATAAATTTGTCCAAAGTAGTCAATAGCTAAAGTATGAGATAAGCACAAGTTTGAAACTACTTTTCAAAATAATATAATATAGAACTTGAACTTAACTCATATATCCCCATAAAGATATTTATACAAAAATATAAGAAACATGAGCAATCTATAAATAAAAATGAATTATTCATGTATCCTTAATAAGCATAAAAAAAAATATCATAAGATCAAAAACATGCATAAATATGCTTTGTCAGACAACGATTTAATTGATTCATAAGAATTTAATCAAAATAAAATATGAGAATCAATAGTGAATATATTATGCAAGCACAAGGTTAACATAAAAATATATGTATATACTTTTCAAGTAAATAGAAGACTTGTGCTAAACATACATACTCACAAAATATTGATCAAAATAAAAACGACATGTTAAAGACAAATCGGTAAGAAGTGGCCATTAAAAAATATTAAAGACGAAGAGTCAAAACATATACCAAAAACAAAAGCTCCTATAGACTAGAGTGGTATGCATGCTTCCAGGATAAAACTAAAAATAAAGTGTATACATAGATAAATGTGTCACACTAATAAAATACTATGTAGTGTGAACTTAATATTTAAGCTAAACAGCTAGTCAAGCTAGGATTATGTCTCACATTGATTCAAACAATAGTCAATTTAAAAGATATCAATGAAAGCTAATAGTAAGAAGTCAATAAGAACATGCTAGATGTTAAAAACTATTTAGGAAGCATGTTACCGAAGTGGCTTTAGTGACCACACTTATGTTGGTACAATTGCTTGGAAGATGACCTTTGTAGCTTTGCAATCACCAACATGTTTCACTGTTCTAAGGTTCAGCATAAGTAGCTCCACCTGAAATATTAGGTGAAGACTTTGGTATCCAATACTTGGATCCACATTTGTTAGCTTTGGGAACCCATTTGCACAGGTTCATATCAATAGCTTTCTAATCTGATAACAATTAGAAACGTGTCCATTCATACCACAATAATGAAAGAAAGAATTAACATTAGTACTATGTGCATCAGTATGAGAATGTGCAGTAGTGTGATATGATGTGTGTGAATACTTGTAATAGAAAGCATGGTTATGTGAAGCTTTAGCTTTGCTTGCTTCCTTTCTAGATGATCTATCGTGTGTGACTTTGTGATGTGCTAAGTGTCTTGTGTTAGACTGAGTCGTAGGTTGTACTACCTGCTTTCCCAGTCTAATCTCTAACTTTTTAGAGTTAGCACAGATCTCATCATACTTAGCAGAAAGAGCATCAATTCTACATGAAGTAATAGAATACTTCTTCTTTTCTTATTCTAATTCCTCCTTAAGTTTAGCATTTTCTTGAGTGCTTTTCTCAATGCAATCAAGTGCCTCATGCAATCTAAACTTCAATATGGAAATCTCAGTAGAATTATCAGAAGTAGAAGTATTTCTTACATCATTCAATAAGCAAGTAAGCTTTTCATTCTCACGCTTATAGGATTGAATATCCTTTCTAGCTTGCTTATATTTATCTAATACTTTCTTGTGTTCTTTCAATAGATCACTGAAAGTATCAGATAACTCATCATAAGAAGATTTACTCTCTTCAAAAGAATTGTTTTGTTACCTCGTTTGATAATGCCATTGAGCATAAATTTGTAGCTTGATGAGGTGTCTCTTCTTCTTCTTTATCTTCTTCTTCTTCTTCTTCTTCTTCTTCTTCGGAATCTCTTGCTTCACTTTTACACCATATGCTCATGCTAGTGTACTTGTGAGATGATAATCTTTGTTCGTAGTGACTCTCCTTTCTAGCAGTAGTACAATCTTCTTAGATGTGGCCTATCTTCTTGCAATTGTCACATAAAAGTTCTTCTTCGTATGAAGGATTGTGTTGTACCTTAAATTTCAATTCCATCATGCATATATTTGTATCATTATGAAGACTATCCTTCTCTCTGGAGTTGCTAGCTTTGCTTTCATACCTGTACTCATAAGTAGCTTCAAGAACTTTCTAAATTTTATGAGATGTAGGGCAAGTAGTAATAAGATTAAATATTTTTTGTGTCTACAGCACAATAAAAGATATGCATAGCTTTTGCATCAAGGCTAGCTAACTTCTTCTCTTCCTCCGTGTAACTATAATAGGGCTTATTGATTATAGAGGATATGAGAATAGAAGTGATAGTAGGCTTCTTGTAGCCTTTGACAACAATTGACCATAAGTCAAAATCTAGAGACTTCAGGTAGAAGCTCATCCGTGTCTTCCAATAACTATAGTTTGTTCCATCAAATAGTAGGAGGCTATTTGAGGATTGTTATTCAGTTGTGAAATACATACTTGTCATATGTGATATTATGATCTATGTAACAGTAGTTATATAAATAAGAATATAATAGCAGTGTTTTCTTTCTTTACCTGTATAACCCGCTCTGATACCAATTATAGGAACAATTGGTATGATAGCAATACCTATATAAAGAGAACCCGCTCTGATACCAATTGTAGGAACAATTGGGATCATAATATACTACCTCTAGTTGCAGTACTGGCTCTGATACCAATTGTAGGACCGCTTGTAGGAACGAGTTGTAAAGCGTAATACTCTAGAGGGGGGTAAATAGAGTAGGCAGCAAAAATTTACTATTTACAAAATGTTAGTAACAAGATCACAGATAATATATCACAGATATGTAAATAAAAAGTAGAGAGTGGAGATCAAACGCAAACACAAGGATGTATACTTGTTTCCCTCTTGTGAGGACTAGTCCAGTCGGAAGAACTGTAGCTTCAAGTTGAATCCACTATGGAAAATCACCACAAGTATTCATCCGAAGTTCTTGCAACTTCTACAACGCGAGCTTTGATCCGAAGTACTGGACCAACTTCAATTGTGAAGAGTACTCTTTCTTCAATCAAGTCTCTGATTTTAATCACTCTAAAACTTCTAGACTATACCGCACTGACAAATCGACTAGAGGATTGTAACTGTCTTGGGATTTGAAAATGAATAGCTCAGAAAACTTTGGAAGAAGTAGTAGGCTTATAGAGAAGAGATATGAAAGTGAATTGGTGTATGAGTGAATTGAAATGATCGAAATTCTTTTCTATTTATAGTTTTTCCAAAGGCAGAATTCTGACAGAATTCAGGCAAAATTCAGGCAGAACTCTATGAGAAAATCTTATTGGGATCCGTAACTGCAGGAAGACTAAGTTCAAAAAGCAACGTTTACTAACCGAACTCTGGCCGAACTCTAGCCGAATTCGGGCTGAGTTCTGGTAGGGTTCTGTTAGGGTTTTGCAAATTGCTTTTTGGGCTTTTTGAAAAGTCAGGCAGTTATGAAGTAGTTTGGGCTTTTGTAAGTGGGCTTGTTTTCAAAATGAAAGGGTATTTTGAAAATGTTTCTTGGATAGCCTATTTGCCAGTACGATGCAGTTTACATCGTATTCCTAGACTCAATAAATATGAAAAATACATTGATAAAATAGAAAAACCAAGAGCCCTTTGATGATGCCTTTTTTCAAATATTGAGCAGACTTGAAGACGCCTTTTTCACTTGACGACGGTCGTCCAAATATAAACAGATCTGGAAATTTGAATACCTTTCGGGGGCTTCGCCCCCGAACCCCTAACGGGAGGCGCTGCCCCCTCGAACCCTGTCCGCTGACCGGACAGCCGAACCCCCGATGCAGGGCCCCGGATAGGTCGTTAGGCGGTTCAGAGAAATCTTCTTGTATAACACCGTCTTTGGCCCATTGCATATGTCCTGGTTTGACAAAGCATGATCATGCTTACTGCATGTCTAAGAACATGTTAAACGAATAAAATAATATGATACAAGCATAGCAATATTGATATAGAGAACATTTAGGACAATGCTAAGTTTAAGTAGCAACATGATAGTGATTACATAAATATTAGTGATATCATTATGGTAAACATAATTGATTAGCCATATTCAAACGCATGATATAATCATTGGGCTAACACAGATCACCCATGCGGTCAGCATTGTAATGTGATCCGCATGAACCCCATCTTTTCCATGCTTCTACAGCGTGCTGCTGACTTCTCTCACTTAGCATTAAATTCTTTTAATAGGAGAAGTGCTTATGTAGATGCATTATTTATGGGGCGTATGCTCCACAGAGTGCATCAGTGGTGGGGCGCATGAAATTGAGTGGCACCTCAGTTGTGAGGCACACCATCTTTGGTCAACCATATCGAACGTTTCGAGGCTTGAAATAAATAACTTTAACTTGGTTGATTTTGAGATGGCAGGTTCATTGCCATTAATGCTAGATTCATTGCACTGACATCAGGAAGGCTGCCACTTAGCCCATGGGTTTGGTTCTACCTGGCCTATCAATAGATGTGTTTGTGTTTGAAGAGAGTTTGCTTGTTCTTTTTTCACACAACTTTATTTCGAGAATGAACTCAACCGACCCTCCTCCTTGGCGAGTTGGTATGTTGTGGGTTGTGGATCTCCTCATTCAAAGAAGCTTCAATTTTGATGACGAACTCCATCAAAAAACTGAGATACACCAAGTTAGCTATGGACCGAGCAGTTAATGCTCGTGTACCTTACTGGTAGTGTTCTTCTTCAAAATAATACCAAGTGCCAAAGTATTGAGTACCAAGTTTGGATTGATTGTCAAACAATGTTCTACTCGATAACTACTTCGGATAGGGATGCGCCTGTGTTGAGATGAGGATTTGATGTACCCCTGACGAGGATTTGATTTGATCTTGATGAGGAAGTGATTTGCTCATGACGAGGAAGAGATGTGCCTGTGCTGAGACATAAAAGTGATGCGCTTATCCGTAGAGTTTAGACTCGGCTGTAGTAGACTTTCTATGTAAAAATCCATGTAATAAATTTCCAATGATTAATAAAAAGTCTTCTTATTATGCGCTTTTATTTACTTTCTTTCTGTGATGCGCCAACGTTGCATTGTGTCTTTAGCACCTACTATTTGTAGTGCATAGGAATTTGAACTCTCTGGCGCATGAAATTTTGTACTTCTACAAGATCCCCTTCAAAGTTTTCAAAATTCAGACAAGTTTTGAAACACTTTGAATAGGAAGCATGGGTAGTAGGATTGTTTTTTAGGCACGAGGCTTTGATTGCATGCTCTGTCAGGCGTATAGTCATTTTCACACATGACTTGCTTTGGCGCATAGTCATCCTTGCGTATGACTATTTTAGATACAGTCATTAATGATGACTCTCCGATTTTCGATAAATGACAATCTTTTTGAATATTTAGAGTCGTTTTTTCACGAACTTCGAAGTGTTAGCTGCTGACGTCAAGTCTTATCAGGTCACGTGGCTCCTCAAGCCTACAAATAGGCACTTGGGTTGAGAGAGAGACTTTTCTGTTTTCTTCTCCAAGTCTCCATAGAGTTTTCTCCTCTATTCGAAAACCCTAGTTTCTCTTTGCAAGGGCCCCCAAGACTCCTCGTGCTACTGCTAGAAAGGGAAAAGACAAGGGCAAAAAGCTCACGGAAGTAGACATCGATGAGCCCTAAGTCATCGCCATGATTTATTCCGATGTGCGTAGGGAAGTTATCGGTGAGTGGCCATCATTTTCGATGCCTCCAAAAATACATTGAAACTTTGTGCACGGTTTGAGCGCATGGATAGGCAACCATCTGGAACATGTGCCGACCAACCTGCTAAAGCGCATGGGTGTGGCTCACAGAGCTACATCCGAAAGATGTGCCTAAGCGTCACTTCACTGACGTGCATGGACTTTTGTCCTGAAGATGCACCGAAGCTTTACCTTGCTGATGCGCGTGGACTTCAGTCTTGAAGGTGCGTCGAAGCTTTTATATTACCAATGCGCATTGAATTCGGTCCTAAAAATGTGTCGAGGTATAATTTAGCCAACGCACATGGACTTCGGTCTTGAAGATGCGCCGAGGCTTTGGCCTTCGCTGATGAGCATAATTTCAGATGCATTGACGCCAGGCTGCGCATGTCATTTTGTCTTTCTTCAAAAAGACTATGTTTTTTGCTAACATTTTTGCCATTGACTTTTTGCTGTTTCTATGACCTTGCCTCAATTGGATGAGATTCTGTTGACTACTTCCTTTGCCAGATGGACCTGGACTTCAATGAAGAAGTGGTCAATCCTATCAAGGCTGCGATTATGCAAGACCAGCCGCAGGAAAGGATGGTGCTAATAGGACCATCCCTCTTCTTTCCTCCAGGCCATGATGGAGAGGGGCCTACTCCCTGCCGCTGGGAGTACAACCGAGTCTTATCTGAAGCTCCAATTTCTATTTGGGGACAAACTAGCTTCTTATGAAGCAAAGCTTTTAAAGATCAAGGAAGACTAGTTCTTTCAGGCAAAGGGTCTTCGCATGTACGTGCCAAAGACTGAACGCTAACTGTCGTTGCCTGCATTTACCTGCTCAGCTTCAAAGCGGAGGATGAACTGGAACTTACCCCAACCTAGGGGAAGCAATTTTGGGTCCTTCAAAATCGACTCCAGTTCCCATCAAAACACGTCATTACCTTCGTGCGAGGTGGGCCGTCTTACTCTCTGCGAATTTTGCGTCCTGTGAGCATATTCAGTTACGTAACAATAACACTTTTGCCTTTAATGCTTCAACCTTTGCCAATCTTATGCTGACGGCCAAGATTACATAACCAAAAAGGAAATTTTGGGTTGAAGGTTGGTGTCATTACGTGCCAAAATGGGAAGTTCGGACCTTAGATCCTGACGAAGTACAAGAACGAGCTCAAAGATCTTGGTTTGGATTCTGCCATGCGGGCTACCCAGGCTGGCGTGGAGATAAATCGGCCTATGTTCATGGCTCTTCCGGAGCTGTACAATCCTCATACCGGGATGTTTTATACACCCGTATGGGAGCTGGGACTTGCACTCCATGAGATGTTCGAAGTCTCGAAACACCCTTGGAAGACTGAGCCATATGAGTAGTATTCTCCAACAAATGAGGAGCTCTTCGCTTTGGAAGCAATGAATTCACAGATGATGGCGGTATATAAGGAATTGTTGTGCCACCATCATGTGAATCAGCGGAAAGACAAGACCAGAGAAACCCCCATGTGACTGTTTGGAGGAATTATGTCTTTATCCAGCAAAAAGATGACCCAAAGAAGGTTTGTTTTACTGCCCCTCAGGTCTCCATGCGTTAAGAAGTCACCATGAAACTGGGCGAGAGGAATCCGCGAGAGGATGAGAATAGGGAGCCGGCTGATAACATCTACAGTTATTTTTGTTATTATATGCATAGAATGTCCCCGAAGACTGTGCTAACCGCCTATCTAATAATATGGTTCGGAAATGATGTGCTTCCTAGCGGGTCAGGCTCCGTGGAGAGGGTGACCAGGGACCTTATTTTGCCTGATGTAAAGCTAGTATTCGGCCATCATTGGGCCCTACTTCTCGCGATGGTGTACAACTTGCAGCGGGGTCTACGAGAGTTTGCAGATGAGGTCATGGACATCAAGGGCAGAAGAAGAAATTTTCTCCGAATGGAGCTGCCCTACTCTATTTGATGGGGTGGTTGATACTACATCATCACAACGTGATGAGGCCTGGCATGGAAGAGGGGCATGTCACGGGAGATGCCCTTATCAGCCGCTACAGCAGAAGGAAGTGGCTGTATACTGGTGTCCCGTCCAATTATTTTGGGCTTTGAAGCTAACGAGGAGTTGGAGGATATGAGAAAAATGCTTCCACTCTTTCAGATTGGGGGTTGCATTGGCTACAATGTATCTTGTCACAACCCGCATCCGGATATTTGGACACAAGTACGTGGGCCACGCCTAGCCTTTGCCGTAGTATCGATGGTAGAATGTTGTCAAGTATCTAATAAATATATACAACATTTATGATCTACAATAACATGTACTTAAATCACATACATCTAAGGAATATATGAATAAGGAAAGATAGCAGTGACACTGAATCAACTAGAATCTATAAATGATCATACATATCAAAAATGCATCGAAGACAAATTTGATGAAGAAACATAAATCTAAATGAAAAATGATGGCCTAGAGATCCCAGAAGTCAACTCATGGTCAATAGAACATCGAGATCTGTCTCAGCTAGCATCGTCATGTAGTCCAAGAATGTAGGACATAACGACTCCTAAAAATATGGTTAACCAGTCAGGATTGGCACGGAGTACATCTCTAATAACAGTTCTAGTGAATGATAAAGATTATGTAAGAATAAATAGAGAGAATATACAGGATAAGGTGAATATGTATAGGAATATAACATATATAGAAATACTATAAGTAAACATGATAAATGAATCATCATATACAGTAATCAGAAAGTACTATCTATATGAGTGTGCACTAGTTTCAACAAGTGACCGGCTTCGAAACTTGTACAGGAATTATGGCCTGGCTAGTCATACGTGCGGTGTATGACTAACACTCACGGAAAAACAATATCATGCACGGGAAAGGTATGGTCACATGTCTACACTACTACACCCCGCCTCCTACTAGTACAGTGGATCCAACCATGTCACGTTATGACACGGGATACTCTGAGAAGGTAGTTAATCCTCTCAGGAATCGGTGTCTATACAATGCACAAGAACAATAACGCGGGGTTTGCACAGGGTATACCACAGGAATAACATCTCATGACGGGATCCGAAAATAACAATCCGTGAAACCAACGTGTCAAGAATTTAAGGATATCTACACTAAATACAAGAAAAATAAAAAATACCATAAACGAAAAATTATCAGAGAATGTACTCACCTCAATTTGCTAGAGTTGACGTGCACGACACGAACATGTCGACAAGGAATAGGTAACGATACTATGTTCCATAAGATGGTCCCAAATGACGGCACATGCAGTTCCATTGAGTCCAAAATATTCCAACTAGCCCAGATTGGTATATAAAAGTCCACAATTGGGGTTCAGCACGATAATTGAGATAGAAGGACAACCCATAATCAAGGAATATAAAACGAATATATTAGACACGGCTTATGATTTTATGAAAAGAGCATAACTAATACATATAACTATCTTAAAAATTATTTATAATATTTTATATATATTTGAAACCTAGAAAATCATTTTGGGTCTCTAAACCCATATTTTGGTAAAATATAATTTTATTAGAGAACATACTATAATATTATTTTAGGTTGCTAAACCAATTGAAATAGAATTTAGACTTAAAATAAGTAATACATATTTTTGTTACAAAATACCCTTCCAGGGTTTATTTACCATTATATATATTTTAATTAAACAATATATATATAGCTAATATTGAAAGGTTAACAATATATATAAAATATGAAATATAAAATATAAAATATAAAATATAAAATACAAAATTCAAAATACAATATTTAATTTTAAAATTTTAAACTTTAAAATTTAAAATTTAAAATTTAAAATTTAAAATTTAAAATTTAAAATTTAAAATTTAAAATTTAAAATTTAAAATTTAAAGTTTAAATTAAAAATTAAAAATTACAAATTAAAAATTAAAAATTAAAAATTAAAAACTAAAAATTAAAACATTAAAAATAAAAAATAAACAATTATATGTATATATATATATATATATATATATATATATATATATATATATATATATATATATATATATATATATATATATTCGGCTACAGGAGAGAGAAGCTCTCCTTCCCCGACCGATAGAGTAAGCTGCGGTCCTTAGAAGGGCCCTTCCGGCTGCCTACTCCAGTCGTGGGTGGTTCCCGGCGGGCAGGTAAGCCCTCCCCCCTCCGAGTTCTTCCTGGGGGCCGGCTGCTCCTCGGCTGCCCCCCCTGCGAGCTCGCCCTCCTCCCTCCCCCTCCTCATCGTCACTTTTCGACGCTTTGTGTGATGGCCGGCCCCTCCCTCGGGGTCAGGGCTCAGGCGGTGGTGCCCTCTGTGCTGCCCCGCCAGTGGGCGCATGACCAACTAGCCCTCCTTGGGACGTTGCCTCCGGCGATAGCTGCTCCCCTGGCTTGGCCACCTGCTGCCGCGGCTCCCCGTGCTAGCTTATTTTCAGTGGAGCTAGCTTGGATTTTGTCAGCCCCCTCCTCCGCCTTGTCTCCCGGTGCTCCTCCAGGCGTCCGTCCTGAGGCACCTCCTGCAGTCGAGCAATCCAGACAGGACATCCCGTCCACAGATACCCGTTCAGGAATTCGAATTTTGAATTCAAAATTACTTGGTGACCATCAGCCACCTCACCATCAGGTGGCGCCAGACACCTCATCTCCTCCAGGTGGCGCCAGCTCCCTTCTGCCAGTTCTAGGTGGTGCGAGCCCGTCTGCGCATCCAGCTAGCGCGGTCGACAACGTGCTTTCCTTCGCGGGCACGAGGGCCCTTGCGCTTCCTGTAGGTCTGATGGGTGCCACTCCCGCGCAACCTACTGTCACCCCGCGACATCTACTATCGACACTACCTTTCTAGTGTGCTCCTCTGAGGCGTGCCCTCTTGGGTCCCTCTTCACGCTACCTAACCTCCCGCCCTCCTCTTTAGGTGGCACGGCTCATCGGGTGCCTTCACCTCCGGACGCCTCAGGTGGCGCAACTCCCAGTCAACTTGTTTGTGGCAGGTGCGCCACCTAGTGGCTCTCTGTATAAGGGGTTCCCTCCACTCGGTGCCACCCAGCCAGCGTCATCCAATCCATGGCTATCTCCCTTGTGCTCGTCCCCTGCGAGTTCCCTCCTATAGTCGACATTGCAGGCAACGACTTCCGTCCACCCCCAAACCACTACCCAGGTCTTACAGCGCCACAGTCAGGCCTGATCGATCGGATAAGTCTGATTAGATCCATGTCGATGTGTTTGCAAAAACAAAAAGTTTATTCCAAAATTGAAAAAAAGAATAGTACAAAGTACAATAAATTTTGGGGAAGTACAACTGTAGGAATCTGATCAGAAGACGATCACTTAATCCCATGGACTATGTGAACTTGAAGACTGTAGCCTCTGGAGAATGCAGCAACGATTTTGCAAGAGTTCTTGATCTCTGTGCGTATGTATCTGCTCCTTTAATAATGATTGGGAACTCTATTTATAGAGTTCAAGAAATAATTATTTTAGCAGTTATTATGATGTGCGCGAGGCTGGATTGCACCAAATTGGGTTACGCCAACCTCCTGTTGTGTCAACTTTCATTCAGTTATTAAGTCATGTACTAACCGTATTTAGATGCATGGCATCATGTAATTGAGATACGCGTGGTTGTGTACAGGATAGTAGACACGTCTTGAGAGATTAGTGGCATGTGCGCCACGTCATCCTGTTTTAGAATGTAAGTCGTCTCAACTTCAGTAGGTTACGCGAGCTTCGGTCAACTACGCCTGATTGAGCCGCGCCTAGATACGTGGCAGCTTTTGAGCAGAAGTCATTCGGATTGCGCCTAGGCGCAACTAAAGATTTTGTCTAGATTGCGTCTAGGTGCAACTTACGAAGTGTACAGGACAGCTGTTTACCAACTCTCCTTGAGCGGCACAATTCACGGGATTCGAAGAGATTTTTCTCGTTCATTGTGGTATCAGTCGTCAGTGCTGTCGGGTAATGATGGCCATTAAGTGTCAGACGCCACGTAGATTTTGGCGTAACAAGACTAGACACAGTCTAATTTTAGGCGCAACCTGATCAGTGGTACAGCTTGTTCTCTGAGCTTCATATTAGTAGTGCAACCTGATCTTTGGGGTGCAACTTGATCACTGATTAGTATACTCAGGGCACAACTTAATTTTAGGCCCTACAAGATCCCCTTCAAAGTTTTTAAAACTTAAAAATGTATCAAAGTTTTGAAATACTTTGAATTTATAAAGATTTTGACTGAGTCAAGTTGTGCCAGTCAACAACTGGTCATCATATTTAAATCTCTTTCTCGAAAACACAAAACTTCCTCTTCGTCTTCTCGAGTTTCATTGATGATATTCGGTTTCCCATGAGAAATATGAAGAGTCATTTTGTTGAGATATATGTAGTGGTTGATCTTTATGCCTTATTTTTCACTTCTGTTCTTCAATGGCCTCCAAGAAGGAAGAGATGGAGACAAATGCTGACACTACAATCAAGTCCCCTGAAGCAGGACATGATGTTGTGCCTATAACTTATCTATTGAAGGCTGACCCGTCGCTGAGAGCGGCAAACTTTTTAAACTATTTTGGTCTAGACTCGACAGTTTTCAATCACTTGAATGGTGGGCCATCCTCCGAAGGGCGTAGTGATGCAGAGGGGTTCCTTAATCTGATACATCACTCGGGGATCCGCAACATACAAGAATTGGACGTCCTCCTTCGTCAGCCTGATGATGGCTAGAACAAGAAATAATGTTTGGGCATGCCAAAAATTTTATTCTCTTTTCTTGTGTCCACTACCAAAATACAGTAAATTAGCGACGGATATTTTCCGTCGGCGATAGAGACGGCTTTGTGGCAACTAGCCGACGGAGTACCGACGACAAGCCGTTACATTTTTTATTTTATTTTTAGGGGAAGAAAAGGTCGCTCATCTGTCGCTAGGGCGTCGGAGATATAGCGACGGATATTTATCCGTCGCTATGAAGTCGATTATTTGGCAGGAATTATGGGGAGAATTGGCAGAATAGTTCTTCGACTACGTAGCGACGAATATTCCGTCGACAAGCATCAAAAAGAGTGACTAACGGTCGACGGATAAAAATCCGTCGCTAGTCCGTCGCTAAATGTACGTTCCAGACTTAAATTGAAATGACGGGGGAAACTTTTCATATTCCCCCCCAAATTCACTCCCTCTCCTCTCTTTCTCTCTCTCTCTCTCCCGCGGCTTCGGTGATCGGCGTCCTCTCCTCTCTCTCTCCTGAAGGTAATCCCCCCATCTCTCTCTCTCTCTCGCGGTGTCGTTGGGGCAGCAGGCTTGGGGCAGGGGCGTCGGGGCTGGGCGACGGGGGGCGGCGGTGGATGGGGGGTTGTGGGTGGCGGGGCTGCGGGGGGAGGCGGGCTTGGGGCGGGGGCGTCGGGGGCTGGGCGGCGGGCTTTGGTCGGGGGCGGCGGGGGGCTTTGCTTCTCAAATTCATCTGAGTTTATATATTGGCTAAATAATGTGTGATCCATATTAGGTGTTATCCATTAGTTTGTTGGTGTTTGGATTAGTAAATATGAATATGGAGTTTGGGTTCATGGTGTATATGTTCACTGTGTCAAGGACAATGCGAGTTCTTCATCTGCCTTCTTTGTTAAGAATATCCTTGGGACATTCGCTTCACCAAAGTCACTGAATAAGTGAAGTTTTTCCTGGAAAACCGACCCTTAGAGTATATCAGTTGTGTGCTTCTATATAGATGTATATATCTATACATCTAACTGTGATATACATATATGTATATGTGCATTAGAGAGTGAGGAATGAAGGCAGGCCTACCATGCCTATTAGCATGCAGAACGGCTTGGGGTGTAATGTGTGAGTGTAGGCATGGTAGGAAATATAGGTAATGCTAGTGTAACTAGACTAAGGTAGTGCTTGCTAGATAGTAAGGACACTCTAGTATTCTAACCAAGTTAATTTTAGCCTAGATATTTAGGATATAGCTCTCATATCCTAGAAGTGGACTCTTGTAATTTAGAAATAGATTGATTGACTCAGTTTGAATAATTGACCTATAATGACTCTAAAACTTGATTTGCTGCTACAAGCATACAACACCACAAAAATATTTACTGACTCGTCAAGTTGAACCGTGTATAACTTGCTCGACGCTTAAGAGGAATCATTTCGACTTAGTGGACTATCGAAGAATCGGTATTGGACTATCGGTATCAGTATTGGTATCGAACTATCGGACTATCGGTATCGGTATCGAACTATCGGTATCGCTAGCGGACTATCAGACTATCGGACTATCGGTATCGGTATCGAACTATCGGTATCGCACTATCGATATTGGTATCGCACTATCGGTATCGGACTATCAGTATCGGTATCGCACTATCGGTATCGGTATCGAACTATCGGTATCGGTATCGAACTATCGGTATCTAACTATTAGTAACAACTGTACTTAGATTTTTTTTTTCTCGAGCTAGAATACCAGCGGATCCACCAGTTACATGATTATATACTAATTCTGTTTAGTTTGTCTTACTATACAAATTTTCACATCCAATCTGTGATGGATCGTTATTTCGTTGATCGTATATGGATGTACAAACGACAACACGAGAGCAGAATAGGTATGAGTGACGATTTTCAGGCAGGCGTGGAAGTGTTTCTTAAGTATGCCATGAGAAAAGCTCAGTTTATGGACGGTAACAAAATCAAGTGTCCATGTCGTAATTGTCGTAATATATATTACGAAGAAGTGGTGAGCGTGAGAGATCATTTGACCCGTAAGGGTTTCATACGTGATTACGGCATGTAGTCATCGCAAGGTGAACTATATGCGGAAAGACAGGTTGCGAATGCTGCTACTTATGCTTTTGATGATAATGCTGCAGTGGATTTTATCGTCGATGACGACGAATGCTCTGTTGATTATGGAGACATGCCGAACCTTGTACGAGATATGGTGTACAACGCGACAGGGCATAATTTTGATCCAAAGGATCCTAATCCTGAGGCGAAGGAGTTCTATAATATGTTTCAGGATGCTGAAACTTCTTTATATCCTGGTTGTGAGCCACATTCCGTACTGTCAGTGACGATGCGGTTGTTGAACATAAAGTCCGATTTTAACTTGCCACAAACTTACTATGATCGGATTACACAACTAATGAACGAGGTGTTACCGAAGGAATCAAAAGAGCTTCCAAAAAACTTCTACAAGTCGAAGATGATGGTCCGACAACTGGGACTGGGGTACGACAAGATAGATTGTTGTCGCAACGGATGCATGTTGTACTACAAGGAGAACGAGGATATAGAAAGTTGTAGCTTCTGTAATACGGATCGTTACAAGCCAGTCAGGGGAAAAGAAAAGTCAACTAGAAAATGACGTCCTTACAAGTATATATTACTTGTCGATCACGAAGCGCTTGTAGAGGATGTATATGTCTCAGAATACAGCAGAACATATGACGTGGCACAACGAAGAACGCACAAAGAACGATGGAGAATTGTCACATCCTTCGGATGGAGAGGCGTGGAAATATTTCGATTTTTGCCATCCAGATTTTGCTGCAGAGCCTAGAAATGAACGCATGGGGCTATGTTCTGAGGGCTTCGCCCCTTTCGGGCAGTCGGGATCTCAATACTCCTACTGGCCGGTCATTCTGACCCCTTACAATCTGCTACCATGGATGTGTATGAAGACCCCTTATATGTTCTTGACAGCTATCATACCGGGTCCCAAAAATCCGACGAAGAATATCGATATATATTTACAGCCGTTCGTGGATGAGCTGAAACAGCTGTGGGAGATCGGCGTCACGACCTATGATTTCCAGGAAACAGAACTTTCAGATGAGAGCTTCACTGATGTGGACATTTAATGATTTTCCCGCATACGGTATGCTGTCGGGATGGAGTACTCACGGTACCATGTCTTGTCCGATATGCATGCAAAATAGTAAGGCGTTCCGCCTTAAGCATGGAGGAAAAACTTCTTTCTTTGATTTTTATCGTCAATTTCTGCCCGCGAGTCATCCTTGGAGAAAGAACAAGGACGCGTTCAGAGCTGGAAAACAAAAATTTTCTCATCCGCCTACCAGATTGTCGGGATACGATATTTGGAAAGATGTAAAGGACTTGTCCGCTGTAATGGAAGATCCATCGAACAATCGTGTCAATGGGTTCGGACAAACCCATAACTGGACCAAACGGAGTATCTTCTGGGACTTGCCTTATTGGAAAGATAATCTTATAAGGCATAATATTGATGTTATGTATATCGAAAGGAATGTGTTCGATAATGTCTTCAATACCGTCATGGATATTAAAGGAAAGACGAAGGACAATCCAAAAACAAGACAAGACATTGCTGAGATATGCAAGCGTCCTTATCTGAACATAATACAAAGGGGGAGCTGGTGGACAAATAACTAAGCCGATAGCACAATACACATTGAGCAAGGAAGATAGATTAATAATCTGCAAGTGGGTATCTACTTTAAGATTTTTCGATGGCTATGTGTCGAATTTGTCTAGATGCATTGATCTCAATGAACGCAAGCTAACGGAAATGAACAGTCATGACTGCCACGTATTTATGAAATGATTACTGCCCATTGCTTTGAAAGAGTTGTTGCCTTCTGCTGTATGGGTTCCATTGGCCGAACTATCAATATTTTTTAGGGATATTTGTTCAACTAAGTTGACTGTGCAACACATGGTTGAACTTGAGGAGAAGATTATCTTAACAATTTGCAAGTTGGAGAAAATATTTTCTCCTGGCTTCTTCGACAGCATGGAGCATCTACCGATTCATCTAGCATACGAAGCCCGTGTCGGTGCATCTGTTCATTATCGATGGATATACCCATTTGAAAGGTACATAAAAATCGATATAATTTAAGTTGAATTTTAGTGGGTTTTAAAATTCTTTCTTAATTCTTAAGATAAATTATCTCTCTGGATACCTACACCATCTAAAGAAGAAATTTGGCAACAAGGCTCATATAGAGGCTTCGATATGCGAAGCATATCTTATCGAAGAGGTGTCAAACTTCTGCTCCATTTATTTCGATACTCATGTTAAGACAAATTGAAATAGACCTCAAAGGAATGACGAGGATGTTGAGGATGGAGGAATATTCAATGAAAGGGGCAAGCCTGTTGGGGCTAGTAAAAAATGGTGGTTGACTGACGACGAGTATGATGCCGCTCACCGATATGTCTTGTTAAACTGTGACATACAAGAAGTGAGAGATTTGGAGAAGTTAGTCAGTACACTTGCACTCGTTATAATCTCGAATTTGATGAAGTAAGTGACTACACTTATATATTCTTATTTTCTCTAATAGTATATTTAGAGATAAAGTCAAAATGAGGACACCCGATATTACCGATGAGGGACTTCAAAGAGAGGTTGATTCTACATTTTCGTCATGGTTTTGCAAATACGTAAGTAACTGAGATTATAATTGAGGTTGATTTTATATATTCTTATAAAATACGTAAGTAACTGAGATTAGAAATATATAATCTAAAGTATTTAAATTATAAATATTTATTTACAGGTTTTATTGCCTGAAACAACACTCACTAATGAGAGTGTTCGCTATCTGGCATTAGGACCGAAGAGGCAATTAAAGACTTGGCCAGGCTATGTCATTAATGGCTTCAAGTTTAAGGCAACTCAAAATGCTATAAATGTCGAATTTATCAATGACGGCATCAGTACCAAGGATTCTGGTGTTTGCATAAGAGGCACCATCTATGACGACGAACCGAACTTTAACTATTATGGAGTGCTTCGGGATATTGTAGATTTACAATATACTGGCCCATATGATATGCATATTGTAATGTTCAAATGTGAGTGGTTCGATACGACACCAAATATCAGTTGGAGAATCGATAAATAATTTGGATTTGTCGATATAAATCATCGCAGGAGGTATAGAGGGTCCGATACATTTGCGATAGCAAATCTTGCTGTTCAAGTCTACTATACAAGCTACCCAAGGCGTTGTAGAGATCGATTTGACTGGTGGACAGTATGCAAGATTAAATCTAGAAATAAATTCAACGTTGGAGACCCAGCATACCAAGAGGACCAGATCGAAAAGTCCCAATACTTGGGACAATACTCGGATACAATGGATGTTGAAGATATTGTTGAGGAAAATAGAGGGGAGGAAGAGGTTGATACATAAGACTTAGCTGTCAGCCAGGGGAGAAAGAGGCGTCTTGTCCCAAATATTGAGGCAGAAGAAGAAAAAGAAGAAGAAGAAGAAGAAGAAGAAGAAGAAGAAGAGGAGGAGGAGGAAGAAGAAGAAGACGAATTTGATGGGGATGAGGATACAGATGAAATCGACGATAAAGATAAGGGTGGAGATGAAGATGAGGAGGAAGATGATGATGAAGACGAGGTCGAGGATGAGAACGAAGACGATAATTAGGTTAAATATTATTGTATATTAAAAACACTTCCAATTACGTGAATTAATGTTTTTTTCGTTCGATTATTATTGCAAATGGCACTCCTAGTCTTTTTCGTCACGGCGTCACTCGTCTCCCTACTGGTGGTATGTATATTTTAGTTTAGAATTTTTTATTCATTTATACTTTTAAATTGTTAATTATGTTTATGTGTTCTATTTACAGGTTATGATGTCTGGCCGGGGTCGTAGTGCTGGTGGTGGTCGTGGTGCTGGTGCTGGCGGTGGTGGTGGTCGTGGTCGTGGTCGTAATGGTGCTGGTGGTCGTGGTCGCATTCAATCTTCCCGTGATGTGACCCCATCCAGCGAGCCCGACCCGGAGAGTACCCCGGGCACAGACGCATCCCGTCGTCGATCGACTAATTCATCGAGGCATGAGTCTGGATCTGCTAGCTGATCCGTTCCGCTATCGGACCCACCAGCGGACCCACCAGCGGATCCAAAAGTGGATCCCCCAGTTACTGCACAGTGGGCCCCGGAGTACCCCCATACTCGGTTCCATCCGGTTACTGGAGAGTACAGGCGCGGACCCGCGGATCCTCCGACGGCACCAGAGAGGCCGAGAGGCGAGTTCCGACGAGAGCTATGGCCCGCGGGGACTTCGTAAGTAAATTTAAGATAATTTATTAAATTTCTTTTATTTATTCAAGTTAATAATCCAGTCATTTCTTCTTTGTAGGTTTTTTCATTTAATGTTGCCAAGACTCTTGGAGAAATTATCAGGGCTAACTTCCATGGTGCCTATCTCAACTTTTCGTCGGTGCCCCCAAACATGAAGTACGTCTGGCTCGACGAGTTGAGGGTATATATCTATATCTTCTGGTTAATTATTAGTTGCTCTTTAATCAACCATTTTTTAAATTATGTGATAATTGAATTTGTATGTTAGACGACGTACTAGTGGCCCCCCTATCGCGAGGACGCGATCCACAGGACCTACAGAAGCGGTACCTCGAAGAAGATACGAGATATGTTTCATGACCTGAAAATAGGGCATACGAGGCCGACTTGGATCCGACAGGAGTATTATGAGGACCTCTTAGATATGATGAATACTCCTGCTTAGAATGAGAAATCGGAGAAGGCGAAGACGAACCGACAGGCCGCGGGACTTTATACTGGTGGATCAAGGCCCCACACAGCGACGCTTACAGATCTGGTGAGATACCGTAAATTCATTTCACTATCGAATTTGGTATTATTAATATACGGAGTTAATTAAATTCTACAAAAATTTTGTATACAGGCCCAACGGGCGGTGAAGGAGGGAAGGATGCCAGAATCGGTCACCATGCACGACGTGTTCCAGCATACGCACAAAAGACGGAAGGACGGGAGCTTCGTCGAAGAGAGGGCCATGGAGACTGATGTAAGTACTTATGTTTATGAGATTTACGTAGAATTAAAAGTATTCGGACTATAACTTAGGTAAACTTAGGATTTACACTTAACTTAGTGAAACATAGGATTTAGATTACAACTTAGGTAAATCTTATAATATAAACACATTCATTTGATAGGCTGCGTATCGTGAGGCCCTTAGTCGGGCTCAGTTAACTGACACCGAGGATGTCGGTGAAACGACGCCCACCCGGACGCCCTCTACTTTGGCCGCTCGCAACGACTTGTTCGTAGATACCGTCGGCGGCTTTAAGAAAGGGCTCCTATATGGAGTCGGCTCCTTAGGGCCGTTGTACATGGCGATTCAGAGATTTCTACCGACACTGCCTCCTCCCGCGGCTCCGGCAGACGATGATGTTAGGTCGCAGCATACGCAGCTGCACGAGGCGGTGTCGTCCTTGCGGGAGCAAATTGCCTCGCACTTTTCGCCTCCGTCTGCTGCTGCCGGTCCGTCTGCTGCTGGTGTCGGTCTGTCTTCTGCTGGTGCTGGTGTTGGTCCGTCTTCTGCTGGTGCTGGTATCGGTCCTTCTTCTGTGGGTCATCTTTCTTTCAATCCTACTGCCCCTCTGGTACCGACTCCGACTGTGATGGTACTCCTTGATCTTATGTCGCCAGAGCAGCTACGCCGACTTCTGAGCAGTATCTACGACGACTTGCCACCGTACCTACTGGAGCAGTATACTCGTCGGTCGCAGCAGGGATTACCACCACCGGGCAATCGAACTCCTCCTTCTCCTTAAAGTATTTTAATTAAGAAAATTTGGACTATTTGTGGGAATGTTGGAATATTTATGGGAATGTTGGAATATTTGTGGGAATTTCCGAATATTTGTGATAATTTTATATTGGTGTGCATTATATATTTCGGCTATGTGATTGTTGGATAATTGGTGTGTATTTTTCTGATTGTTTGGTCTTGTGATTGTTTGGTTTATGCATATTTGTGTGAACAGGGAAAGCTCTGCATTTTTTTCAGAAAAATCTCAGTTAGCGACGGACTAGTGACTACGTAGCGACGGATATTTCCAATTTTTGACTACCTTTCAACAGAATATCCGTCGCTACCTGGAGATTTGAAAGTATTTCCAGTTAGAGAAGGGTGATCGACGGGTTCACGTCGGATAATCCATCACCAAGGTCCTAGAAATACATAGTACGACGGAATAGCGACGGCACATCCGTCGCCAAGGTTCTGGAAATGCATCACATTTCTAGAACCATGGCGACGGATTATCCGTCACTAGTCCGTCGTTTCGTCGACGGATGAGCGACGCGATGGCGACGACTCATCCGTCGCCATGGTTCTGGAAATGCCAAGCATTTCCAGAACATGGTCGACGGATAATCCGTCAGTATTCCGTCGCCTTTGTTAGCGACGGCGGTCGACTGAATAGCAACGGAATGATACACTCTGATACGCTATTACGACGATTTACCGACGGACCATTACGTCGCTAGTTTCTACACAGTTTAGTATTTAATACCTGAAATGGACGAAAGCCCGTCGGAATGTCGTCGCTAATACTTCGTATTGTGAAGTCAAAAAGCTGTCGCTATTCCGTCGCTTGACGACAACTTAGCGACGGATCATTATTAGCAACGAGCTGATTGTCGACGGATTATTTTGGCCATGATCCGTCAGTGATCGGTCGCTAATACAAATTCCTGACGGATGGGAGACGGATGTGGTCGTCGCTAAATGGATATATTTTGGTAGTGGTCCTTGTCTGTAGGGGTCCACCCATCTTTATGCAAAATAAAATCTAAAATTTCTGATATGTTGTGTGGCTGTAATTTTGAATAGTGCACGTAGATGCGTTCCTTCAACTGATTCAAACCCTTACTATTTTATTAAGGGACACATGGCAGTCATCACATGGCTCCCATCACCTATTGTTTAGTTCTTTCCCAAAAAAAGCTTCTAGAATGATGCGCCCATTTTCCTTCTTATGTACTTTAAAAAAGGATAGCCAAAACGAAAGAGCCATTCATTCTTTCTCAAAACAAATGGCTTCTCATAAGGTTCCACTTGCGCCAGCCCATCCTGATGTTATTCTTTTGCATGTTGTGTCTTCAAAAATTGTTAAGTCTCGAAGAAGAATCAATAATATGAATATTCTTCTTTTGTACCACCTTTAAAGATAGGTATTGATCTGCATGTTGTAGACACTATTGATATACGCTAACTATTTCTGAGAATAGACGTGCACTGTGATTCATTACTTAGTCTCAACCATAGGCGCGTATTGTTGACATACACCAGTATGATCAACTTGTACTTCGGAGATATGCGCCTATTAATCGGCGCACATTTTTGATATGCACATGTTTGATCAGAATGCAGTGCTGATGTGCGCCTGTTGATCAACACACTTTGTTGGGATGCGCCGGTTTGATCAGCACATAATACTGATATGCACCTGTTGATAGGCGCAGTGTGCCGAAAAAAATACGCCTGTTGATAGGCGCACACTGTTGATTAATTATGCTAAATTTTCCTGTTTTGTCAATATTTACAGGGATTCTGTTAGCAAGCTTCTTCAGGACTGGCAATGGTGACTTGGATGTCGCAGAGGGCATTCTTCTGACACTCACATCAGACAGCTCATGTGGTTCTGACACTCAAATCAGATAGCTCAGGACTCTTCATGTTCAAGAAGGGTCTTCCTCAGATGATAGGAAGAGACTTTGTACATGAGAGTTGGATGGTGAAGACGCAGAACTATGAATTGTATCACAAGGGTGATTTCGTTCCTAGTTCTCCTAGCGGGTCGTCTTCTCTCCACCAGTTGTATTGACAGCAGCTCATCTTTGGGCTGCTGCACTCTGGGGTTCTCCTCTCGTCTTTCTGAGAGAGAAGACCAGAGTTGATTCCATTGTTTGACTTGTTGCTTCAGGACGAGACGACAAGGAATTGCCACCAACAAATAAGAAGATCCAAAGATGTAACAGACCTTCATTAGAATGAAAATCAGATATGTAATAGATTTTTATCAAGATGAATCTATGCTTTTTAAAGAAGGAATAAAGAAATGATTGTCTCATTATTCTCCTTTTTATAATTTAATTTTGGTATGCTAACATAGATAACAGAGTACGGATAGAATGTGAATGTGACAAATTGTTTGATGTGGCTATTTGGAATTCAGAGACATGGATTCTCATTATGATAAATGAATGAGTAATCGGTCACTTCGATTTTTAAGGGAAAGACATTGAATGAATGAATGGTCGTTTAAACTCTCGAAGAAAAAGAATAAATGTGTGAATGGACAATGAATGGTCAATGAACAATTATAAATGAACGAACAGTTGTGCCTCTTTCCAACAGTTGCATCAGTTCTCGAGGCTGATTATCTATTTCTTTTGTCTATAAATAGAACAAAACTCTTTTTTTGTAGATATTGTCAATCGCTTTCCCTTCTGTACAAAAATGTCTTCCAAAGATTTACTCACTCCGAAGATCGAAGAAGAAACCGAGATGCCCCCTACTGAGCCTCCCGTACCTTCTCGAAAAGAAAGGGACGAAGGCTCAACTGTTCCTCCTGCGCCAGGACAGGATTTGATCTCCAAGTTAGTGGAACCTGGGAAGACTGTCGAAGAAGAGGCATTGAGGATGGCTGCCTGTAAGTTTCTTGTGAGTTCAGACAATGAGATGTTTGAACTGTTGGCAAACTATGTATTTAATCATGAAGGATCAGGGCCTCCTCCCCGTCCATATATAAAATAAACTTTTATTCACATCATGTTTCTGAAATAATGTACATTTTGTCTTTATACATAATATTTCTTAAGAAACTTGCCATTGATGGGCATCATAGCAACTCTACCCTCTATATCTGTTAGTTGATAGGCTCCATTGGAGAAGACTTTATTTATCACATACGGCCCTTTCCACTTTGCCTCGAACTTGCCTTTGCTCATATGTGTCATAGTCATAGGACGTCTGACTGTGAGAACCAACTCGCCTTCTTGAAATGTCCACACTCTGACTTTGCGATTGAAAGCTTTTGAGATCTAGGCTTGATAAAGTTCAATATGCTTTTGAGCCAGTAACCTTTTCTCATCGAGCGCCTCCAACTCTTGAAGTCGAAGACGATCATTGTTTTTTGTAGTAATTCGTTAGCAATAGCGATCCTCAATGATGGAATTTAAATTTCTAAAGGTAAAACAGCTTCACACCCATATACTAGAAAAAAAAGGTGTGCAACCTGTGGGATTACGGACAGTAGTACGATATGCCCATAGACATTCTCCAAGTTTATCACTCCAATTACGTTTGTTGATAGAGACAAACTTTTTGAGGAGTTTGATAATGGTCTTGTCGAATGCTTCAGCCAACCCATTAGCCGCAGGATTATAGGTTGTCGAGGCAACATTATTGATTCTGTTGTCATCACAGAACCTATTAAACTTTTGGCTGATGAATTGCGGTCCATTATCATGGATGATTCAGCGAGGGACACCAAACCTGTATATCACATGATGTTTGATGAAGTTGATGACACTACTCATTTTAACTTCAACCAATGGTATAGCTTCTGTCCACTTGGAGAAATAATCAGTTATAGCTAAGATGAATCGATGCCCTTTAGATGAAGGAGGATTGATAGGGTCAATTATATCCATGCCCAAGCTTCAATAGACCATGAGGCAACAGTCGGATGAAGAAATTTTGATGGTTGATGAATAAAATCTGTATGAATCTGACATGCACGACATTTCAATAGCATTTGATACCATAGAGGGCCAGTAGTAGCCCATACATCGAATACGATCTTGTAGTTTAGGACCAGGCTGATGTGCTCCACAAACACCATCATGAGCTTCACGTAATATCTGCTTTGCTTCATCACCAGCGAGACACCTCAAGAGTAATCCATCTAAAGTTCTTCGATAGAGTGTTTTAGTAGTATGATTATAATAGAATCGAAGCGATCGACGACGGATACTTGTAGCTTCTTTAGGATCTTCTGGCAAGATGTCATGTACTGCAAAATCAATAAAAGGTGCTCTCCAGTCCTCACTAATGATATTGACTTCAGTTAGGTTGCTATATTCAATGTTGTGGTTATTTTTAACACAAAATAGTTCTCTATTAGAGATAACAACTATTTGTTGTCTTTTGACTGGAACTGCCAATACCGCAGCTAGGTTAACTAAGGCATCGGCTTCTGTATTGCATGCACAACGTACATGTTTGATGAAGAACCCTTTGAATAAAGAAGCTATCTTGGTTGCTGCTTCATGGTATGGTACTAGATCTTGATGTCGGACTTCATATATGCCTCTAACCTGATTAACAATCAGCTTAGAGTCACCATATACTTTGAGATATTCAATACTCAATTGTTTGGCTAATTGAAGTCCGATGAGCAAAGCATTGTATTCTGCCACATTGTTGGAGCATGAGTCGTTTAAAAAATAGGCCTTTTGAATAGTTAATCTATCGGGTGAAACAAGAACAATTCCTTCTCCAGCAACAAGAGTAACTCCAGGTCCAATTCTAGAAGCTCCATCAAAGAACAACCTCCATGTAGAAAATTCTTCTGAGATCATATTTGATTCTAATATTTCGTCCGAAATCTCATCATAGAGTTTAGATGTCTCAGGGACAGGATGAGATGTTAAGAAGTCAGCAAGTGCTTGGCCTTTTACAGACTTTTGAGGAACATAAACCATATCATATTGTGTTAGTAATATGGCCAATATACAAGCCTAGAATTGAGTGTACTTGGCTTCTTCATTAAAACTCGAAGAGGATTGACTCGGAATATGACATGAATAGTTTGGCCTATGATGTAATGTCTTATCTTCTGAACAGCAAACATTAAGGCTAAACATTCCTTCTCTACCGGACTATAACGATATTCAGCTCCAATCATCGTTCGGCTAAGATAGTAGATGGCTTGTTCATGACCTTCCTTGTTCTTTTGAACCAGTAAAGCTCCCAATGAATGATCCACTGCTCGGACATACATTAAGAAGGGTAGTCCTGAGATCGGTGGTACAAGAACGGTGGACTCATTAAATATTGCTTTATGTCGTCAAATGCTCGTTGACGTTCTTCTGTTCAAATGAAAGATACACCTTTCTTCATTAATTGAGTAAATGGTCCGCAACGTCAAGATAAATTTGAAATGAACCGTCTGATGTACGCAAGTCGACCTTGGAATCCTCGTAGCTCTTTTAGGTTGCGTGGAGGACGCATCTATTGAATGACTTTGATCTTCTCGGGATCAACATGTATACCCTTAGAGGTAATGACGAAGCCGAGAAACTTAACACTAGAGACACCCAAGAAAGACTTGGTGGGGTTCATTTTGAGTTGATGCTGGCACATTAGATTGAAGATAGTTCTTAAATCTTGAATGTAATCTTCCTTTAGACAACTTTTGACAGCAATATCATCAACAAAGCATTCGACAGACTTTTGCAGATGATCGTAAAAAATAGTACTCATAGTCCGCTGGTAAGTTGCACCTGCGTTCTTAAAACCAAACTGCATGACCATATAACAGTACACACCCCGAGGAGTACGAAATGAAGTATGTTTCTCATCTTCAGGATTCATCCGGATTTGATTATATCCCGAAAACCCATCCATGAAAGAAATTCGTTCGAATCCACATGTATTGTCAATCATGACATCAGTAATCGAGAGAGGGAACTCGTCTTTAGGGCAAGCATCATTGAGATCCCGAAAGTCTATACAAACTCAAACCTTTTCGGTCTTCTTCAGGACTAGTACAACGTTGGCTACCCAGTCAGGATGCTGTTCTTCTCTGATAAACCATAAGCTTTAAGCTTTTTGACTTCATCATCAATTGCATCCATCATTTCAAGCTTGAATTATTGTTGTTGTTGTTTGGCCGGCTTGGCATTCGACAGAATGTTAAGCTTGTGAGTTATAACTTGAAGATCTAATCCCAGTATATCTTCGTAACTACAGGCGAAGACATCAATATATTCACGAATAAGATGAATTAACTCTTGTTTATCAACATCTGGAAGATTTTTGCTAATGAAGATTGGTCGTGATACACCTTCCTCTCCAATATCGATTTGGACAAGTTGATCTTCAGTAGGTGGTTCTCGTTGTTCGAAACGAAGTTCCTACTGATTGTCCATCTTTTGTGCCCACGGGTCCACTTCAGGAGCTTCTTCAATGTCATTTTTATCTTCTTCAAAGAATTCGGCAGACACCATGTTAGAAGATACCATCATCCTATGAGCATAACCAATACTGGTGTCAGAATCCCATAAAATAGAATCAGAAGAGTTAGATCATTTTTCTTCATCAGATTCAGAAAGGTTCTAGAATTGGTAGAGGTAAAGCATAACCTAAGCCCCGCTTCGATTTACTGTGGTATTGTTGTGATTTTCCTTTTGGAACAGCAATACGAAGGGGAGTCCGCCTTCCTTTACCATTGTTGATGTCTGTTCTGAAATCATAGCCCATTTTACGGATGATGGCTTTGGATTGTGGACTATTGCGGCGTAATTGTAGCCTTCCTGTATCATCTCTATTATCATTATAGAGCCCAATTTTTGGTTCCTCTCTTTTGTTGAAGAGTATAGGCTTTTCATCTTTCTTTCGAGACGGTACTAAGAAGTATGACTCCTGTATTGAATCCAATGATACCACGTTTCGCAGAGATGATACGACTTCTATTGTAAGTGGTTTAAAGTTATCTAGCATATCCAAATAATACTGAGTATAGTAAAAGACATCAGTATACTACAAAGAAGATGCTTTATTGATTTTTATACCATCATTTACAACAGGAACTTTAGCCTTAGCAGGCTTAGTCAGATTGATGACAAGAGAGAGAGAAGAAGAACAAGAAGGAGAAGGGAGCTTCTTGCGACGAAGGTCGATTACAAGCGGCTCAGAATAGGTGAGCTCTTTTTGTTCCTGGCAATCACCTTTAGGCTGCTTCTCATGGGAAGGAAGATAGATAGTCAGTGGTTTGGAAGACTAAGGACATGAGGTACATCCTTTGACGAGAATTACCAGAGTATCATTTGGCACACTCTTCTGTTCTTCATCCGTATCCATTGCTAGTACTACCTTCATGAATTCTTTCTTGTACATGCGAGAATCATTGCAGTATGCTTCAACCCCTTTAAAAGGATTCAGATCTGCAACCTCTTTTTGGACCTCTCCATTACAATCCATATATTTGAAACATTGGTGGAGCGTAGAGGGTACAATATTGTGTTCATGGAGGAATGGTCTTCCCAACAAAGCGTTGTATGAGCCATGATTGTCAATAACATAGAAAGTTACCTTTGTACGAAGATTTCCAATTTGAAGCTTTAGGCGTATCGTCCCCAAACTTTCACTTCTTCCTTGATTAAACCCCAGGATGGTAGTTATAGTGGTAGAAAGGTTATGCACTGGGATCTTTAAAGCATCCAGTAAAGACTTCGGCATAATGCTAAGTGCGGACCCTGGGTCAATCAGAATGCGATCGACCATGATGGTATCCACATACCCCGTGAAATAGAGAGGACGATCATGACGATTATCTTCTAACAACATGTCATTTTGTTTAAAAGTGATATTAGGCATTAATTCAAATACACTATGACAATATGCACAGCTGACTGGTTCCTTTTTAGGTTTCTTGAGAAGAGTAAGACAAGCGTCAGCCTGCATCAAGGCTTCACTTAACGTCTCTCGAGTCTCTTTTGAGAGACGTAAGAGTTCAAAGATTGACAATCTTGCTGGAGTATTGGCCAATTGAGCCAATATGTCAAAATTATAAGGCTTCTCAAGTCCGAGAGATGAGGACTTCTTTAACGCTTTATCAAAGCGGATAGGTTGTTTCCCCTTGTCGGCTGTTGTTGGTTTAGAAGGAGATTGTTCGACCACCGCCAAGGATGTGGATGGTATATTCTTGCCAAGAGAAGATGATGAAGGAGGAACATCAGGAGATGGAGCAGGGTTCTCTTGATTTTTGGAATACTCCCGAAGGTAGGGTTTTCCTGATCTAGTGCCTATTAGAATTTCTTCTTCGGTTACTGGTTCAAAGGATACCATGTTCAAGTTCTTGGGTTTAGATATGGAGTGCTTCTTTTGCTTAGAAGAGGAAGGCTTTTCAAATTCTGCTACCAGACCTGGGTGAATTCATATAATCTCTTCTCTGTCAGTTGACAGCGGAATAAGACCTTTATTTTGAGGAGGTGGGAGATTCACGATCTCAAGAGTAGTCCTTGGAATGGGGACAACACCATCTTGCACAAGTTGCGGTGGAAAATCACCGAATTGTAGAGAAACTACATTAGCAATCACCGTTTTCTCGTCCTGTTGCAGAGTAATTGCTCCAGAATTGACCAGTTCTTGGATTTTTTTCCTTTGAGCACATAACATGATCTGGTCGGATGCCCTATGAATCTGTGATAAACACAGTATTTAGGGTGATCAGTTTTACCCACTTCTTCTGGGCGTTTTGCTTCTGGAAGCTGAAGCTTATTGCTTTTGATCAAGCAAACGAAGATGCTTAAAGTATCATCTTCATCAAAAGAATACTCTTCATTTGGATGAGTCGATTTCTGTGGTGGTGCTGATGGAGTGGATGCCGTCTGAGTGACGTTGACAGCCAAAGGCTCCTTGCCTTTGAGATTGATAGTCAGTGTTTCTTTACTCTTGCGGTTATTCTAGCGATTACTACTCCCAGGTGTAGAATGTTCATCTTGGTTAGGATGAGTCATTTGGACTGCTAACTGCTTAAACTTTTCGACACTGACCTCAGCTGCTTTGGCATTGATAATGAAAGAAGGCCAATCCTAGAATTGTGTAGATCCTGTCCATATACTGATAATAGGCAACAAGTTTGATTTGCAAGTGTCTATTGTTACAGCAGATGGAGTTCCTAAAGGCATTTAGAGTGCCTCTCAGCGAAATCTTTTAATGAAACTCTCTTTGGATTCATTATGCCTCTTTTTAATCTTAATGAGAGCAGACATTGTCATGTCGTTGACTCCTTCGTAGAATTGTTCCAAGACACTACCAAAATACAATCAATTAGCGACGGCACATTAGCGACGGATGATTTCCGTCGGCATTAGCGACGGATTTACGACACATAACCGACGGAGTACCGACAACAAGCCGCTATATTTTTTATTTTATTTTAAGGGGGAGAAAAGGTCGAATGTCCGTCGCTAGGGAGTCGAAAACATAGCGACGGATACGTGGGCCGTCGCTATGCAGTCGACTATTTGGAGGGAATTGTTGGGAGAAGTGGCGGGACAAATCTTCGACTACGTAGCGACGGATAGTCCGTCGGCAAGTATCCAAAAGAACGACGGACTAGCGACGAATATGATCCGTCGCTAATCCGTCGCTAAATATACTACCCAGACTTAAATTGAAACGACGGGGGGAACTTTTCATTCCCTCCAAATTTCACTCTCGCTCCTCTCTCTCTCTCTCTCCCGCGGCTTCGTCTCCTATCTCTCTCTTTCGAAGGTGATCGGCGACGTCCTCTCCTCTCTCTCTCCCGAAGGTAATCCTCTCTCTCTCTCTCTCTCTCTCGCGGTGGTCGGAGGAGCAGCGGGGGCGGCGGAGGCGTCGTGGGCTGGGGGGCGACGGGGGAGGCGTTGCCTGTGAGGGCGGGGGCTGGGGGAGGCAGGGGCGGGGGAGGCAGGGGCGGGGGGGGTTGGCTGTGGGGGCGGGGTATAGGGGGCGGGGGGCACGGAGGGATGGGGGGCGGGGGAGGCGGGGTCGGGGGGGTTGGCTGCGGGGACGGGGGAGGCAGGCTTCTAGCAGGGGCTCCATTTTGATTGTTTATGCAAAGTTTTATAAAACAGTTTTATTTTAATTATTATAATTGTTTCTTTTAATTTACAAAAAAAATATAGAATTGCTCAAGAATCGTGTAGTATATTACTACTTGTCTAGGAAAACCCAGGTATCTGGTATGTATCACAAGAGAATTTGCAACTTAATAAGTGATGTGGCCTAAGAGGGAAAAATGGTGAACCAAGTGTCACGACCCGCACCCTAGAGTAAGGGCATGAGACGAGGCAACGCCCAGCCTACGCCGCAGTGTCGGCGGTAGAACGCTGTCCTAGGTCACAACATCTAACAGTTAAAGGTAATACACAGTTATACTCCCCGAATGGGGGTGACATAACAGAATATATCTCAATCACAACTAAGATAGAACATGAATGAGATAGAAAGATAAAGGTAGATAATATCAGGAATGTAACATCACAGAGATACAAATCCAGAATTCTAAGTGACCAAAATAAATACATATCTCAGGAATATCCCAGAATCTAAATACAGTAATCCAGAAAGTAAAGACAACCCTAATCTAGAGAAGTATCATCAACTGCTAGCAGGTCCAAGTCACTAGTGATGTCTAATGCTGCACCAAGAGGGATAGACACCAGAGCCTCATCATTCACTGTAAAATTTTCAACAGGTCCAGTCAGGACAGGAGCGAGTACAGTACATCTCAACAAAATCATAATCCGTTAGAAAATATAAACATGCTAGAGAGTAAGATACAGGATTTGAAGAAATAATATGATAAAAAGAGAGAGACATTAGGTAAATAGCTACAATATATAGAGAACTAACAGTGCTAGTAATTCAGATCACAAGATGGTTATGTAGACGGCACGATGTTATACACGAGTAATCTATAGAGGTTGTACACGAGTAATCTACTGGGTTGAATACATAACCACTTCTACTCCCCCGCCCCAATCAATACACAAGGATCTAGTTAAGTTATGTTATTGCGCACAAAGTATAGTCGCACACGAGATCATGTGAGTACATGAGTATACACGATTTCACACGATTTGTACACGAATATCATGAATACAAGGAGTACACGATGCTCACGATAAAGTATACGAACACGAATACCTGATGTATCTGCTAAGGGGATAACATCACACAACAAGATCCATATAGTAATAATCTGTGTTTCCAACGTGTCAGCATCATGTAAAGTAATCTAAAGCAGGAAAATACTCCTAATGCAGGATATGAAATGATCAGAGAATGTACTCGCCTGTATCCTGAGAATCTGGAGAATATATACTGTCCGAGGAGTGGTGTCTAGCTCCTATTAGAACAGCACAAGTCACAACAAGTCCAGAATAGAAATGAAATGCACTACAATATGTTTTATATGAATCTAGGTCAATCAAGACCAAAGTCAACTCTTGGTCAACTCTGGTCAACCCTAGAAGTCAAACTAGGTCAACCAAATCTAATCTAGGTCTAGCAAGTTATTCTAAGTTCTAACAAGTCTACTCTAGGTTCCACTAGGCACACCATGCCTAACCATGCCTTAGTCACATAACCAATAGGCATGACTATGACTAATAGTCTATTAGGAAACATCTATCCTATAGTCACTATTCAAACCCACCCATATATCATAATATATCAATAATATCCCATATTTATATATATACAATCATATCACAAAGTATCATGTATATATACACATTATCACACATTCCTATATATAATTAATATGTATAGGTAAAATACTATGATACATTATATAGATTATAAGAGTATATAACAATGCACATATTATATACATACATATGGAGTGAGGGGAAGAACACATGAGCACATGTGTATGTGTGTGTTCAGAACTGGAAAACAGTGTATACATGCACAGGAAATCAGTGAACATAAGAATGGCATCTCAGTTTATAATTCAAATCAAAAGGGTTGAAACTATACTCAGGTTTACAATGACAGGAAACATCCCATCTCAGGTTTTGAAAATAAATTATCAGGTTATCAGGGGAAAACCATATCAGTCATCAACCAAGGCAAATCTCAGATATTCTACTCTCAGGTTTCTATTGAACCTCAACCCAGTTAATACATTTGAATCACATGTTATCAAAGATGAAAGGGAAACAATATACAGACACAAGGAAAGGAATTTAATTTAAGACAATTAAGAACCATTCCCAGGTTCTGAAACTTAATCTTAGTAAATCAAATCAGTTCATAATTATATACATTCTCAGGTTTACAAATCAGTTAACATACAGTTGAAAGTAACAGACCAAAACCAATACCCCATAACAATTTCCAAAGCCTATATTGAATGAAATGAAACTAGGCATAAGCATTGATATGTGGGGCTATTTAACAGTTGAGATAGCACAAGAATCTAGGATTTAACAGTTTGGGTAATGCTGAAATTTCAGTATCATGAAGTATCAGTGGAACCCCAAAAATCATGCTCGAAATCAATATTCTAAACAAGACCTGAACTAACATGTAACCTAATGTAACAGGAATTACATAACATATTTAGGATCTATCTAATAGATAAAAACACAATTTAGAACCTTTTAAATCCATTAAAACACATAACAACACACTGTATACTGAACAGTCCAGTGTACCACATGTGCACAGCCCATAACGTGTCTGACACGACACGAGGACTCGTAAAATTTTATGAGCCTCGTGTCAGTCATTGACACAACGTGTGTGTTGAGTTTTGTGGGTCGAGACGCAGTATGCAACGAGCAGTTCCGCCCGAGTAGCAGGGGATGCTTCTGCCCGCCCGTGCGTGTGCACGACCGCGTGTCTACGCGCTCATGTCGACCCGACCTGACACGAAAACGTGCTCAGTGTCCAAGAAATGCATAAGCGAGACTAAAATGGATTTTTCCATTCAAACATAATCACAAAAATCAAAATGCCCTTTGAGGCATTTCGTCGAACACTAACCTAGACATATTGATACGTGTCCGAAACGGACATGAAATGGGTCCAAATTCTAGGGTTATCCTATCCTACTATTAGGTTAGGGTTAGGACATCCTAGAAATGATTTTTAACAGAATTTAAAAGCAATAGAAGGAATTATACCTATAGGTGAACAATGGTTCAAAATCCCCAAATGGGAAGAGTTTCACAAGCCACCAAACTTCCTCAAATTGTGTTCTTCCTGCAAATACTCATCAATAACAGCAAGGATACTAATATTAGGTCCTATTGCAATTTTTTGAAGGAATTTGGAGAAGAAATGGATTTTCTAAGGATTTACAAAGATGGGGACTCACCTCTTCCAAATGGCAATGTTTCCTAAAGAGGCAACCCTAATTTCAAAAGGATATAAATAGGGGAAGGGGACACACTATGGCTGGTCAGATTTTTAGGGTTAGGGCTTGGTTCAATGGGTGTGGGCCTCTGGGCCATTAAGCCTATTAGTCATAAATTGACTTGTGATTTCACAAGCCATTACTTAATCAATCTAGCTCATAATTTCCCCAAATTAATTCCAATGAGCTAAACCTCACTAACTTAAGTCAACCTAGGTTTTCATATCCTAACCACTTAGTCATGACCTAGGTTAGCCACTAGGTTAGTCTCCAAGGTCAACATAAGTCAAGTCAACTAAAACACCAAAATCAATTATACTAAAAATCTCTAAAAATCACATTAATTCCAATAAATCTAAATAATACATAATAATTCCAAATAATTCTCAAAAAATTTAAAAAATGACCAAAATACCCTCATTTAGAAAACTGGGTGTTACAATCCTACCCACCTTAGAAAAATTTCGTCCTCGAAATTAAGATGATCGTACCCCTTCTAGGTCAAACCCCCACAATCAAAGTCTCGGAAACCTATTTAAATCTTTCAGTTGGAAAGTGTAACCTTTGGGGTCATGGCATGTAATATCAGTCTGGGGTCTCATCTAGTTACACCAACATGCTACAGTACTAGGCAATCACAAGGTATGAAAACATACAAGCAAGGGATGCATCAAATATTCTCAAAAAGGGATACTAAGGTTAGGTCAAAACTCACCTCCAGCTAGGTCTGAGAACTAGAACTCCCTCCTGGAAGCAGGGCCCTGGTTGGGGCAGATCTATCAGGACAGTACTGCATCCAGTGTGCAGCTGACCCACAGATTCGGCACAATCCTAGTCTCTTTCTACAGAAGTTCCACTTGTGCCCAGACTTCCTACAGTAGGTACAGATAGGCTCTGGCTCAGCTGGCCTCTGCTGGACAGGAGACTGGGCTGGGTATGATGATATAGGCTGGATATATGGGTACTCATCAAGCTCTGGGTAGGACTGGGTACTGCTCCTCGCCCTCTTGGTGCTAGGCTCTCTTCCTGCAAGCACAGAGTCCCGCAGACATAGCAACCTTTGGTACTGCTCCCTCATGGCCTCATCATGAACTCTCTGTGACTCCAACATCCTTTCTTGGAAATATTCAAACACCTGAGCTACGTCAAGTAACAAACCTCCGGGTAGTGCAGTATGGGGTACCATCTCAAGGGGTGGGGAAAGGCTCTCAGTCTCAGGCAAATCTGCAGCTCTCTTCTGAATGACAAGAGATGAAGGAAGACTCTCTGGCGAGGCTACCACCATCTCCTCAATGACAGGAGGTGCCACCCCCCTGATCAGATAGAGGGGTCACTACCTCCTGAACAATAGAAGGCAGAAGCACACTCTCAGTAGCTGCAGCTGCTCTCAGGCGACGGGCTCGGGTCATGGGTGCCATACTTGGAAGGATAAAAAAGAAAACAACAATCATCAAGGCTGTATGGCAGTCTACCATCCTATCTAAAAATTGATAATTATCAAGATAAAATAAAATAAGATAACTACTAATCATCTATAAAGGGTACTATTTAAGAAAAAATCAAAACCAAAAGTTTAAGGAACGAAAGTCAATAGTATTGAATCCAATCACAATCTAATATATATAGAAGAGAGAGTGTTAGAGGGAAAAGCTAACATTATGTAAAGGTTATGTGGTTAGTATGAAATATACATGAAAGTGTATAGGAGGATTTGAGTCTCAACTGTAGCTATCAAGTTACACTATTCATGGCATATTGGTTAAGCAGTCTACAAGACACAAGCTATTTACTCATAACATGCATGGCTAACCATGTATATATGTATATCTATATGTATAGAGAGGTAAAGATTTAATTATGCATCTACATACATTATAACATGTTTACAGAACTATATATATATCTATATAGCTATATGAACATAACATAGAGATGAAAGGTTAGGTTTTCAAGGCAGTTGTGTACATTAGTGTAGAGTGTCATGTGTACATGGGTTAAGACTTGAAATGAAGGGTTCATCATTCAGCTAGCTCAACATTACATATTAGATCTGAAATTGAACTACACATTTTAAAGCAATAAAAATGTTATCATGTATTCAGTTTTTAAAATTTTGGAGAAATTCGAACACAAAAAAAATCAACTCAATGTGTACCCTAACCACAACTTAACATGTAAGAGTACGAACCTAACATTATATACTTGCACACAACCATGTATACGGCTCAAAACTTTACAATTTAAAACTGCAATTTGAACTAAACACTTAGAATCCAAGGTTAAGGGTTTACTATGCACACAGTCTCAGATTTGACAATTTCAAACACAAACTCAACCAATTTCTTTAAGAAATGAAACCCTGTATATAACATACATGTGTAGCGATGCAAGCAAAACTAATAACATGAAATTTAAATTTATTTACGAAATTAATTTGGGAAACGGAGAACTAGTCACTGATACTGTACTATATTAGCATATTGGGGTTTTGAGAAATTAACATCAATCATATTAACATGCATTTAGATAGGTTGGTAATCAAGTGTAGCATGCATACGTGTCAGGCAAACATCTGTGTCCACTATATATATATATATATTAGGGTAATACAAGAATTAATGGCAAGAAGAAAATAATGATAAAATCTATTCTGCTTATCAGTTTAAAAGAAGGAACCATTTTAAAATCAGGGCTATAATATCAAATCCAAGTTAAGGTCTAGCAAAACCATCGATTCATTGTATTAGGAAGAAATTTATAGCAAAAGTTACACAAGGTTCATAATAACAGCTAAGCTACTCCTACTCCTACTCCTACTCCTAAGTTAAATGATGATGGAAACAATTTATAATAACTGGAATGAAGATAGAGACGATATATTTAAGAACCTTTCCAAGATACAATCTGATAATCATATGCGTCTGTCCAAAATCAGGATACTCAGAATCCTCGCCACGCTAGTAAGTAAGGCTGCGATAAACGGTAGAGTCCATAACAGGGACATGCACCTCTATAATCATGTCGTCTGAAATTCTCGCTATGCCAACTAGTATAGCTGCGAGAAATTCCAAATCTCATAACCAAGATACGTACATCCGAAGTCAGTCTCTATGTTTTCGCTACGACAGCTAATATAGCTGCGATAAACTCTAGGTTCCATAACCAAGTAGACGTTTATTATCTCCGTTATTCCGTCAACATATGTTATCAGAAGATACCGTAACTCAGGCCATAAAATTCATCTCGATAGGAAAATCAAAATTAACAACGATTCATCAAAATCAAATTTAATAATCAAGGAGTGAGAGCGAACAAAACAAGGAAAAGGATTTCAAATTGAAGTTTAAACAAGATCCTCAAGGGTCGTCCCAGGAATCTTTCAAGCAATCCTAACTGTGATTGAGTTCCTTCAAAATATCCTAATCCTACTACAGGCTGTAGTGATACTCTAGTTTGAATACCACTACATAAACTCGACCTGCAAGGGCCACCACTAAAAATGTGTCACGACCCGCACCCTAGAGTAAGGGTACGAGACGTGGCAACGCCCAGCCTACGCCGCAGTGTCGGCGGTAGAACGCTGTCCTAGGTCACAACATCTAACAGTTAAAGGTAATACACAGTTATACTCCCCGAATGGGGGTGACATAACAGAATATATCTCAATCACAACTAAGATAGAATAGGAATGAGATAGAAAGATAAAGGTAGATAATATCCAGGAATGTAACATCACAGAGATACAAATCCAGAATTCTAAGTGACTAAAATAAATACATATCTCAGGAATATCCCAGAATCTAAATACAGTGATCCAGAAAGTAAAGACAACCCTAATCTAGAGAAGTATCATCAACTGCTAGCAGGTCCAAGTCACTAGTGATGTCTAATGCTGCACCAAGAGGGATAGACACCAGAGCCTCATCATTCACTGTAAATTTTCAACAGGTCCAGTCAGGACAGGAGCGAGTATAGTACTTCTCAACAAAATCATAATTGGTTAGGAAATATAAACATGCTAGAGAGTAAGATACAGGATCTGAAGAAATAATATGATAAAAAGAGAGAGACTGTAAGTAAATAGCTACAATATATAGAGAACTAACAGTGCTAGTGATTCAGAGCACAAGATGGTTATGTAGACGGCACGATATTATACACAAGTAATCTATAGAGGTTGTAAACGAGTAATCTACTGGGTTGAATACATAACCACTTCTACTCCCCCGCCCCAATCAATACACAAGGATCTAGTTAAGTTATGTTATTGCACACGAAGTATAGTCGCACACGAGATCATGTGAGTACATGAGTATACACGATTTCACACGATTTGTACGCGAATATCACGAATACAAGGAGTACACGATGCTCACGATAAAGTACACGAATATGAATACCCGATGTATCCGCTAAGAGGATAATATCGTACAACAAGATCCATATAGTACTAATCCGTGTTTCCAACGTGTCAGCATCATGTAAAGTAATCTAAAGCAGAAAAATACTCCTAATGCAGGATATGAAATGATCAGAGAATATACTTGCCTGTATCCTGAGAATCTGGAGAATATATACTATCCGAGGAGTGGTGTCTGGCTCCTATTAGAACAGCACAAGTCACAACAAGTCCAGAATAGAAATGAAATGCACTACAATGTGTTTTATATGAATCTAGGTCAATCTAGACCAAAGTCAACTCTTGGTCAACTTTGGTCAACCCTAGAAGTCAAACTAGGTCAACCAAGTCTAATCTAGGTCTAGCAAGTTATGCTAAGTTCTAACAAGTCTAATCTAGGTTCCACTAGGCATACCATGCCTAACCATGCCTTAGTCACATAACCAATAGGCATGACTATGACTAATAGTCTATTTGGAAACATCTATCCTATAGTCACTATTCAAACCCACCAATATATCATAACATATCAATAATATCCCATATTTATATATATACAATCATATCACAAAGTATCATGTATATATACACATTATCACACATTCCTATATATAATTAATATGTATAGGTAAAATACTATGATACATTATATAGATTATAAGAGTATATAACAATGCACATATTATATACATACATAGGGAGTAAGGGGAAGAACACATGAGCACATGTGTATGTGTGTGTTCAGAACTGGAAAACAGTGTATACATGCACAGGAAATCAGTGAACATAGGAATGGCATCTCAGTTTACAATTCAAATCAAAAGGGTTGAAACTATACTCAGGTTTACAATGACAGAAAACATCCCATCTCAGGTTTTGAAAATACATTATCAGGTTATCAGGGGAAAACCATATCAGTCATCAACCAAGGCAAATCTCAGATATTCTACTCTCAGGTTTCTATTGAACCTCAACCCAGTTAATACATTTGAATCACAGGTTATCAAAGATGAAAGGGAAACAATGTACAGACACAAGGAAAGGAATTTAATTTAAGACAATTAAGAACCATTCCCAGGTTCTGAAACTTAATCTCAGTAAATCAAATCAGTTCATAATTATATACATTCTCAGGTTTACAAATCAGTTAATATACAGTTGAAAGTAACAGACCAAAACCAATACCCCATAATAATTTCCAAAGCCTATATTGAATGAAATGAAACTAGGCATAAGCATTGATATGTGGGGCTATTTAACAGTTGAGATAGCACAAGAATCTAGGATTTAACAGTTTGGGTAATGCTGAAATTTCAGTATCAGGAAGTATCAGTGGAACCCCAAAAATCATGCTCGAAATCAATATTCTAAACAAGACCTGAACTAATATGTAACCTAATGTAAAAGGAATTACATAACATATTTAGGATCTATCTAATAGATAAAAACACAATTTAGAACCTTTTAAATCCATTAAAACACATAACAACACACTGTACAGTGAACAGTCCAGTGTACCACATGTGCACAGCCCATAACGTGTCTGACACGACACGAGGACTCATGAAACTTTATGAGCCTCGTGTCAGTCATTGACACAATGTGTGTGTTGTGTTTCATGGGTCGAGACGCAGTATGCAACGAGCAGTTCCGCCCGAGTAGCAGGTGATGCTCCTGCCCGCGCGCGCGTGTGCACGACCGCGTGTCTACGCGCTCATGTCGACCCGACCTGACACGAAAACGTGCTCAGTGTCCAAGAAATGCATAAGCGAGACTAAAATGGATTTTTCCATTCAAACACAATCATAAAAATCGAACGAAATGCCCTTTGAGGCATTTTGTCGAACACTAACCTAGACACATTGATACGTGTCCGAAACGGACACGAAATGGGTCCAAATTCTAGGGTTATCCTATCCTACTATTAGGTTAGGGTTAGGACATCCTAGAAATGATTTTTAATAGAATTTAAAAGCAATAGAAGGAATTATACCTATAGGTGAACAATGGTTTAAAATCCCCAAATGGGAAGAGTTTCACAAGCCACCAAACTTCCTCAAATTGTGTTCTTCCTGCAAATACTCATCAATAACAGCAAGGATACTAATATTAGGTCCTATTGCAATTTGTTTGAAGGAATTTGGAGAAGAAATGGATTTTCTAAGGATTTATAAAGATGGGGACTCACCTCTTCCAAATGGCAATGTTTCCTAAAGAGGCAACCCAAATTTCAAGAGGATATAAATAGGGGAAGGGGACACACTATGGATGGTCAGATTTTTAGGGTTAGGGCTTGGTTCAATGGGTGTGGGCCTATGGGCCATTAAGCCTATTAGTCATAAAATGACTTGTGATTTCACAAGCCATTACTTAATCATTCTAGCTCCTAATTTCCCCAAATTAATTCCAATGAGCTAAACCTCACTAACTTAAGTCAATCTAGGTTTTCATATCCTAACCACTTAGTCATAACCTAGGTTAGCCACTAGGTTAGTCTCCAAGGTCAACATAAGTCAAGTCAACTAAAACACCAAAATCAATTATACTAAAAATCTCTAAAAATCACATTAATTCCAATAAATCTAAATAATACATAATAATTTCAAATAATTCTCAAAAATTTTAAAAAATGACCAAAATACCTTATTTGGAAAACTGGGTGTTACACCAAGTTTATGGTTAAACTAACATATTTGTACATGAGCTATCAGGAAACCTGCCCAAGTGTGACAATATGTGAATATAGGTTAGCTCACTTAGTATCACCCCCTCGTATAAGCTCTAGAGTGTTTAGAGAAGACCAGGCCTAATAGATAGTAATAACCAAAATAGATAAATTGTATAGGAATGTATTGATGTAGCAGAAATGGGGTAACTACAAGCATACGTTGTATGTGTATGCAACTGATGTAATGATATACCATATAGCAGTAGTCCAATAGGATTACAAGGGAAGGAGAACATTTATAGTCACGCCTGGACAGAGTGTTAGCATACACTATTTATTTAGAAGGGGTGGCATTGACAGGTCGATTAGTTTTGGATATTAGTTTTAGATATCAATATTTAGAAAGGGTGGCATTTGTAGTCACGCATGGACAGAGTGTTAGCTGATTTAGCATACGCAAATGAAATTGGATTGAGACTTCGAAAAAGGTACGACTTTTGTTAATTGGATTTTAGTTATAGGATTTTCTAGAACTAGAATCATACGCAAATGAAATAGGATTAATTGGATTTTAGTAAAGGGAGTCTTTATGTTATGCTTTGTATTAGTCACATGTATGTGTAAGTATCATTTTGTTAGAGGCAAGGGAACTTTGCCGTTGTATTTCATTGACAGGTAATGAGAACCCATTTACCTAGGTATTGGTATCTCAAGTATCAAATGGTGTGGTTTCATTTTATATGCATATATCATGTACCTTCAGTGGTATGCATGGCATTGACTGTTATACACATACACTAGCATAGTTGAATACTTGATAATTTGAACACTATCGGTATCGGACTATCGGTATCAGTATCGTACTATCGGTATCGGTATCGCACTATCGGTATCGATTTTGAACTAGCATACGAAGTCCGTGTCGGTGCATCTGTTCATTATCGATGGATGTACCCATTTGAAATGTACATAAAAATCGATATAATTTAAGTTGAATTTTAGTGGGTTTTAAAATTCATTCTTAATTCTCAAGATAATTTGTCTCTCTAGATACCTACACCATCTAAAGAAGAAAGTTGGCAACAAGGCTCATATAGAGGCTTCGATATGCGAAGCATATCTTATCGAAGAGGTGTCAAACTTCTGCTCCATTTATTTCGATACTCATGTTATGACAAATCGAAATATACCTCAAAGGAATGACGAGGACGTTGAGGATGGAGGTATATTCAATGTAAGGGGCAAGCCTGTTGGGGCTAGTAAAAAATAGTGGTTAACAGACGACGAGTATGATGCCGCTCACCGATATGTCTTGTTAAACTGTGACATACAAGAAGTGAGAGATTTGGAGAAGTAATTTAGTACACTTGTACTCGTTATAATCTCTAATTTGATGAAGTAAGTGACTACACTTATATATTCTTATTCTCTTTAACAGTGTATTTAGTGATGAAGTCAAAATGAAGACACCCGATATTACCGATAAGGGACTTCAAAGAGAGGTTGATTATACATTTTCGTCATGGTTTCGCAAATACGTAAGTAATTGAGATTATAAATATATAATCTAAAATATTTAAATTATAAATATTTGTTTACAGGTTTTATTGCCTAAAATAACACTTACTAATGAGAGTGTTCGTTATCTGGCATTGGGATCGAAGAGGCAAACAAAGACTTGGCCAGGATATGTCGTTAATGGCTTTTGGTTTAAGGCAACTCAGAATGCTATAAATGTTGAATTTATCAATGACGGCATCAGTACCAAGGATTTTGATATTTGCATAAGAGGCACCATCTATGACGACGAGCCGGACTTTGACTATTATGGAGTCCTTCGGGATATTATAGATTTACAGTATACTGGCCCATATGATATGCATATTGTGATATTTAAATATGAGTGGTTTGATACGACACCAAATATCGGTTGGAGAATCGATAAACAATTTGGATTTGTCGATATAAATCATCGCAGGAGGTATAGAGGATCCGATACATTTGCGATAGCAAGTCAGGCTGTTCAAGTCTACTATACAAGCTACCCAAGACGTCATAGAGATTGATTTGACTGGTGGGCAGTATGCAAGATTAAATCTAGAAATACATTCAACGTTGGAGACCCTGTATACCAAGAGGACCAGATCGAAAAGTCTCAATACTTGGGACAACAGTCGGATACAATGGATGTTGAAGATATTGTTGAGAAAAATAGAGGAAGGAAAAGGTTGATACAGAAGACTTAGCTGTCAACCAGGGAAGGAAGAGGCATCTTGTCCCAAATATTGAGGTAGAAGAAGAAGAAGAAGAAGAAGAAGACAAATTTGATGGGGATGAGGATACAGATGAAATCGACGATGAGGATAAGGATGAGGATGATGATGAAGACGAGGCCGAGGATGAGAATGAAGACGATGACGATGATTAGGTTAAATATTATTGTATATTAAAAACACTTCTAATTACGTGAATTAAGTTTGACCTCATAAAAGTAATTACGTGAATTCATGTTTTTTTCGTTCGATCATTTACTTATTGTATGATTTTCTTTTTGCAGATGACACTCCTAGTCTTTTTTGTCGCAGCGGCACTCGTCTTCCTGCTGGTGGTATGTATATTTTAGTTTAGAATTTTATATTCATTTACACTTCTATATTGTTAATTATGTTTATGTGTTCTATTTACAGGTCATGATGGCTGGCCGTGGTCGTGCTGCTGGTGGTGGTCGTGGTAGAGGTGGTGGTGGTGGTCGTGGTCGTGGTCGTGGTCGTGGTGGTGCTGGTGGTCGTGGTCGTATTTAATCTTCCTGGGATGTGACCCCATCCAACAAACCCGACCCGGAGAGTACCCCGGGCACAGACGCATCATGCCGTCGATCGACAACTTTATCGAGGCACGAGTCCGGATCTGCTAGCGGATCTGTTCTGCTATCAGACCCACCAGCAGATCCACCAGTGGAACCACCAGTTACTGCACGGTGGGCCCCGGAGTACCCCATACTCGGTTCCATCCGGTTACTGGAGAGTACATGCACGGACCCGCGGATCCTCCGACGGTACCAGAGAGGCCGAAAGGCGAGTTCCGACGAGAGCTATGGCCTGCAGGGACCTCGTAAGTAAATTTATGATAATTTATTAAATTTCTTTCATTTTTTCAAGTTAATAATCCAGTCGTTGCTTCTTTGTAGGTTTTTTCCGTTTAATGTTGCCAGGGCTCTTGGAGAAATTATCAGGGCTAACTTCTATGGTCCCTACCTCAACTTTTCATCGGTACCCCCAAACTTGAAGTACGTTTGGCTCGACGAGTTGAGGGTATATATCTATATCTTCTGGTTAATTATTAGTTACTCTTTAATCAACAATTTTTTAAATTACGTAATAATTGAATTTGTATGTTAGACGACGTTTTAGTGCCCCCCACCGCGAGGAAGCGATCCGCAGGACCTACAGAAGCGCTGCCTCGAAGAAGATACGGAATATAATTCATGACCTGAAAATGGGCCAGACGTGGCCGAATTGGATCCGGCAGGACTATTATGAGGAGCTCTTAGATATGATGGATACTCCTGCCTACAAGGATAAATCGGAGAAGGCGAACCGACGGGCCGCGGGACTTCATACGGGGGGATCAAGGCCCGCTTGCAGATCTGGTGAGATATCGCAATTTTATTTCACTATCGAATTCGGTATTATTAATGTACAGAGTTAATTAAAATCTACAAAAAATTTATATACAGTCCCAACGGGCGGTGAAGGAGGGAAGGGCACTGGAATCGGTCACCATGCACGATGTGTTCCAGCATACGCACAAGAGGCGGAAAGACGGGACCTTCGTCGACGATAGGGCCAAGGAGACCGATGTAAGTACTTATGTTTATGATATTTATGTTAGAATTAAAAGAATTCGGACTATAACTTAGATAAACTTAGGATTCACACTATAACTTAGTGAAATATAGGATTTAGATTACAACTTAGGTAAATCTTATAGTATAAACACATTCATTTGATAGGCTGCGTATCGTGAGGCCCTTAGTCGGGCTCAGTCAACTGCTGTCGAGGATGTTGGTAAAACGACGCCCGTCCGGTCGCCCTCTTCGATGGCCGCTCGCAACGACTTGTTCGTAGATACCGTCGACGGCTTTAAGAAAGGGCGTCTGTACGGCGTCAGCTTCCTAGGAGAGTTGCACATGACGACTCAGAGATTTCCACCGATACTGCCTCCTCCTACGGCCCCGGCAGACGATGATGTGAGGTTGCAGCTTGCACAGCTGCACGAGGCGATGTCGTCCTTGTGGGACCAAATAGCCACGTACTTTTTACCTCCGTCTGCTGCTGCCGGTCCGTCTGCTGCTGGGGCCGGTCCGTCTGCTACTGGTGCCGGTCCGTCGGCTGCTGGTGCCGGTCCTTCTTCCATCGGCCATCTTTCTTTCAACCCTGATGTCCCTCTGGTACCGCCTCCGACTGTGATGGCACTCCTTGATCTCATGTCGCCAGAGCAGCTACGCCTACTTCCGGGCTATGTCTTCGACGGATTGTCGCCGTACCTAGTGGAGGAGTATTATCGTTGGTCGCATGAGGGATTACCACTACCGGACAATCGAACTCCTCCTCCTTCTTGAAGTATTGTATAAGAATATTTTGAATATTTGTGGTAATTTTGGAATATTTGTGGGATATTAGGAATATTTTGAATATTTGGTGTCTATTTTATATTGTTTGGGTTATGCTTATTTGTGATTATATATTGGTCTATATGATTCTTGGATAATTGGTGTGCATTAAATTCGTATGTGATTTATAATGGATTATATATTGGTCTCAGTGATTGTATATTGTGATTCTATATTGGTCCGATGTTCGGATGTTGTGTGAACAGGGAAAGCTCTGCAATTTTTTTACCAATATCTAAGTTAGCGACGGACTAGTGACGGGTTAGCGACGGATAACATCAGTTTTCGACTACATGTCGACGGACTATCCGTCGCTAACTGGAGAATTGGAAATATTTCCAGTTAGCGACGGATCGTCGACGACCTGTCGACGGGATATTCTGCATAGCGACGACTAGCCGATGGAATATCCGTCGACAAGGTTCTGGTGGTATGAACATATACAAAATGTTAGCGACGGATATTCCGTCAGGGATCCGTTGCCATGGTCGACGGATTAGCGTCGGAATATCCACCGCCATGGTTCTGAAAATACAATGTTCGACGGATTCGCGTCGAAATATCCATCGCCATGGTACTGGAAATGCTTGACATTTCCAGAACAAGGTCGACGGATTATCCGTCAGGGATCCATCGTTAATCCGTCCTTATTTAGCGACGGCGGTCGACGGAATAGTGACGGAACGATACCCTCTGATACACTGTTACTGTAGAAGCATGGAAAAAGACAAGAAAAGCACATACGGCTCAAAACAGAAGGATCCTCATACGGCTCATAAGTCCTTCAGGATCCCATACGGCTCACAAACAGAAGGAGCCTCATGCGGCTCCAAAAGTCCTTCATGCGGCTCAGATGGCTCCACGCCACGTGGCCTCACGCTTTCCGATCCGACAACTGGCCATAAAGCAGCAGCTTGAATTAATTACTCTGATGGCAGCCCTGATAAATGACAGCTCTGACATAAAATTCGAAATGATGACTCTGACATGATGGCGTGTTCCTAGGGAAAAGAAGAAAATCTTTTATTGCTGGCATGATCCGTCAAGTCCAAAGCTCACTATGCGGCTGCCACTCCTATGCGGCTGCCATCTTCATGCGGCTGCCCCCCTTTATGCAGCTGCCATCTTCATGCGGCTGCCCTCCTTCATGCGGCTGACCCCTGCATGCGGCTGCCCCTTCATGCGGCTGACCCCTGCATGCGGCTGCTCCCTTCATGCGGCTGCCATCTTCATGCGGCTGCTACCATCATAAGGCCAAGAGCGTGGGGGCCACCCATATACGGTTCATTTAGAGACCACATTCATGCGGCTCTGTCAGAACGTCCCACTCACGACAGTTAAGACATGTGGCGGTCCTCATGACAATGGAGACACGTGGCGATCTTCACGACAGTTGAGACACGTGGTTGTCTTATCCCCTCGGAATTATGGCTGCTCGCAAATCATAATAACCAGATTTAGTACAATCACCATAATTACAAGGATCAAATCAGATTTGTTGTAATTAAGCAAATTGATCACGTATCGGGAGATCCGAGCTTGCCATGACAAATTATGAAGATTTATTGCAATCAGCATTAATTGCCCATACAGATTTGCCACAATCAAAAATTAACTGCCCAGATGTAATGCAATCAAGATTAATGGTCCAGATGATTAGCCATCGACTTTTCAAGGGGGTAATCATTGCAAACCCTAATGATCTCACCCCCACTTCTATAAATAGCAAGGTGCCATTCCCTTGCAAACCCTGGAGAACTGGAGAATAGGAGAGAAAAAGAGAAGAAGAATTCCAGAGAAAAGGAGACTCTCTCCACCCGGCTGGACACACAGAGAGACAAAGGCACGCACAGAGGATTCTTCACACGCATCCCGAGAGCATTTTTTCATCAGAGCCAAGGCTACGTCCGATCGTCCAAGGAGTAAGGCAGAGCTGCCGTCACTTTCTCGAGCCTCTACCGTCACCCCCAGAATCAAAAATAAACAATCGTACTTAGATTGCTGTACCTAGGTTTTCGTCCCTAGGCTTTCTTTGTACGAGTGAGTTTGTATTGTGAGTCTAAGTTCAGTCCTCCTCTATAATTGTTCTGTACTTTTACAATCAATGGCAAACACGATGGCAACTCTGCTGGGGACAAGCTTCTCCACGGCTGAGGAGTTGGTGACGCAATCGGACGCAGCCAAACTTGCCTCCACTCAACAAATGTTGGTCGCCCGGTTCGATCAGCAGGCGTTTGAAGAAATGCTCTCCGACGGAAGCGCTGGCCCGGTCCAGCAGCGAGCACGCACGAAGAAGGCCCACAGGGAGTGGAGATCCAAATCATTCGCTCCTCCCCAAGCTCTCGAAGGAGTACTCTCTGTTGCCCAAGATGGCAAAAAAGACCCTCTTGTGGCCCCACTTCAGACCATAGAGGACTCTGCTGTCTCCAAGTCCGGCAGAGAAAAATACTACGATGTTGGACTTGCAGTGGCAAAGGGTGACTCTACACGGTCCAGGAAGAAGCCGCATAAGGGCGCTAGCCGCATGAAGATTCATGCGGCCACAAAAGACAGCCGCAGACAGAAGGCTCATGCGACCAGTGCTGCCAGCCGCATGGAGGATGCTCATGCGGCCACTATGACTTCCAGCCGCATAGAAGAGGCCTACACGGCCACTACAGCTCCCACCCGTATGTAAACTGCCAGTCGCATGCGGGCTGCTTATGCGGCCACAAATGCCAGTCGCATGCGGGAAGGCTACGCGGCTAAACATCTCAGCCGCAAGCCATCTGCTTCATTTGGCTTAGGTTCAGTCTTCGACCGTCTCTCAGGCGATCCTGATCCAAGATGCTCTCAGGTGCCAGTCTCTATGGACTCTTCCTACTATGCACTCTCAGGTGCTAGAAGAAAGAAGTCTCGGGCAGCGCGGGCTCACCAAGCTCAGTCAGCTGCCCAAACTTCCGACTATCAGGGCATCCCGCTGACTATTACGCGGGCCCCTGATGGAAAGTTGTATAAGACTATCCGTGTCCAGCCTCCGGCGGCTAACGAACGGGATAGTTATCAAGAATCTCCCAACAATGATCAAGGGCAAGTACTCGTATTACCCCTACTTCAGGGAGCAGGCAGGATGCCAACACACTCATGTGCTCAGGACTCCCGGTCCCACAAAGCGAGTGACTTGCGCAACGTAATTCTTCACAAGCGCAAGAAAAAAGACGAAAACTTGGTGTGCAGAGAGTCCTCTCATGGATATTACTGCACTCAAGTCATTGTCAACTGCTGCTACGACAAGGTGGCCACGCAAGAGGAGCGACAATCCGCCTTCGAATGACTACAACACCCAAGCTCAGAAGACGAGGCAGTTCTCGTTGCCTCCTGCAATTCTGCTCAGAGGATCCCTGGTAGCTGGAGAGGAAAGAAAATAAACGTCTCCAGCCCTAAAATCTCAACCAAGAAACTCCCTTCTAAGCGGTTGTCCACGACTGCCACAAGAGGAGTTTTCCAAGGTACTCGCTCAAAGACGAAATCTGCCACGCTTGGAGAATCGTCGTCCACATCTCTGGGAGGCGCTAGAGCTGGGGGTAGCACTCCTCCAAACATCCGCGATAACCCGATGTTCCAAGAAGATGATCCAGGGGAAACGGTTTCCCCAACAGACGCAGCAGGTTCCGACGTCCCCGAGGACGTCCGCGACTCTCAAGACGAGGCAAGCTCTGAAGCTGGGGGTACCACTCCTTCTGAGTCCAAACCAGAGGAGAACATTCCTAAATACCCTAACGACTTCTCTGTACAAGGGTATGACTCAGAGGGCGCGTCCTCCACCGTCCCTTCCATCTCTCCTCATGTGAGGACGGTATTCATGACAAACAGCAACCAAGATGGTTCCAGTGATCGCCAACGCATCGACACTCTGGAGGCCATACTGTACGCCTTGGTCAAGTCTATGGATGAGATCAAAGCGGCTCTTCCAACTCTGCAAGGGAGGAAGCCTGGCCAAACAAGCTTGGGTCCTGCGGTTAATGCGAACTCAAACTCCGCTGCACCAAACCCGGGCGACAATCCTCCGACAACATCGGCTCCCACTGCTGCAGACGAGGCCAGGGAGGCAAGAAGAGAGGTCCAAGAGCTTCGGGCCATGTTCCACGCCCGAGAAAACTACCAGGATCTTAGGATACGACAACCGTATCCTATTGCATGGAGAGATGTGCCCTTCCCACCAAGATATAAACTATTGAACATCAATCCGTATAATGGAAAGATATCTGCAAGCAGGTACATCACCTACTTAGAAGTCACAACCGACCATCTGCCTCATGACGACGCCATTCTCATGCGGCTGTTCATTGGAGCATTGGAAGGGGACGCCTTTGACTGGTATCGTAACTTGCTAGACAACTGCATCTATTCCTTTGCCGGCTCCAAACGCATGTTTCTGGAAAGGTTCTACGAAGTAGGACAAGACGTAACGATGTCCACCCTTATAGACGTTGTCCAGGGAGAAAAGGAGCTGACAAGGAACTATATCGAACGGTTTTGTCAAACAGCGATGAAGTTGCCTTCCGGTAACTGTAACACCCTGTTTTCTGAAATTGGGGATTTTTGAAAATTTATTATTTTTATTATTTATTAGTGGTATTTTAGTCATGGTATGATTTTCTGGTGATTTCAGTTAAGTTAAACCATTTCTAAAGTCATGCTAAGTCATGACTTATGACTTTGTGATTTTGGTTAGTATAACTTAGTGTAAACCCTAGTTTTCTCTAACCTAGAAGTTGCCATGACCATGAGAGCTTAGCCATAGGCTTAGAACACCAAATTAGTGATTTTTAGCCTAAAGGGTATTTTGGTAAATTTCTAGAAATTATTTGGAATTATTTAGATTTATGTGTTTTTATTATTGTTTAATTAGTTGATTAGTGTCATGTTAGCTTCTAACCTAGTTTAGCACTAATCTAGAGGTTAGTTACTAACTTAGAATGATAAGGGGATAGATATTAGTCATAGGATAAAGTGGGTTAAATATCTAGATATTACTTTTTAGATATTTTACCAAAAACACTCAAATATCCAACCCCTTTACACAAGTCCTTGCCTTAACCTAGAAGCAAGCCAAGGACACCTCCCCTACCCCCCCCATGGCAGCCAAGGACCCCCCCTTGGCAGCCCACAATTCTATAAAATTCCATTGAATTAATTCATGAATGAAATTACATGAATTTTATTCCACAAAATTCCCATTCCTTCAACCCTTCATAACTTGATCATTCTTGATCCAAATTGACTCTAGTCTCTTGCATTGGAACCCTACAACATCTAGGGAGCTAAGGGAAGCTAGAAATTCAGAATTTGTGAGACTTTGGACATTGGGAGTCGAAGAAGGATTTCATTCAAATAGGCCTATATTTGAGGATTTTGCACAAATAGGTAAATGCCCATAAACCTTGTTAAAATTGTGTTTTCTCTTCATATTAGCATGCATCTAGGTACTAGGGTACTGTGGGTAAAATTTGGTGGAAATTAGAAGTGTTTTGGTGTCGTATCGGACACGTATCCTATTTGAAATTTAATGTATTTTGTGTTCTGTCATAGTGTAAATTACTCACTGTTTCCCAAATGTTTTTGAACCAAATTCTAGCCTAGACCTAGCTAAACCTAACCCCTATACACTGAGCACATTTAGAGCTTGTGTCGTGTCCAAAACTGGACACAAAGCTCTCAGTTTTTCCACTGTCTGGACACTGCACAGTACACAAAATATGTCCTGCTACCTAGACACGTTTTCTCGACACATACACCACTTGGACACTTGCCATTTGGCATGCACGTAGGGGCATTGACTGACAAGTCGTACCCAAAATTTCAGGACACCTCGTGTCCTATCGAGGACACAAGGACACGTGCACTGGTCGTGCACTGTCGTGCACGCGCACAGTTTCTGTGGAAACCCGACTTGGACACGGCCTTCGTATCACTTGGACACGACACTAGGACACCTCGTGTTTGCACGAGTGTGTAGCCCTACACGTGGGCTACACGTGGGCATGACCACGAGGCCCCACGTGGCTCGTGTCGTGTCCACGAGACACGAGAACCCATGCACGACGCGGTGCAGAACACTGAGTATCAGTCGATTTTCTTCGACTGATACAGAGTTCGTGCCGTGTCCTGAGGACACGTGGACACGAGACAGGCTACCTAAACCCTAGACCAACCCTAGGTGAACCTACCCACACGTGCACGAGACTTCTAGACACGTGTGTCGTGTCCTAGAGCTAAGTGCACGCGTGCACGATGCCTGTGCACTGCACTGTGTTAGGTTTTACCCGATTGGGTTTTTGGGTGTTTGGACACGCCGTGTCGTGTCGTGGTGGACCCCACCGACACACACGACACTTATACCTATGGGGCATTAATTACCAACCTAGATATTCGAGCCATAGCTCGGTTTCGAGTATGTATTTTGGTTTACCTAGTATCGAGTTAACAGTCCACTATTTCCTGTTTTAGGATTTTCCAGATTTTGCAAAAATGGATTTCAAACCCGATTTGATATGATTTATACATTGTATAGGTGTATTTTAGTGTGTATATGTGTAGTATATATGTATGTGTGTGTGTAGGTGGAATTTTAGTGTGTATACATGTATATACATGTGTGTATACATGTATGTGTGTAGTTGGGTGTGTGTGTGTATTTGTGTATGGGTTGGGGGCTGTGTTTCCTGTTCTCAGAATCTGAGAACAGCCCCCCCATTTCCTATGTGTCTCACCTCTCTCTCCCATTGTCTCACAGCCTCTCTCTCTCACCCTTTTGTCTCTTCCCTCTCTATATATATATGTAATATATATAAGTTATATATATAAATATGTATATATATATATATATTGATATATATATATATATATTGTATTAGATTATACATGGTATTATGTATATATATATGTGAGTGTGGGTTGTATTATATAGAGTATTACATATTGGTATTGGGTAGTAGATAGATAGTGTATGTCTATATATATAGATATATATATATATAGTATGACTTCTAGTATAGGTTTATATAGAAACCTAAATACTAGCCTATGGCCAAGATTATTAGCCTATGGTTTGGGGCTAACCCTAATGGACTAAAACCCAACTTGTTGACCCTTGTTGACTAAGGGTTGACCAAAGTCAACCTTAGGTCAAAGTTGACCTAGTTAACCTAGAATTGACTAGGAATGACCTAAAACAACTAGTTTGACTAGTTTGACTAAAACCCTAACTAGTTGACTAGTGTTGACCTAGCTTTGACTAGTTTGACTTTAGAGTTGACCAAGAGTTGACTTTTGACCAGATTGACCTAGAATCATGTAGTATGCATCGTACACTCTATTTTTACCATTGTGGATACATTGTGACTTGTATTGCTCTGATTAGGAGCCATACACCTCTCCTCAGACAGTATATCTTCTTCAGACATTCAGTTATCAGGCGAGTACATTCTCTGACCGTTTCATATTTGCCAGGATTTATATTCTTGCTCTAGCTTACTTTACTTGATGCTGACACGATTGTTATCACGGATTGGTACTATATGGATCTTTTCATGAGATGTTATCCCCCTCGGGAGCATCAGGTACTTTTGTCATGTGTGTTTCACTTACATCATGTATCTCATGTTTCTATTTTCATGTATCTTCATGTATCAGCTAGTGACTCATGTACTCTCATGATCACCGAGCCTCCATGAATCTTCATGAATCACTCACGTATCACCCAATTATGGGCTTATCACGAATCTTAACATAACTTGAACGGATCCTTGTGTATTGATTGGGGATGGGGGAGTGGAAATAGTCATGTGGATATTACCCCAGTAGCTGTAGTCATGAATCACTTCTAGCTGTAGTCATGAATCTCCTATGCCATTCACATGCCTATATTTTACTCTGACTCACTAGTCACTGCTAGTTCTCTATATACAGTAGATATTTCCTTTACAGCTATCTCTTTTGCTACATGTATCTTCCTTCAGCAGTTCCTGTATTTTACTCTATTGCATGCTTTATATCTCCTATCATTCTATGCACTGCGTGAGATGTATTGTGCTCGTTCCCGTCCTGATTGGACCTGTTGAAAATATTACAGAGGATGAGGAGGAGGCCCTGGTGTCTACCTATTATGGAGCAGGACTAGATGATACTTATGTTGTGGACCCTCAACAGGATCCACCTGCAGCTGAGGATGTTGTTCCAGTAGTCTAGACCAGTTTAGCCTAGGCAGTCTTTTCTATATTTACTTTTGTCTCACATCTGAGTTGTATTTTGAGATGTTGAGTTATGTATAGACTCTTAGTCTTGTATTATGAGTTGACATTCCGGATGTTATGTATCTTAGACACTTAGTCTTATTTCATCTATGCTATGGTTCTCTTTGAGTTACTATCTATCTTCTGTCTTTCGTTCTTCTACCCTAGATGTGATTGAGATGTATATTGTTATGTCACCTCCATTCGGAGAGTATAAACTGTACAGGTACTTTGGTATTGTTAGATGATTGACCTAGGACAGCGTTCTACCGCCGACACTGCGGCGTAGGCTGGGCGTTGTTACGTTCTCGTACCCTAACAGTGGGTGCGGGTCGTGACACGTTTTTAGTGGTGGCCCATGCAGGTCTCGAGTTTATGTAGTGGTATTCGAACTAGAGTATCACTACAGCCTGCGATAGAATTGAGGAATAGGCTTAGAGAGAATGGATACTCAATCACTGATAGGATACCTTGAGAGATTCCGGGGATGACCCTTGAGAATCTTATTTTGAATTACGATTTAAACTCCTTCTCCCTTGATTAAATTTGATTTTTGAGGATTCACTGTAGAACTTTGAATCCTGGTGTTAGTTGATGATTTTGAAAATTTTGTAGTTGTTGATTTTAATTTCTTAGTGTTAGATTAATATCTTTTATTTTTTTAGGGTACTCAATCACAATTATGAGAAAACTCTTATCTGTTTTTTGCCATCTAATCCTCTTGCTAATTGCCTTTCATTGAAATGAACTGTCCTCTCTATTTTGCACCTTGCTTAAACTCTTTCTACCAATCTATGTGACTGTATCCCAAACCTGACTTACTCGACATTTCCTCAAATCAAGACTTTATTGAGACCTTCTAACCTTGACCTTTGATTGATCGAACCCTAACTATATTCCTCTAGTAGCCTATCTATCCCTAGTACTGTGTTCCTAAATTATTTACTAGATTCCTGATTAATTTTATTTCATGAGTTAATTTGATCTTCTTCAATTTTTGCATCAATTTGTCACGTCTCGAACTCCCACTTTCTATTCTAGATCATTGGACGTCCTTTACCATGACTTAGGTATTCAGAGTATAATACTAGCTGTTACCTTCCAACAAACTTCACATGTAAGACCTAGACTAGCCTACCTTCATGTAGGTATTCCATGTCCTACGAAAACCCGTCTCCTTGTACTCCATTATCTTGATATGATTTTCTGGTCAAATGGCTAAACTATAACCTCTACCATGATACTAAATTAATTCTTATTTCAATTAGAGATCCACCTTGGCTCAATTCTTTCGACCTGGCATGTGATGGTGTTCTGCTTGAACCCTCAAATACTTAACCTCGTACCTTATCTTGAATGCTTGACCCGATTGGTTAAGAATCTTGGACTATGTATCTTCTTTCATCATTTCCACCCTTACTTATATCTTATGCTATAAATTTATCCTTAAGTTTTACAAGCTTATCCTTTTTCGAGCTTGATCATGATATATTTTATTGGGTGCGCACCCTCTAACATATTATCTAATCAGAACCGGCGCATGATGGTCTGATCAACCTATTGCATTTTTGGTTCGCTTTTCATATATTAATCTACGTGGATGGAGACAGTTAAACTTGCCCTAGAATCTTATCCGCAACGGCCTTGACAATTCTCCTTGGAATTATTTTAATCGCCTATGAACCTCGTATTCGTATCCAGTTAAATTAACTTTAATCATGACCTAGATCTTCATCATTGGATGCTCGTGCTTATACTTAATTTTATTGATTTCCCATCTTGCCCAAATCTCTATTTTTCCTGAAATTGATCAACTTAGATCGTGTCAAGACTAAAATCTATTTGTGATTGTTGTACCTAAATTTTCAATTTTCTTTTTATGGAATGGTAACTTTAATGATTTCTCACTTGTTAATGACCTATTTTCATATAGGATGGTAGACGACCCTATAGCCTTGATGATTGTTGTTTCCTTACCTTCCCAATTTGGACACCTTAGATTGCTTGTACGTTTTGATACCATAGGAACAGTCTTGATCTAGAATGACTAGTGCACTTAGATGAGACCGCAGACTGTCCCATTTAACCTGTCCCCCTGGTACCACTATTGTATCATAATTTCTGGTTCAATCAGGCCATAGACTCTTCCCACTCTAAAATATGATCATCGTAGACATATTACCGTGACTTTTAAATTTGAAGCACAAGACTAGTTGTTTTCCCAAAACTGATTTCACATACGTGACCTAGACATGACATACTACACCCATGACCTTAGTGTGCCACTCAAGCATACCATTGTGTGCTTCATTTGCTTAGTACGATTTTTCTGACCCGAGACTCTACCCTGATTTACCCCATGGAGTTACTTTTGGCTTCGATTTGAATTAAGGACACCCTATGACCTAAAACTACCAACCAATTTTTGGACATGACCCAGTATAGGTCTACTACCCATATTTTGCTTATTGACCTTGTATGTTGCCTAGGTAGTGGCTTCGTCCCTGATTGTTGGAGGTTTGACCTAGGAGGAGTACGACCATCTAAATTTCGAGGACGAAATTATTTTAAGGTGGGTAGACTTGTAACACCCTGTTTTCTGAAATTGGGGATTTTTGAAAATTTATTATTTTTATTATTTATTAGTGGTATTTTAGTCATGGTATGATTTTCTGGTGATTTCAGTTAAGTTAAACCATTTCTAAAGTCATGCTAAGTCATGACTTATGACTTTGTGATTTTGGTTAGTATAACTTAGTGTAAACCCTAGTTTTCTCTAACCTAGAAGTTGCCATGACCATGAGAGCTTAGCCATAGGCTTAGAACACCAAATTAGTGATTTTTAGCCTAAAGGGTATTTTGGTAAATTTCTAGAAATTATTTGGAATTATTTAGATTTATGTGTTTTTATTATTGTTTAATTAGTTGATTAGTGTCATGTTAGCTTCTAACCTAGTTTAGCACTAATCTAGAGGTTAGTTACTAACTTAGAATGATAAGGGGATAGATATTAGTCATAGGATAAAGTGGGTTAAATATCTAGATATTACTTTTTAGATATTTTACCAAAAACACTCAAATATCCAACCCCTTTACACAAGTCCTTGCCTTAACCTAGAAGCAAGCCAAGGACACCTCCCCTACCCCCCCCATGGCAGCCAAGGACCCCCCCTTGGCAGCCCACAATTCTATAAAATTCCATTGAATTAATTCATGAATGAAATTACATGAATTTTATTCCACAAAATTCCCATTCCTTCAACCCTTCATAACTTGATCATTCTTGATCCAAATTGACTCTAGTCTCTTGCATTGGAACCCTACAACATCTAGGGAGCTAAGGGAAGCTAGAAATTCAGAATTTGTGAGACTTTGGACATTGGGAGTCGAAGAAGGATTTCATTCAAATAGGCCTATATTTGAGGATTTTGCACAAATAGGTAAATGCCCATAAACCTTGTTAAAATTGTGTTTTCTCTTCATATTAGCATGCATCTAGGTACTAGGGTACTGTGGGTAAAATTTGGTGGAAATTAGAAGTGTTTTGGTGTCGTATCGGACACGTATCCTATTTGAAATTTAATGTATTTTGTGTTCTGTCATAGTGTAAATTACTCACTGTTTCCCAAATGTTTTTGAACCAAATTCTAGCCTAGACCTAGCTAAACCTAACCCCTATACACTGAGCACATTTAGAGCTTGTGTCGTGTCCAAAACTGGACACAAAGCTCTCAGTTTTTCCACTGTCTGGACACTGCACAGTACACAAAATATGTCCTGCTACCTAGACACGTTTTCTCGACACATACACCACTTGGACACTTGCCATTTGGCATGCACGTAGGGGCATTGACTGACAAGTCGTACCCAAAATTTCAGGACACCTCGTGTCCTATCGAGGACACAAGGACACGTGCACTGGTCGTGCACTGTCGTGCACGCGCACAGTTTCTGTGGAAACCCGACTTGGACACGGCCTTCGTATCACTTGGACACGACACTAGGACACCTCGTGTTTGCACGAGTGTGTAGCCCTACACGTGGGCTACACGTGGGCATGACCACGAGGCCCCACGTGGCTCGTGTCGTGTCCACGAGACACGAGAACCCATGCACGACGCGGTGCAGAACACTGAGTATCAGTCGATTTTCTTCGACTGATACAGAGTTCGTGCCGTGTCCTGAGGACACGTGGACACGAGACAGGCTACCTAAACCCTAGACCAACCCTAGGTGAACCTACCCACACGTGCACGAGACTTCTAGACACGTGTGTCGTGTCCTAGAGCTAAGTGCACGCGTGCACGATGCCTGTGCACTGCACTGTGTTAGGTTTTACCCGATTGGGTTTTTGGGTGTTTGGACACGCCGTGTCGTGTCGTGGTGGACCCCACCGACACACACGACACTTATACCTATGGGGCATTAATTACCAACCTAGATATTCGAGCCATAGCTCGGTTTCGAGTATGTATTTTGGTTTACCTAGTATCGAGTTAACAGTCCACTATTTCCTGTTTTAGGATTTTCCAGATTTTGCAAAAATGGATTTCAAACCCGATTTGATATGATTTATACATTGTATAGGTGTATTTTAGTGTGTATATGTGTAGTATATATGTATGTGTGTGTGTAGGTGGAATTTTAGTGTGTATACATGTATATACATGTGTGTATACATGTATGTGTGTAGTTGGGTGTGTGTGTGTATTTGTGTGTGGGTTGGGGGCTGTGTTTCCTGTTCTCAGAATCTGAGAACAGCCCCCCCATTTCCTATGTGTCTCACCTCTCTCTCCCATTGTCTCACAGCCTCTCTCTCTCACCCTTTTGTCTCTTCCCTCTCTATATATATATGTAATATATATAAGTTATATATATAAATATGTATATATATATATATTGATATATATATATATATATTGTATTAGATTATACATGGTATTATGTATATATATGTGAGTGTGGGTTGTATTATATAGAGTATTACATATTGGTATTGGGTAGTAGATAGATAGTGTATGTCTATATATATAGATATATATATATAGTATGACTTCTAGTATAGGTTTATATAGAAACCTAAATACTAGCCTATGGCCAAGATTATTAGCCTATGGTTTGGGGCTAACCCTAATGGACTAAAACCCAACTTGTTGACCCTTGTTGACTAAGGGTTGACCAAAGTCAACCTTAGGTCAAAGTTGACCTAGTTAACCTAGAATTGACTAGGAATGACCTAAAACAACTAGTTTGACTAGTTTGACTAAAACCCTAACTAGTTGACTAGTGTTGACCTAGCTTTGACTAGTTTGACTTTAGAGTTGACCAAGAGTTGACTTTTGACCAGATTGACCTAGAATCATGTAGTATGCATCGTACACTCTATTTTTACCATTGTGGATACATTGTGACTTGTATTGCTCTGATTAGGAGCCATACACCTCTCCTCAGACAGTATATCTTCTTCAGACATTCAGTTATCAGGCGAGTACATTCTCTGACCGTTTCATATTTGCCAGGATTTATATTCTTGCTCTAGCTTACTTTACTTGATGCTGACACGATTGTTATCACGGATTGGTACTATATGGATCTTTTCATGAGATGTTATCCCCCTCGGGAGCATCAGGTACTTTTGTCATGTGTGTTTCACTTACATCATGTATCTCATGTTTCTATTTTCATGTATCTTCATGTATCAGCTAGTGACTCATGTACTCTCATGATCACCGAGCCTCCATGAATCTTCATGAATCACTCACGTATCACCCAATTATGGGCTTATCACGAATCTTAACATAACTTGAACGGATCCTTGTGTATTGATTGGGGATGGGGGAGTGGAAATAGTCATGTGGATATTACCCCAGTAGCTGTAGTCATGAATCACTTCTAGCTGTAGTCATGAATCTCCTATGCCATTCACATGCCTATATTTTACTCTGACTCACTAGTCACTGCTAGTTCTCTATATACAGTAGATATTTCCTTTACAGCTATCTCTTTTGCTACATGTATCTTCCTTCAGCAGTTCCTGTATTTTACTCTATTGCATGCTTTATATCTCCTATCATTCTATGCACTGCGTGAGATGTATTGTGCTCGTTCCCGTCCTGATTGGACCTGTTGAAAATATTACAGAGGATGAGGAGGAGGCCCTGGTGTCTACCTATTATGGAGCAGGACTAGATGATACTTATGTTGTGGACCCTCAACAGGATCCACCTGCAGCTGAGGATGTTGTTCCAGTAGTCTAGACCAGTTTAGCCTAGGCAGTCTTTTCTATATTTACTTTTGTCTCACATCTGAGTTGTATTTTGAGATGTTGAGTTATGTATAGACTCTTAGTCTTGTATTATGAGTTGACATTCCGGATGTTATGTATCTTAGACACTTAGTCTTATTTCATCTATGCTATGGTTCTCTTTGAGTTACTATCTATCTTCTGTCTTTCGTTCTTCTACCCTAGATGTGATTGAGATGTATATTGTTATGTCACCTCCATTCGGAGAGTATAAACTGTACAGGTACTTTGGTATTGTTAGATGATTGACCTAGGACAGCGTTCTACCGCCGACACTGCGGCGTAGGCTGGGCGTTGTTACGTTCTCGTACCCTAACAGTGGGTGCGGGTCGTGACAGTAACCCCAATTCCTTCTTGATTGAAATTTGCCAAAAGAGGCTGCTTCACACAATCAGCCTCTGGATGGGCGAAAGTCAGTTTAAGGATTGGAAGACTTTCATTATCAACGCCACTAGCACAGAAGACAAGTTGAAGAAAGCCCGCCAACTGGGATTACACGTCTCGAAAGGAGAGGATAAGGGCAAACGCCCTAACACTAACAGCAGTAATGGTGGTAACCCCTCCAACAATTGAGACAATAAGGAGAAATAGGCTATGGTGGCCGACACAGCTCTGAAGCCTGAACCAAAGCAGGCAGAGAAGCAGTGGCCTCAGATGACCTATTCCTTCGAAGATGGCCATGTTAAGCCCATCTTGGACATGCTCATACAAGGAGGTCAAATCCAACTCCCTCCTCCAATACGTGAACCTCGTCCTATAGAGATGGAAGGCCCCAAGTACTGCCACTATCATCGCTATGTCCACCATGCTACACAAGACTGCTACCAACTGAAGCGATACATCCATCATCTCATCGATTCTAAGGCCTTGGCCATTGATTTCGAAGAGGTGACCGTAGCAGCCAACATGGTGTCAGTACAATTTAGCAGCTTTCCTCCGACAAAGACTCAAGATGGAGTAGTGTCCGTCCCCAGGGCAAGAATGGAAGTCGCTAACCTTCCACCTCCCCGAGACCAGGCTGTTGCTCTAGTACCCCTTACCACATCACGAGAAGAGGTCATGTGGGTCCACCCGGACCTGTTACCGGAAGTAACTCAGTCCGCACCACCCGCTTCCAACAAGAAAAAGAGTAGAAAAGTCAAATCATGCCGCACAATCTCGACAGAGGTCGAAGAATCTACTGCTGTTGTTACCCGATCCGGCGAACAAACCCAACCTCCACCGGGTAACTCGGCTGAAGATCATCAGCCGATAGCTGCTGATATCCCAGGACCTTCTCAGCCTTTAACGACCGACAAGCCTAGGCCGAAGGAGACTCGCTTTGACAAGCCGCTCCGAAAAGAGGTGCTTTAGGGGCTGGAGAGACCTTACAACTTTGACATCTTGGCACAATTGGCCAACACACCGGCCAAATTGTCACTATACGAGCTCCTGAGACTCTCCAAAGACGTTCGTGTCGCATTGAGCGAGGCACTCCAGAATGTCGACGTATATCTGGCTCAGTCCAATCTCACTGGAGAGAATTCGCCTACAGATCTTCAAGACAGCGCTTGCACGGGTACAATACCCAACATTATCTTCACTCCACAGGATATGCTTATCAAGACCAACCTGCATGATCGCCCTCTGTATTATACTGGGTACATTGGCGATATCAAGATGGATCGGATGCACATTGACCCCGGTCCTTCCATAAGCATTATCCCAAAGACCCTGCTACACCATCTGTGCATCCCAATGCATCGTCTGACGCCGACAAGCACCGCCATTAGCGGTTTCAATTCAGGCAGAAGCTATCCGATCGGAAAGATTCGTCTGAAATGCCAAATCGGCGATCTTCAATCAGAAGTGACCTATTATGTCATAGATGCGGATACTTCCTATAATATTCTCCTAGGGCGTCCTTGGATACACGATTATAAGATCGTGCCTTCCACACAGCACCAATGCTTCAAGTACATTGATAAGGATGGCTTCGTGAGGACAGAATTTGTCGACATCGACCCCTTTAAAGGGGTTGAATCTTACTACTCCGACTCATGCTTGTACGAGAAGTCAAAAAGGCACCTTATCGAAGAAGATACTCAAGCTCCAACTGAGGCAGCAACTGGATCGGAAGGACCTCTAACGATCCACCTCCAACCCCGTAAACCTGGCTGAACTGCACCCCTTACGGCCACTCTGCGTAAGGACGCAATCAGCCTCTCTGCACAGGAGGAGCATATGATAATCCGACTACCAAGGTATGGCCAAGTGCCAAGACCCACGACAGAGCCACTGACAATCAGGCTGCCTAGAGTGAGTCAGCAACAAATAGAGGAGCGCAATCCCTCTATCAAGCTGATGATGATCCGTCTTCCCAGAATGAATCAGCAACCGAGTGCTAAGTCGAGGACTGCTAGCCATCCAACAATCCCCCGTCCAGCACCAAGCAACAAACTGGGGGTGGCTAGTATGCCAACGACTCAACATTCTGCTCCACCCATGGAGCACCTAATGATTATAAGCTGCCCAAGTCATCCTCCCAATCTACATTGACACAGGGGGTGGTTGAAGCAGAGCCAGAGCTGGCCAAGTATGTGGCTGCTCACACTGATGTTCCATCCGCAGATGATGTAATCCTACTAGAAAAGATATCTTATTTCATCAATAAAGGGCTATCTTTGAATTACCTCAAGCTTAATAAGCTTTGTACAATTTATGCCATGGAACACGGTATAGGCACCCACCTGCACACACAGGTGACAAATGTCTACACCACAAACCAACTTAACCCAGTGGAAGACGCATACCGCATAATCGAGGGAGAGATCATCCAATCATCTTCGGCCGAAAGAATGACCCAGAACCCTTCAGGGTAGACGAACTTGATCTTGAACCCGACACCGGGAGACTGCCCCTTTATCTATATAGTTCCCGATCCAAGTACCTCATGCAAAAATAGGGGTATGATCTGGAAACTACACCAGGCTTGAACTACGGCACTGGACGGCGGCTACCCTTACAGTTGTCGGTCCCGGCTGGGAAACCATGGGATTACTACAACAAAACCAGATGTGGGCTAGGTTATGTTACACCTGCAACGACCCCTGAAAGCTCAGATGAGGAATACGACTGGCATTCACACTCAACCGGATCACCAATTTCTGATTCAGACGTCAGCATTGGGGACATGCTCAGGCAAGTCTGGTCTGTCAATATGGCATTTGCCGACACCTACGAAGAAGATGAAGACATTCCTGAACTTCTTAAGTTAGAGCCGTGGGCACAACAACTGGACGCACAATGGGAGAAGCGGTTCGAACAAAGAGAGCCTCCCACCGAGGATGAGGTTGTACAAATTGATCTCGGTAATGAGTCCTCTCCAAAGCCCATCTTCGTCAGCAAGAGTCTGACAGACGAAGAGCGAGAATCGCTACTACAGCTCGTCAAAGAATACATCGACATGTTCGCCTGGAGCTACGAAGACATGCCAGGACTGAATCCCGAGGTTGCACTTCACAAACTCAACATCCGTCCGAACACAAAACTAGACAAGCAACAGCAACGACAGTTTAGCCCCGACTTCATGAATGCCATTGAAGTTGAGGTCAACAAATTGATAGCTAGCGGCTTCATCCGCGAGGAACAACATCTAGATTGGGTAGCCAATACAGTACCAGTCCTCAAGAAGAATGGAAAGATTCGAATCTGCATCGACTTCCGCAATCTGAACGAGGCATGTTCCAAAGATGAATTTTCTCTCTCTATCACAGACATCATGATTGACAACACCTGCGGATTCGAGCGTATGTCATTCATGGATGGTTTTTTGGGGTACAACTAAATCAAGATGTTCCCTGATGATGAAAAGCATACATCATTTCGAACACCAATTGGCACATACTGCTACACAGTTATGTCTTTCAGTTTAAAGAATATTGGCGCCACCTATCAAAGATCTATGAGCGTCATCTTTAGAGACCACTTGCGCAAGACAGTGGAATGCTACGTCGACGACATCGCCATCAAAAGCCGTTCTAAGGAAGATCATCTGCATGATCTGAGGACAGTGTTCAACCTGATACGAGCACACAATTTGATAAATGAATCCCACAAAATCCTTCTTGGGCGTATCCAGCGGGAAGTTCTTGGGTTTCATCATTACTTCCCAGGGTATCCACATAGACCCTGAGAAGACGAAGGCAATCATGGAGATGGGTCTCCTGAAAAATCTCCATGAACTCCGAGGCCTTCAAGGGAGGCTGGCCTACATCAGGAGGTTTATCTTTAATCTCTTCGGACGATGTCAACCATTCACCCACCTCATGAAGAAGGGTATTTCATTCGTATAGGACGAAGAATGCCAGCGCGTATTCGATAGCATCAAAGAATATCTGACGAACCCTCCAGTCCTGGTAGCCCCGGTTGCTGGAAGACCATTCTTGCTCTATGTACGAGCGATGGAACATTCTCTCGGTGCTCTGCTAGCGCAAAACAATGATGCAGGCCATGAGCAAGCTATATATTACCTCAGTCGAATGATGATGGGGCCGGAGCATCGATATACTGCCGTAGAAAAGGAGTACCTTGTTCTGGTTTTTGCCATTCAGAAGACGCGACACTACGTCACGGAATAAACCATCCATGTCATATCAAGAGTCAATCCCCTCAGGATTCTCATGACCAAGACAGGAGCACTCAGCTCTCGCCTCGCTACCTGGACGATATTACTGTCTCCCTACCATATGATCTTCGTCCCGCAGAAGGCTGTTAAAGGTTAAGCTCTAGCAGACTTTTTAGCAGCTCATCCAGGATCGGAGTCAACCAGAATAAATGAAGAGATTCCAGATAAGGTTGCCAATTTAAATGTGGCCTCTCATGATACCGTATGACGAATGTTCTTCGACGGTACTTCCAGAAGGGGGCCCAAGGACAACATCATCGCTGGAGTCGGAGTGGTGCTGATTTCTCCCTCCGGGCTTGTGATCAATCGGGCTTACTCCCTTACGGAGTCCTGCTCAAATAATGTGGCCGAGTACAACGGTCTGGTCATTGGCCTCCGACTTACAAAGGAGCTGGGGGTAGAGTATCTTGAAGCATACGGCAATTCGTAGTTAATCGTCAATCAAATACGGGGTTCATACGAGGTTCGCCATGAAGACATGATCCCCTATCACCAAATAGCGATTAACATCATCTCGTCCTTGGAAGGGTTCTTCATAGAACACGTTCACAGGCTCCAAAATATTGAAGCCGATGCCCTAGCAGGCCTCGCCGCTTCCTTAGCAGTTCCGAATCATGCTCATCATCTGGTTGACATCATAGGCCGTGAGTTGGTCTGTCCTAGGAATAATGTTCAATGTGTTGAGAGTTACTCCGCGCTGACAGTCGACGAAGCACCAGACTGGAGACAACCATTCATTGACTTCGTAGTTTAGACATCCTACCAGAGAATCCGAAGGAAGCCACTTCTATCAGAAGACGTTCCCTCAGATTCTTCTACGATACAGAGACGAAAATGCTATATCGGCGATCATACAATGGATTACTGCTTCGATGTCTATCAAATACAGAAGCCAAAGAAGCCGTACGTGAAGCTCATGACGGCATCTATGGGGCCCATCAGCCTGGCCCGAAATTACAGGATCGTCTTCGACAAATGGGCTATTATTGGCCCACGATGGTTGCAGATGCAATAGACTATGCATGAAAATACAAAGCCTATCAAGTTTGCACAGATTTCATCCACCAGCCGTCCGAGTTTCTACATCCAACGGTAGCATCCTGGCCATTCGAGGCATGGGGAATGGACATCATTGGTCCGATCACTCCGTCTTCGTCCCGAGGACATCGCTTCATACTCGCAATCATATATTACTTCTCCAAATGGGCGAAGGCTGTTCCGTTGACAGAAGTGAAGACTTCAAACATGATCAGCTTCCTCAAAAATCGTGTCATTTACCGCTTTGGACTGCCCCGAAGGATCATCCATGATAATGGTTCGCAGTTCGCAAGCCACGCTTTCTATCGGTTTTACAACAAACACCGAATCCAGAATATTGCTTCAACACCATACAACCCAGCGGCTAATGGTCTGGCTGAAGCATTCAACAAAATGATCATCAAGCTTCTCAAGAAGTTCGTGTTATCAAACAAACGCGACTGGAATAAAAAGCTCGACGAATGCTTATGGGCGTACCATACTACAGTACGAATGGCCACCGGGAATACATCATTCTCTCTGTTATATGGGAGTGAGGCAGTTCTTCCACTGGAGACTCAAATCCCCTCGCTCCGCGTCGTTCTCACCTATCGGTTGACAATAGATGATAATCACCATCACCGACTGCAAGAGTTGGAGGCCCTAGATGAGAGACGCCTGTTAGCTCAACAACGAATCGAGTTGTACCAAGCCCGTATCTCCAGAACCTTCAACATAAAGGTTAAAATCAGAACATTCTAAGTGGGCGATCTCGTTCTGGCAGTTCGGAGGTCGATGGTTATGACTCACAAAACCGTCGACAAGTTTCAGCCAAAGTGGGAAGGCCCATTCATCGTCGATGCTGTATTCTCCAATGGATCTTACCGCCTCGTAAAATAAAATGGAGACTTGTTCATGTTGCCCATCAACGACAAGTTCCTGAAGAAGTATTACGTCTGAAACGACATCCTCCAAATCTCCCAAGATGACGAGCTATGTACCCCCTGGTACCGCTGAACTCGCATTTTGACTACAAATTTCCCAGAATGATGAGTAACGTACCCTCTGGTACCGCTGAACTCACATTCTGACTACAAATTCCCCAGAATGATGAGTTATGTATCCGCAAATACCGTTGAACTCACATTCTGACTCCAAAATATCCCAGATTATTGAGTTATGTACTACAAGTACCACTGAGCTCATACTCTGGTCACTACAGATAAATCTATATCGCATCTTTTAGGTAGTAAGTCAAGTATGATCATACCTCTGAACTTTCCTCCTAAAAGAGCTCTCTCCTTATGATCTAATACCCGCACTTTCAGTGCATAAACAGGGTAACAGATCCACAAATTTTTGAAATAACCATGTCGATGTTACCTCTGAGTTATTTTCCTTCCATCAAAAACAAACTGCCCCTCACATAGAACTTCTACGTCCTCATTACCTCTGAGTTGTTCTATGAACCCTTCATGGAGCCCACTCCTGCCATGTTCTCATTACCTCTGAGTGGGAAGGCTCCATCGAAGAAACTCTCATATTTACCACGTCCTCATTACCTCTGAGTAAGTATGTTGGTTCTCTCTCGACTTATTATCCGTACCAAAAAAACCCAGGGTACGCCAAGGATAATAGACCCATAAATGCCTTCCGACGACCACAAATGTCCTCTGTTGACCACAAATGTCCTCTGTTGACCATAAATGTCCGCAGTCGACCACTAATGTTGTACTAAGTTTTCTAGTACATGCCACTCTTTTCTCATCATGTCTTGGGAGCCCAGCTGCTCCCTGGCATTCTTTCAAATACCAAGAACTTCCACAGCCACTTCATCGCAAAGTTGTTCTAGGTATCCCTCCCAAACTTGTTATTCGTACCTAAAACTAAGGTACGCCAAGGATAATAGGTCCACAAATAGTCCCCTATTAGGGCAAACACCATAAACGCCACAAACACAACAAGTACAAAAAATGAATGATGAGTCAAAACATGCTCATTTATTCTAAATCCAAGGTACTACATTATCTAGAACTATGTCCCTGTTACAAAATAGAGAGAGAAAAAAACAAAGTCGATAATGATTCAGCATCATACAAATCCCGGAGACGGTCCTTCAGCACGGCCACCGACCGCTCAAACCTCTGTTTGGCCCGACGCTCGGCCTCTTGATCCAGTCGCTCCGCATCATCCAGATAGGCATGGGCCTTCCAGTCCTCTTCTAGCTTCTGCAAAGCATGCTCCAAGCCGATAGAAGCACAGGTGACCTTGTCGGCATCTTGGATAACCAGCTCCTTCTTCGTGCGGGCGGCCTCAAGTTCAAATTCCAAGAAAGTCAGCTTTCGCTGAAGTTCGAAGATCTGCTCTCTCGTATCGTTAATTCTGCGAGAAGCTGCCTCCTTCCGAGCCACGCAATGTGCTCCCTGGCGGTTCAGCTGGTCACGTCGCAGAGACAAAGTTTGGAGGTCCTCTATTATAATTGGCTTGGACACATCTCGCGTGGCCCTCACCTTCTCCATAGCAGATATAAGGAAGGCGCGCTCCTGATCGACGGCCAAAGATAAATCAACTTGCTGCAGTCCTTGATACTGAGCTAACAGTTGGTCAGCTTCTAGTAGCTTGGGCTCCAGAAGCTCAACTACCCTAGCTCCGCCAGGGAGGGTACGGAGAAGGTCAATCTGGCCACGTACGCATTGACGGGCCAGGGCAAAAGATGTACCCCTCTCCACCGCAGCATCGATCCCCCACTTCAGGTGACGGTAGAAGCTGTCAACTACATCCCTTGACGATTCATCCAGGATTTCGGAGGAAGACGGTGTCAAAGGGAGAGTAGCCGGCAGCGTCAAAAAAGAAGCAACAGAACTTGTCGCCCCTGCCACAAGAGAAGTAAGTTCTGAACGAAAAGACGCTTGAGCAGCGGCCAATTCTTCCTCCGCTGCCCGAAGGATATGGAGGCTCGGTAGGGCGGAGAGGTCGACCCCCGGAGCCACATGTACTGAAGAGGTTGCGGGAACCATTTTCTCCCGCCCCGGTTGTCCCACCGTTCGCTCTTCCAAGATCGTCTCCACGGGAGGTCCCTCAATTGAAGGAGCCGGACCTATATGTCAAGAGCAACTATCAATCATCTTAACCCGAAGGATGTGATAATAGAGCGAATAAACCTCCTCACTGGTCAAGATCTGACTTAGCTTACCAGGGAAGGGTTACGGAAGTTAAGGCTCAATCTCAGTGATCGTGCCCTCTTCACCAGCGATATCTGAGACGAATGCCGTGGGTTCCTCCGCTCCAGCAGTCCCGGAGGTAGACGCAGTGGGGTCTACACCACCCAAATGGAATCCAGCACTCTCGGAGATTGGCTCGGTAGGGTCTATATCGCCCTGAATGGAGACCTCCACGATGGGAGGAGCTTCAGCCGTCGTTGGGAGAACCCCGGCAGCAACGATCTCGGTATACATGTCACTAACCAAACTGGCTATGACCGGATCAGCTTCAGGAATATTAGCTGGTTTTGAGAAATCCCTTTCTTCTTACGCCTACAGAGAGAAGAAAAAATGATTAAGCAACAGTTCAGGGAAAAGAAGGACTAAATGAGAGATAGATGTAGTTTAATTCACCTCCGAAGCGGCATCATCACCTTCACCTCTCTCTTTAATGAATAGCATGCGGCATCTTACCGCAGCCCGCTTCATAGAGTAGGTTCTACCACCATCAGTGGACACGCGCCTGCTCCGCTTGCGCGAAGGACCAGGCACGACGGGCGGCTGATCCGCCACCATCTCATCTGGCACAACAGACGGCTGATCTGTCCCAGCATCTTCCACAGGAGGGAAAGATTTATCTGTCTCATGTTCGTTATTCTCTTCATCCGTGGTTATGGACTCCGAGTCAGGCGTAGGAACCGCATTCGCCCTTCTCTTCCTCGTCTTAGACCCCTTGGGCTTCTCCGCCAAGCCGGTACCCACAATGAAGCTGGTAATCGGGTCAAAATTAACGGGAGGCTTACTCGCTGTAACATGGTATAAGGCTGCCATATACAAAATCTTTCCTGGCACCTCACCATCAGGGACTGAAAAGATGGTTCGGGTATGAACCGTGTCATAATAATGCCATGCCCTGATACCATCCAGGCCGCTACCTTCAAAGCCCAGGCAAGAGCTGGGACTGTCAAAGAACAACTGGCTATACCCGAACTGGCAGAAGAACCTGCTAGACAAGTAAGGCTTTAGATAGACGATGTTGCGGTTACGATACACTAGGTGTGCTGGACGGATATTACGCAGCCAAAGGAGCATTTTCTTAGGTAAGAGGAGAGGAGGTTCGGTACCATCAACATGTACGTTCCTCACTTCTTCAGCAGTAAAATGATGTACAGACACAAAAAAGTCGTATTCGTCTACTCTCGCCAGCGCTCTCCGACAGGCTAGCATGGTGCTGTACTCCCAGGGCTGATGGTGGAATTGGAAAATGAAAGCGTCATCGACCGTAACGCTATCTTCTGCCCCAGGCCTCATCAAAGACCGGTTGTGCATTAATAGCCACCCCATCAGATAATGGTATGGCAGCTCTATGCGCTCAAAATCCATCGCCGTGTCACGGACGATGACCTTAGAAGAAAAGGCATGAAGGCCATGGTGTATGCTGCACACCATGGCCGAAAGAAGAGCCAGCTTGGCCCCAAAGACCAGCTTTACAGCAGGGAGGATAAAATGGTGACTGATCCTCTCAATGGAACCTGCCCCTCCGGAGACTACGCAGTTCCGTAGCCACACCATCAGGAATTCTGCCAAAAGCCCCTTCTCCGACAGTCGCTGAGTACCATGATAAAAATAACTAAAGGAGTCGGTCTTACTCCCAAATATGTCGCCCGTGGACCTCGATCTCTTGGCACTTGACACCAGGTTTTGTACCTTCTCATAAGTTTGAGGATCTCGGGAAGAAATCCGACCTGAGGCGCCTAGTATGAAAAGGTATGAGACCCAGGTGGTGGTGTGAGGAATGCTCCCTTCCGAGCTACCATCCTTCTTGATAGTCGTCTGATGACAAGTACTATGGTGACATAACAATTCCCGATACACGGCAACAAAGCCCGGAAACTGCCGATCCAAATCCTCGAGCTCTTCGCTCCTAGGGGTGTACACTTCAAAGACTTCTTCCCTCCAGGGCAGCTTGGAGATAACGTACATCTCGTGGAGAACAAGTCCCAGCTCCCCTTCCGGTGTGAAGAAGGTTCCCATCCACTGATTGTACATCTCCAGAAGAGCCATGAACAATGGCTTATTTATGGGTAGAACATAACAGGTGTCCCGAATGGCGTAGTAGAGGTCGATCTCACGCAGGAGAGTCGCATACTTCTGCAGAATCCACGTGGTCAAGTTGGCCCATACAGGGATAGGGTTTATCCAGTTCAGCAACGCCAACCGGCAAATGGGATACGACCCTTTGCGAGCAAGCTGGTTCAAAAAGGTATCAGCCTGAGAGAATGTGAAGTTAGAACCCGTTACGTTTATAAAGGTACCCGGAGCCAGTCCCATCACGTACCGACTGACCGGTTCCCTTTCCGCATACGCTTACCCCAAATTCCTATTGTAATAGATGTTTCCCACAAACATCCCCGACTAGCTTGGGGTCAAGGAGTCTACCATCTTTCTGTCTAGCGGTAACATGTTGAACCATGAGAGAGGAAAATGACGCTCTATCGGAGGGATATGGATCTCCACCCCGTCAAGAGCAAAGTCCCAGCTCTCGGATATATCCAGCACCCGGGTGTTCTTTACAGACAAAGCATCCCCAAAGAGGAACGCAGGCTTCAGGTATTCCCCCTCCAATTGCCCCGAGTTCATCATGGCGCACAGAAAGTGAAATGACTGTTTCTTGATAGCATTCAGCCTCTCCAAAGGCTCTTTTGGAAGGTAGTTCATCATATACTCGACTATGTGGTCATATCGATAGCCCATAGCCGATTGGGCGTGACCTACCAGAGGCTCTCCTGCTGCATTAACTGGCAAATTCACTGAAGAAGGAAAGAAAAAAACAAATCAAAAGATGGCTAAAATAAAACTAGTGAGTGCTTTGGCTTACATGAGCTTATGCGGCTCTATTTAAAGACGAGCTTATGCGGCTCTGTTTAAAGACGAGCTTATGCAGTTCTGTTTTAAAAGAGCTCATGCGGCTCTGTTCGAACATGAGCTTATGCGGCACTGATTAGCGTAATCTTATGCGGCTCTGTTTAGCGTGGACTTATGTGGTTCTATTTAGCGGAGCATTATGCGGCTAATTTCAGAGGAGCTCATGCGGCTCGGTTCAGCACAGCCTTATGCGGCCCAATCCAGACGAGCTTATGCGGTCCTGTTTAAGGGGGGCTTCATGCGGTTCGATTCAGAGAGACTTATGCGGCTCTGTACGATGGGTCATTATGCGGTTCAGTTTGTGAAATGCCTGTACGGCTACTAGACAAACCCCCATGCGGCTCGGACATGGGGTATACCCCCATGCGGCTCGAATGTGTGACATATATGCGGCCCATACAATTTGAACAGTTCGATGAAGACGAGGGACGCATTAAAGGCTTGTGCATAAAGCATGCAACAGAGCCGTCTTTGTTAGGGTTTCGAAGTATACGATATTCCCAAACCCTTACCAACAATGATAGGGTGAACGTCGGAGTGAACTTCAGGCGTCGTAGCTGATGAAGAAGCCACTCCCTTACCCTTCGTCGTGGCTTTGGAAGACTTGGGGCCATTGTTAATTGATGAGCGGAGAAGGAAGACGAAGACAGCAACTTTGGACAAGAAGAGTTGAAGACAAGAGAAAGTAAAGAAGTCTCTCCTTTCCACAAAACCTCCTTATTTATATGCAGACAAAAGGAGGGCTCATGAACCGACGGACGCTTCGATCCGCGTGCTGCATAAAGAGCAGAATTGACTTCTCGATCATCGAGGAAAATTTGGATATTTAAAACCGATCCTTGGGATCCTGTCCCAAAAGGCGGCTTTAAATCCAAAGCAAATCAAGAGCAATTAATAAGACATACACGTGGCAGGAGACGCACACGTGGCAGAGAGCCTATGCGGCCAGACAGTCCATGCGGCTAGGAAGTCTATACGGCTAGGAAGCCCATGCGGTCAGAATATTCTCTGCGGCCAGAAGGGCTTATATATAGTCATGCTTCTTATTCAAAGTATTTCAATTTTGTAAATTGAAAACTTTGAAGGGGGTCTTGTAGAAGCATGAAAAAAGACAAGAAAAGCCCATGAGGCTCAAAACAGAAGGATCCTCATGCGGCTCATAAGTCCTTCAGGATCCCATACGGCTCACAAACAGAAGGAGCCTCATGCGGCTCCAAAAGTCCTTCATGCGGCTCAGATGGCTCCACGCCACGTGGCCTCACGCTGTCCGATCCGACAACTGGCTATAAAGCAGCAGCTTGAATTAATTACTCTGACGGCAGCCCTGACAATGACAGGTCTGACAAATGACAGCTCTGACATAAAAGTTAAAATGATGACTCTGACATAATGGCGTGTTCCTAGGGAAAAGAAGAAAATCTTTTATAGCTGGCATGATCCGTCAAGTCCAAAGCTCCTTATGCGGCTGCCACTCCTATGCGGCTGCCACTCCTATGCGGCTGCCATCTTCATGCGGCTGCCCCCCTTCATGTGACTGCTATCTTCATGCGGCTGCCCCCTTCATGCGGCTGACCCCTACATGCGGCTGTCCCCTTCATGCGGCTGACCCCTGCATGCGGCTGCCCCCTTTATGCGGCTGCCACCAAAATACGGCTGCTACCTTCATGCCGCTAGGAGTGTGGGGGCCACCCATATACGGTTCTTTTAGATATCGCATTCATGCGACTCTGTTAGGACGTCCCACTCACGATAATTAAGACACGTGGCGGTCCTCATGACAATGGAGACACGTGGCGATCCTCATGACAGTTGAGACACGTGACTGTCTTATCCCCTCAGAATTATGGCTGCTCGTAAATCATAACAACCATATTTAGTGCAATCACCATAATTACACGAATCAAATCAGATTTGTTGTAATTAAACAAATTGAACACGTGGTGGGAGATCCGAGCTTGTCATGACAAATTATGAAGATTTATTACAATCAGCATTAATTGCCCATACGGATTTGGCGCAATCAAGAATTAACTGCCCAGATGTAATGCAATTAAGATTAATGGTCCAGATGATTGGCCGACAACTTTTCAAGGGGGAATCATTGTAAACCCTAATGATCACACCCCCACTTCTATAAATAGCAAGGTGCCATTTCCTTGCAAACCCTGGAGAACTGGAGAATAGGAGAAAAAAAGAGAAGGAGAATTCCAGAGAGAAGGAGACTCTCTCCACCCGGCTGGACACACAAAGAGACAAAGACACGCACAGAGGATTCTTCCCACGCATCCCGAGAGCATTTATTCTTCAGAACCAAGGCTACGTCCGATCGTCCAAGGAGTAAGGCAGGGCTACCGTCGCTTTTCCGAGCCTCTACCGTCACCCCCCCAGAATCAAAAATAAACAATCGTACTTAGATTGTTGTACCTAGGTTTTCGTCCCTAGGCTTTCTTTGTACGAGCGAGTTTGTATTGTGAGTCTAAGTTCAGTCCTCCTATATAATTGGTCTGTACTTTTACAATCAATGGCAAACAGTTAGACGGTTTACCGACGGACTATCCGTCGCTAAGCGTCTATACAATTCTAAACTAACTACTTGAATTCGACGATAGACCGTCGGCAAGTCATTACTAATACAACGAATAATGACGACGGAAAGCCATTACAATTTTGTCGCTTGACGACTACTTAGCGACGGATCTATATTAGCGATGAGCTGATTGCCGACAGATTTTTTTACCAATATCCGTCAGTAATTCGTCACTAATACATAGTAGCAACGGATGGGTGATGGATCTGGCCATCGGTAAAGCCACATATTTTGGTAGTGAGAACATTTGCTTGAAACCAGCAAAATAAGTGATGCAGCCATCAGACAGACTACGATACCAGTCGTATGCTGTGCCAGCTAAACAACCGACGAACACTCTGGTAAGATGAGCATCATTTGGCTGTAATTGATCAGTCATCACTTCAAAATGATTGATGTACTGACTTGGAAAAGTTCTGCCATCAAACAGCAAAATGGTTGGGAGCTTATACTTGGGAGAAAATGGAATTTCCTTCCACTCTGTAGGATATGGTTGCTTTATACCCAGTCTTTGTAGGCTATCTTTCTGCTTGAAGGTCTCAAACTGAGTACGTAAGAGTTTCACAGCCTCATTAGCATCCTCTGATGTTTGGAAATTGGTAGGCTGGTTAGAAGTGTTAGGAGGAGAAACTGCGTGGTAACTACTACCCCCTGCACCAGACTGACTGGGATCAGCTTGAATTGGCATGGAAGCAACCTGAGGAGTTGGTACCCCCAGACTAGCAGATACGGAAGATGCTATAAGCTCTGGATTTGTAGCTGGATTTACAATCGATGGTACTGTATGTTGAGCCACAATTATAGTATGCATGCTTGCGACCATCTCTGCCATGCTCTTCAATTTGTCCTCTAATGCAACAATCCGTTGCTCTTGACTGGTTGAAGTAGAGGCATCTTGATCTTTCGTAACGGTATATGCCGTCACTTCTCTTGCTGCTATTGATGAGATAGTTCGTTCAGAACTTTCACTATCTGTATCAAACTCTGAGAAAGAGTCTTCTCCTACATGAGGGATGGAGAGATCTTCTTGATTAAAGACACCTTGGTTCAAATGTCGATTCCTCTATCTAGTGTATTGAAAGACACCTTTATTGTAAAGAACAGTTTGGCAACTCTAGAGGGGGGTGAATAGAGTATATATAGAAAAATGACCAATTAAAAATAACTCTTTCACCAATAAAAAATAATCAGAGTAAAGTGCGGAAAATAAAAGAAGATTAAAAGAGCATACGCAAACATAGCAATTTTAACCTGGTTTCCCTCGTGGAGGACTAGTCCAGGCCTGAGAACTCTAGCTCAGGATTCAAATCCACTATTTGTGAAATAGTAGTTTACAACCGTGCCTTTACTTCAGAAGAGCACGTCAACTTCTAACAGAGGATCGCAGTGGCAATTTGCTTGGAATTGTCCAAGCGACTTCTTCGACTCTTGCACAAGAATCCTAACTGAGAGATGCTGAGCACTCGAGACTTAGGAGGCTTGTGGCTAGTAGATGGGAAGGGTATGGCTTATTTCAGCTATAAGAGAGAAGAGAAGAGAAGATTGGATGGTTTAGAATGAGAAAATTCATGCCATATTTATAGTGTTTTTATAGGCAGAATTCGGCCAGAATTCGGGTAGGAAAATTCAAATATTTGGCCGTTGGACAACTAGCAACCAGCTAACCCTAAAATTAGGGTTCCTGATTTCTAGGGGACAGAGTTCGGCCCAAACTCTGTGTGGAGGCAGAGTTCGGCCCGAACTCTGTCTCCAGAGCACAGAGTGGTTCAAAGGAGATTTTTGGGCAGTATTTGGTTCAGTGGAGCTTGGGATTTTGGGTAGGCTGTAGACTAAGTATCAAGAGCTCAGCATGACTCAGAGTACACAAGTCTAGACTCAATGAAAATATAAAATACAGACTCGAAAACACACTGAGAACCGGAGACTGAGCTGTCGTCTGTCTTGAACGGAATGCAGACGTCGTGTGTCATATTGAATTAATACAGACATTATTTAGTCAATTTAGTCAATATTTGGTTGACTGTGACTTTGTGTCAACAATCTCCCCCATATTGATAATTGACAAAATAATATATGTATATTTCAATATTCATACCTGGACACAGTTGATTGTAGCACAGCTCCCCTATAATCGATGCTGAGCTAGAAAGAAGAGCTCCCCCGTGATCAGTGAACGGTGCCGAGCTAGAAGTAATAGCTCTCCCCCGTAAATAATACATAGAACCTGTGGCCTGATAGATAATATCTTCCAAAAGCAAAAACAAGCACAGATATACGAAACAGATATACGAAAATATACATAGTTCTCCCCCTTTTGGCAGTTAGCAATATAGACTGCATATGAATGATAGAACATAGAAACTGCAGTATAGACAATTATGAGTGATGCAACCACACCAAGCAGAGAAGAAACAGTGTATGACTAAACAAAATGAGTCACTAGCATAAAGTAAAACTATGATAAAATGTCATCCACAAAACCAAGTATCAAACACAAAACCAGAGTTTTGAGTACATAAAACCAAGGACATAAAACCATAAGAAACTAAATAACTGAAATCAAAAAGCATCAACTAAGATCATCAGCAGTAGCAGCAGCAGATCGAGCCAATCTCCATCACGGAGCACGAGAAGGTCCTGGAGGGTCTGAAGGACCAGGGAAGGAGCGACGGGGGTCCAGAAAAGCAGCATCCGGATCCATGTAACGCATGACCCATGGATCATCAATGCGATGGCTCGCGCGCTCAGGATCCCGCTCCATGGGAATGTACAGATAATGAGATATGGAGTACCGTATATCATACAGGGAGTTGCCGAGGGCACTCATCTGTAGAGTAGTACGATAATCTAGCTGGGTCCAGCGCTCGTCCTCAAGGTCAAAATGCTCCCGGAGCATAGTCTGAATAGACTCAAGAGTGGCAGGTGGAAGTGGTGCATCCTGACCGAGTGGAGGGGCGTCAGGCTCCTCATCAGCAGACTGCTCAGAAGTCTCAGGAGAGGTGACGACTGCCTGAGAATGTCGTGCCTTGGACAGGAAAGCAGGAGCAGGCAAGAACTGACAGTCATGAATAGGAATAATGAACGCACGAAAAACCATTGGAAGATATAAAGGATAAACCAATGCTCGTGGTTTCTTCCTACAATTTATCATCCAGTCCATCATTGTCCTAGAAAGATTAAAGGGGATACGATAATGAAGGTGATACAAAGCAGAGATCTCAAAGTAGGTAACTTCATCAGTGGAGCCAGCTTTTAGCAAGATAGTGTTAAAAATGATTCGATGAAGATCATAGAAATATGGGTTGAGGTGCTTGGCCATAAGTTTGCAAGGACTTATGTTAGGAGCACATAATTCCTCCTTGAAACCTTCAAGAGAAGTATCGCCAACAAATTGAAGTTGATGAGCTTCCACAAGTTTATCCCAAGCATCGAGATTAAAAAGATCAAGAAAATCCCCCAACTCAGAATCATTGAAAGCAATGTCAATACCGGCAACCCGGGAATAGATGTGGGTTGCATCAAAAGTTAAATTGCAATAAAACATTTGGATTGCGCTACGGTAAATGACAAAGTTTGAGGCAACTAACGCATCCAAACATAGATCACGAAACAATGATTCATATTGAGAAAAGATTGTAAAATTTATCGGATGTCTCCCGAACACCGGACGAGTCCGAAAGTCTCTAAACCATGCATTAGACGCGTCTAGCGACACAAATAATCGCTCGTCATATGTATTCGGATCATGGGGACGAGGCGGGTTGAACAACGGATGAATGGGTCGTTGTTCAACAACTTGCTCAATTGGAGGAGGAGGATTCGAAGAGGAAGCTCCCTCAGTTCGAGTCCTTTTCCCACGATTGGGCAAGCGAGGAGCCATTTGTAAAAAAAATAGAGAACTTGAAATGGAGAGAAAGAAGGGGATATACCTGAAATCAACAACAAACAGTGGAAGAGAATGATGAGAAACCCCTTTCCCTTGATTTTGAGAAGTAATAGAGCCTTCTAGATCAAAAACTAGGGTTAGGGTTTGAAGGAAAGAGTTTGGAGAGGTGAGGAAGGAGGTAATAGTGAAGGAGAGAGATGAAAACCCGAAATATAAGAGAGGGTTTTCGTTGGTCGGAAGAAATTCTGACCGTATGATCTAAACTGATCCAACGGCTGAGGCTGATCCCGACGCTGGACCAATAGGGACCGAACTCGGCCCGAACTCTGTTAGGGGCAGAGTTCGGCCCGAGTTCTGGATTAGTGGTCCAGAACAGAAAACAGGCTGAAAAAAATTGGTTAAGTGTTGAAGAGAAATAGAGAGGATTCAAAAGTTTGAAGAATTCAATGAAGTACATAGAGAGGTACACAGAAGTCAGAATGAACTCTTAGAAAAATAAATTAGGCAATATTAAATCGAAACAACCCATATAATAAACAAGGAAATATATTGAAATTCAATATTTCGAATTTGCCATAGGTTAGCTGCAGGGGCCGGATCCCAGCTAGCGGTAGTCCTGAGGACTAGTACACCGTGTCGCTTAGGCTTTTATGCCTTGTTGTCAGAAGGACCCTTTCGGCTTGTACCCATACCAAATTCGTTGTAAAAGAATCAAAATATACTCGATATTTACGCAGGTGAGTCTCAACTTATAACTGCTTCATCTAAAATTCCGTGTTCACGACAAAGAAAATTGAAGCGCTCTTCGGATAATGGCTTAGTAAAGAAATCTGCTAGCTGATGATCAGTGTCAATAAACTCTAAGTTAATCGTGCCATTTTGCTGATGATCACGCAAAAAGTGGTGTCTGATCTCAATGTGTTTAGTGCGTGAGTGACAGACAGGGTTCTTAGTCAAATTAATGGCACTAGTGTTGTCACAGAATATAGGAATATGCATGAAAGATAACTTATAGTCTTCAAGGGTTTGCTTTATCCACAGAATTTGTGCACAACAACGCCCAGCTGCTATGTATTCAGCTTCTGTTGTGGATAGTGCGACAGAGTTCTGCTTCTTGCTAAACCAGGAGACTAAAGCCTTTCCTAATAAATGACACGTGCCGCTCGTACTTTTACGGTCGACCTTGCATCCAGCGAAGTCAGCATCAGAGTAACCAATAAGGTCAAATGATATGGACTTGGGATACCATAGGCCCACTGTAACCGTACCCTTAAGGTATCGAAAGATACGCTTAACCGCGGTCATGTGTGATTCCTTAGGATTAGCTTGATATCTAGCATATAGGTAAACACTGAACATGATATCGAGACGACTAGCAGTTAAATAAAGTAAGCTGCCTATCATACCTCGATACTTACGTTGATCAACAGGTTTGCCGCTCTCATCTGGTTCGAGTTTGGTTGAAGTAGCCATTGGAGTGCTAATTGGTTTGACGTTGTCAAGATCGAACTTCTTCAGCATGTCCTTGGTATACTTCGATTGACAGATGAAAGTTCCATTAGCCATTTGTTTCACTTGCAGGCCAAGAAAGTAGTTGAGCTCTCCCATCATGCTCATCTCAAATTCCGTCTGCATACACTTGGCAAATTCTTGACAGAGGGTTTCATCAGTAGACCCAAAAATGATATCATCAATATAGATTTGAATCAACAGAATAGTGTCTTTAAAAGATTTTATAAACAGTGTAGTGTCAATTTTCCCTTTTAAAAAACCTTTCTCAAGTAAGAAGCTACTTAGCCTTTCATACCAAGCTCTGGGGGCTTGTTTGAGGCCATAAAGCGCTTTCTTTAGCTTGAACACGTGGTCGGGAAATTTGTGATTTTCAAAGCCAGGAGGTTGTTTTACATAAACTTCTTCCTTAATAAAACCATTCAAGAAAGCACTTTTCACATCCATTTGAAATAATTTAAAGTTTTGAAAATTAGCAAAAGCACAAAGCATCCGAATGGATTCTAGTCTAGCAACAGGAGCGTACGTCTCATCGTAGTCGATACCTTCCTCTTGGTTGTATCCTTGAGCTACTAGACGAGCTTTGTTACGTGTGACTGAACCATCTTTATTTACTTTGTTTCTAAAAACCCATTTAGTACCAATTATCGAGTGATTAACCGGTTTAGGAACGAGTTCCCATACTTGGCTTCTCTCGAATTGGTTGAGTTCTTCTTGCATAGCAGAAATCCAAAATTCATCATTAAAGGCTTCAGAAATGTTTTTAGGCTCTACTTGTGAAATGAAGGCAGTGCTAGCAACGGAGTCTCTTAGTGATGATCTAGTAGTTACTCCACGTGAAACTTCTCCTATTACTAAATTTTCTGGATGAGAAGGTTTGAAAGAGAATTTCTTAGGCAAACCCTCCAAAGAATCAGTTTCGGTTGAAGTATTCATTGGAGTAGAAGTTGATGGCTCAACGTCATCATCAAGAGTACTTACTGCACTGTTATCTTCATCAAAAGTCACATTTGTTGACTCTTCCACAATAAGTGCGCGTTTATTAAAAACTCTATATCCCTTACTCTTGGTGGCATAACCAAGAAAGATACCATCGTCAGCTTTGGCATCAAATTTGCCTAAGTTGTCTTTGGTGTTAAGGATAAAGCATCTACAGCCAAAAACTTTAAAAAAAGAAACATTGGGGGTTCTCCCAAACCAAAGCTCATAGGGTATTTTCTTCGTAATGGGACGAATCAGTACCCTATTTAAAATATGGCATGCTGTACTGACAGCTTCTGCCCAAAAGTATTTCGGAAGTGAAAATTTATTCAACATGACTCTGGCCATATCGCCGAGAGTTCTATTCTTCCGCTCCACAACACCATTTTGTTGAGGAGTTCTAGGACAAGAAAATTCATGATCAAAACCATTTGCATTACAAAAATTTTCAAAATCATAATTTACGAATTCGCCTCCATGATCACTTCGGATTCGAGTAATCATGTAGCCTTTTTCGTTTTGAACTTTCTTTACAAAAACTTTGAAAACAGAAATAGCATCACTCTTATTAGCGAGAAAGAAAACCCAAGTAAATCTCGAAAAATCATCAACAATAACAAATGCATAAAGTTTGCCACCGAGGCTAGCTATTCTACTAGGACCAAATAAATCCATATGAAGTAGTTGCAAGGGTCTAGTAGTACTTACAGAGTTGATGGAATGAAATGAGGATTTAGTTGCCTTGTTTAGTTCACATTCGGCACATATCGTGTCCTTTTTGAATGTGATATCAGGCAATCCTCTCACTAGCTTCTTGGTAGACAGCCTGGATATAGCATCTATGTTGGCATGACCAAGACGCTGGTGCCAAAATAGTCGTTAGTTTTTATGGGCATATAGACATCTACCTGCATTGTTAGTATTTATAGAAAGATAGAAAATATATATGTTGTCCTCTCTTTTCCCTTCAAAAGCAATGTCTCCTGTTGACCTATCATAGATGTAGCAACTGTTTTGTCCAAAGTTAATATCATATCCATGATCAGCAAGATGACTAATGCTGAGCAGGTTATGCTTTAACTCGGTCACTAGGCAGACATCCTTTATTACAGGAGAAGGAGGATGACCAATGATACCATTACCTATTTTGCGCCCTTTGAGATTGTTACCGAAGGATACATATCCTTCTCTCTTCATCGATAGTGATGCAAAAAGATTTGCGTCTCCCGTCATATGTCGCGAGCATCCACTATCGAGAATCTACTTACTTTCAGTTGAAGAGGGAAGGTCCACCTACATCAAAAGTAGATGTGACCTTTGGTACCCGAGTTCTTGAGGGTCCTGAAAAGTTAGTCTTTGGAAACCAAGTATATATCTTTTTATCTACAAGTCTTCTAAATTTGCACTGTGGAGAGATGTGTCCATGTAATCCACAGTAAGTACAGATAGCATTCTTATTTATACTAGGAGCATGAGAATAATATCTATAAGCAACAGGATGAGGATGGTCATGATGTGAAGAGTTAGCATGGTGATGATGATTATGCATAGAATGAGTGGCATGGTGATGATGTCTATGAGGCATATCATGATGGTATTGTCTATAATGTGTGACATATTGATATTGTCTATATGGCATGGCATGATGATTTTGTCTATATGGCATATGATGATCTTGTCTATATGGCATTGCATGATGATCTTGTCTATATGGCATGGCATGATGATTCCTATGTGTGGAGTGATGTTGATTGTTTCTTTGTGCATGATGATTGTGTACTGAGTGAGAATTATTCTTCCGTGCACGTGGTTTATGAAAGTTTGTGTATATAAATGCATGGTTATGTGCTGCATGAGAATGACGTGGTTGACTAGCATGAGTGGTGTTGTGCCCATGAGATTGGGTTTGAGGTTGAACAACCTGTTTACCCAATTTGGTTTCTAATCTTTTAGAAACAGCTTGCAGTTCATCAACCTTAATATTTAAGCCATATATCTTAGTCATGAAAATCTTGTGTCTACTCTTTTCTTCAGCAAGCAACATATTGAGTGTAGTGATTTCTTGAGTTTGTTGCTCAATACGTGCTTCAGCATCATGTAAGCTTAATTTAAGCTTGGATACTTCATCAGGGTCATTAGTGGGTGTCGTGTTTCTAACATTATCAAGAAGTAAGGAAATTCTTTGTATCTCATCTTCAAGACTTTTGATTTTGTCCTTAGCATGTTTGTATTTACCGATGACCTTTTTGTGATCATCGAATAAATCAGTGAAAGCATCGCCAAGTTCATCAAAAGAGAAGTCATCAAGAGTTTCGTTAGCTACCTTGTTGGAAGTTGCCATTAGGTACACATTTGCTGTATCTTGAGGAGAGCCTTTTTCTTCCTCGGAGTCACTCGCTTCACTTTCATGCCAAATTCCTGTGTTGGCATATTTCTTTGATGAGTTCTTTTTATATGGCTTCTCATAGCGGTTGCTCTTCTTCAAGAATGGGCAGTCTTTTCGGACATGTCCAGTCTTCTTGCAACCGTAACAGGTTGGCTCTTCTTCATCATCTTCTTGTGAATCCTTCTTCCTTCGATTGAAGCGAAAGAATTTTCTGAAGTTGCGAACCATGAGAGCTTGGTCTTCATCATCCGAGTTATCGTCTTCGGTCTCATCGTGATCAGCCCTTCGTCGATGAGCTTTGAGTGCGATCTCCCTGGTCTTCGGAGCAGGCTCTTCGAAGTCCTTGAGGTCAAGCTCGTGAGTCATGAGCTTACCCATCAAGGTCTCCATTGACATTGATGTGAGATCGTTTCCTTCTATGATGGCCGTCACCTTAGGGTTCCAAATCTTTGGCAACCCTCTGAGTAACTTACGAATCTTCTCGTGGTTTGAGTACTGCTAACCAAGCGAGGATAGAGGATTGATGATGTCGAGGAATCTTGTAATCATTTGACTGATCGTCTCATTTGGCTTCATCTTGAAGGCTTCGTATTCTTGAGTGAGACGGCTTATTTTAGATTCCTTGACTTGTGTGGTTCCCTCATGCGTCACTTCTAGAAGTCTCCATACTTCATGAGCAGTGGTGCATGTGGAGACCCTGTTGAATTCATTCCTGTCTATAGCACAGAATAAAGCATTAATAGCCCTAGCATCTAGACTTGCCTGTTTTTTCTCCTCGACAGAATATTTGTCGTGTGGTTTCTCAATGAGGTCACCATCGACAACTATCCTGACGGGCTTTTTGTAACCGTCAGTGACGACAGTCCACAGGTCAAAGTCTAGAGACTTAAGATAGAAGTTCATCCTTGTTTTCCAATATGTATAGTTAGTTCCATCAAATAGGGGAGGCCTATGAGTGGACTGACCTTCACCATGATTGGAAATCAAGGATTGTGTGGTTGCCATAGATCAGCTCTTAGGATGTTAGTCCTTAAAAAGAGAACAGAGCTCTGATACCAATTGAAGAAAAGTTTGGCAACTCTAGAGGGGGGTGAATAGAGTATATATAGAAAAATGACCAATTAAAAATAACTCTTTCACCAATAAAAAATAATCAGAGTAAAGTGCGGAAAATAAAAGAAGATTAAAAGAGCATACGCAAACACAGCAATTTTAACCTGGTTTCCCTCGTGGAAGACTAGTCCAGGCCTGAGAACTCTAGCTCAGGATTCAAATCCACTATTTATGAAATAGTAGTTTACAACCGTGCCTTTACTTCAGAAGAGCACGTCAACTTCTAACAGAGGATCGCAGTGGCGATTTGCTTGGAATTGTCCAAGCGACTTCTTCGACTCTTGCACAAGAATCCTAACTGAGAGATGCTGAGCACTCGAGACTTAGGAGGCTTGTGGCTAGTAGATGGGAAGGGTATGGCTTATTTCAGCTATAAGAGAGAAGAGAAGAGAAGATTGGATGGTTTAGAATGAGAAAATTCATGCCCTATTTATAGTGTTTTTATAGGCAGAATTCAGCCAGAATTCGGGTAGGAAAATTCAAATATTTGGCCGTTGGACAACTAGCAACCAGCTAACCCTAAAATTATGGTTCCTGATTTCTAGGGGACAGAGTTCGGCCCGAACTCTGTGTGGAGGCAGAGTTCGGCCCGAACTCTGTCTCCAGAGCACAGAGTGGTTCAAAGGGGATTTTTGGGCAGTGTTTGGTTCAGTGGAGCTTGGGATTTTGGGTAGGCTGTAGACTAAGTGTCAAGAGCTCAGCATGACTCAGAGTACACAAGTCTAGACTCAATGAAAATATAAAATACAGACTCGAAAACACACTGAGAACCGAAGACTGAGCTGTCGTCTGTCTTGAACGGAATGCAGACGTCGTGTGTCGTATTGAATTAATACAGACATTATTTAGTCAATGTAGTCAATATTTGGTTGACTGTGACTTTGTGTCAACAAATTGGATACATGGATCCGATCTAAGTATTGCTGACTAGGATTACGGGATGCATTACATCTTGGACGTTTCCCACCCCAAGTGCCTTGAGAAGTCATGTTGACAGAAGCATATAATAGCTCATCTTCGTCTTCTATTATATGTTCAGGAGTTGAAGCATAGTTCAAACGATTGAAGACAGATCGTCGAGCCGATTGACAACAACAGTTGATGACGACTTCATGAAGGCAGTGGCGATTTGAAGCGTGATTTGGAGGTGAGGGAGACATCCCTGTAATTTTTCGTCTTTGTGTAAGACGTTGCCGTAAATCAGTTACAACTACAGGACGAGAAGAAGTCGGAGGAATATATTCCTTAATGATATTAAGAACATGTCTCTTATTCTTCAAATGTTTAGTTTCCTGAGTGTACAAAGATGTACTCAACTCGTTAGCATAGGTGGGGTCTTTCTTTTCAAACTTTGGCTTTTGGTATAGATTGGCCTTTGGCATAGGATTCTTACGTTTCACCAAAGTTGAGATTGGTTGACGCCTATTGAGATAAGCGCGTAAATCTGAAAATTCTGCTCCAGGTGTCTCTGTTTGTGATACCCTCAATTTTTCTTGCTTGGATCTTGAAATTTGTAAGGTAGGAAGGTCTTGACCAAACCCCATAGGGGTAGGTAAGGTACCTCTTTGGTTAATATTCTTTCCAATATCAGAGATCCGATGACCTCTGTTTAAAGGAATATAATCTGACAGATCTTCCTCTGAGTCATAGACTAGGAAAGTTTGAGAAAAGACCAAACGGTGCTTTCCTTTATTTTGTGAAGGGTCAGCTAAGAAGCCTTTCCCTTTGTTCTGTCTAGTGTTAGCACTAGAACATTGATCCTCTAAGTTCAGAACTTGAGAATTAGAAGAGGGAATAGCCAAAAGACTAGTTCCCTTGAGTTGCACCAGAATAGCAGACTGCGTCTGAAGTGGTGATTGCTTGGGTTGCACCATAGTCCAACGGGCTACTGATGGCGCCTTGGCAGCAACATGGGCAGTAGACTACGTACAGGAAGAAGGAAGAGTGGATTGTGCCCTGGCAGAAGAAGCATGCTGTGTCGGAGCCACTGAGGCGGATTGCGCCTTGGCCACTGAGCACTCAAGTTGCGCCTGGGCAACAGCAACTACATGAGATTTTAGAATCCACACAGTCCTGTTCCTGGCGATAGCCACAGTGCGCTTGTTGCTCTTAGCATTGATCATATTCTCGTAGGCTGTCTGATTGACTTGAATAACCAGAGTCTTCTGCGTCTTGCCAACCGACACAATGTCACATTGAGTTGCCACCTTCTCGTCGGAGGAGAAAGTCGTCCCCATCGGAGTTGCCATTTTGTTTGTAAAAATAAAAAGTTTATTCCAAACTTGAAAAAAAGAATAGTACAAAGTACAATAAATTCTGGGAAAGTACAACTATAGGAATCTGATCAGAAGACGATCACTTTATCCCTTGGACTATGTGAACTTGAAGATTGTAGCCTCTGGAGAATGCAACAGCGATTTTGTAACAGTTCTTTATCTCTGTGCGTATGTATCTGCTCCTTTCACAATGATTGGAAACTCTATTTATAGAGTTCAAGAAATAACTGTTTTAGCAGTTATTCTGATGTACACGAGGCTGGATTATGCCAAATTGGGTTGTGCCAACCTCCTGTTGTGCCAACTTTCATTCAGTTGTTAAGTCGTGTACTAACTGTATTTAGACATGTGGCATCATGTAATTGAGATGCGCATGGTCGTGTACAGGATAGTAGACACGTCTTGAGAGATTAGTGGCATGTGCGCCACGTCATCCTATTTTAGAATATAAGTTGTCTCAACTTCATTAGGTTGCGCGAGCTTCGGTCAACTGCGCCTGATTGAGCTACGCCTAGATACGTGGAAGCTTTTGAGCAGAAGTCATTCGGATTGCGCCTAGGCGCAACTAAAATTTTGTCTAGATTGCGTCTAGACGCAACTTACGAAGTGTACAGGATAGCTGTCTACCAACTCTCCTTGAGCAGCATAATTCACGGGATTCAAAGAGATTTTTCTCGTTCACTGTGGTGTCAGTCGTCAGTACTGTCAGGTAATGATGGCTATTAAGTGTCAGACGCCACGTAAATTTTGGCACAACAAGACTGGACGCAGTCTGATATTAGGCGCAACTTGATCAGTGGCGCAGCTTGTTCTCTGAGCTTCATATTAGTGGCACAATCTGATCTTTGGGGCACAACTTGATAACTGATTAGTATGTTCTGGGTGCAACTTGATTTTTAGGCCCTATACGATGTCGAGCTTGAGGATCACGAGGCTCCTTTCGTGGAGGACGTACTGGACATTAACGTGTCATTCTCTTGTGCGGATATCTTGTCACTATCCCTGCCTTTCTTCCTTACCCTCATCCTAAAATTCCCTTCTGGATGCCCTAAGATTGCTCGAGTTCAAGAATATATAGCAGGATGGGGCCTCTCCGCGGTGTACATGGTCGCTCCTCTAGACCCCAAACACATTCTGCTGTACCTTACATCGTAGGCAGATAGTAAGACACTGTGGACCAGTGGCACAAGGAGAATCGATTCTCACCCAATAAAAATAGTCAAATGGTCCTCTGACTTCAACCCCAAGAAAGACTCGACAATTTTTTTAGCCTGGGTTACCCTCCCTAACTTACCGCTGATATGCTTCGTCCCAGCTACGATGCAGAGGATAGCCAATTCGTTTTGTACTTTCATGGATATGGCGAAAAAACTCGCAATCTAGCCAAAGTCCACTATGCGAAAATTTGCGTGGAGCTAGATTTGATGAAGGAGCTACCCAACTCGATACAAATCACACTTGGTAGGAAGAAGCACACACAACAAATCATTTATGACAACAATATCATTTTTGCAAGCACTGTCACATGAGGGGACATTCAACTGACCATTGTTTCTGCGCCCACCCTAAACTCAAAAAAAAAACAGGGTAAGAAAGAGCTTATCAGAGCTGACCAAAAAGCTGACACCACCCAGCCAACCCAGCCCAGAGATCCGCTCATATCTTTGCCAAACACCCACACCAGATTTAAAGACAGCACAGGTCAATCTCAACCCAAGAAGAAAGTCAACCAGGGTAACAATTCAGCTCCCAACAATAACACAGGAGTTAGCAGAAACAACATCAACATAGGAGTTAATCTGGCCAACAAATTCGACATTCTACCCTCTAACGACCTAGATGCCTCCTAGGAGGACAACATCACTGACAACTCCGATAAGGACCAAGCCAATAAGGGGAACATGGATACCGGAACAGCTCAAGAGTGGGTTGACGAAATTGTGGATATGGGCAGTGTCAATACGGATTACACTACCAGTCTGGAAAATATTCAGAATAGCTCGGGCTCCAACAACAACGAACCATGAACAATCACCCCCAATAAATCTAATTCTCTATTATTGGCCCACACCGATGCTCAGCTAGCGATATCACAGGACCGACATCCTGAGGATGCTAAGAAGGAGGTGATGGGTAAATACATGGCGTACAGAAGTTAGAATTTTGTGCCATGACAGCTGATCATTTGGTTGATCATTGTCTTTGGAAAGCTGAATGGGATAGAAGCATAGAAATGATATAGGACAGACATCTCGAGAGAACAAACCTCGTCAGTAGAGGATTTCTTGGGGAGGATTGCCAAAAAAATAATCTAGTGAAGTTCGTAGTAGTATTGGTTAAGGTAGTGAACATGGAACTTCCAGAAGGACAACGATGAGGAGCAAAGAGAATGTCACGGAATGAGTCAATGTCCATTCCGTCACCGAAATTAAAAAATATGATACTGCCTAGGGCTTCTCCTTCGTTGGGGATACCAAGGATCTCACCCATACATTTAGCATCAAACTTTATGCCTATCCCTCTGACTCTAGAATAGATGATGCCATCGTCATAGGATAAGTTACAGTAGAATATACTAATGGCGTTGATGAAGTCTCGTTTCCTAATAGAGACTAGGTTACGAAGAGGGAATTCTTCAAATTTAATTTTATAGTCATGAAATATTATGAAATATATAGGACTGCCAGTGCAAATATTCCTCTTAACTAAGTCTTTGAACCTTGCAATAGAGTTTTCAATAAATAGAAAGATAAACTCATCAACTTCTCCCGGATTTGGTCTTACGGGTGAAAATAATGAGTGTTAAATATGATCTTGATGTGGGTTTGAAGATTGAGGCCTCTCCCTTTCTCTTCTTTGAGAGTTTGGGTGCCATGGAGATTGTGGAAGAAAGAGAAAAGAAATTATACTTCAAGATTTGGAAGAGATGTAGGGAAATCCAAGAGGATCCAAATCCAAGATTTGAGAGGATGAGAGCTCCAAGGGACCAAGATCCACCAAGCTGGGGTTAGGGTTTTTGAAATTTTTGTATTTTCGGTTTGAGGAAGATGATAAAGAAAGGAGGGTTTTTATAAAACCCGAGAGCTGCTGCTGTTCTGGAATGTGCGCAACTGAGTTCGGTCCGAACTTGGTGTGCAGCCTGGACCGAGTTCGGTTCGAACTCTGCCCTAGCCCTTACCTGAGATTTTTACCATATTTTAAACACGTTTAAACAAATATATTATAAATGCTATTAGTAAGTTGGACATAGTATTCAAGTAGTAGTCAAGTGATGGACAGTTTTTGTAATTTTTTTGAAATAAAAGAAACTGTTTTTAGTATCGAACGAATTCGAAATTCATTCAAAAACCATTGCTCACAAGCATAAGATTATAATTCATATAAATTTTATGTATCTTTAATTGAGTTCATTTCATTCCTTTTTAGCCTTAATACAGTATCCATCTGATGACCATAGGTTTAATGAAAAGAAATAATTTGTGAGAAAAATAAATTTTTCCTGCAAAGAATTACTGCTATAGGCAGTCAATAACTCGTAATAAAGAGAATAATAGCTCAGAAATAATTCATGATCAAGAAATAGAATATTATGCATATGTTAAATTCTAAAATGCAAAAAATTTATAATTTTCAATTAGATAGACACGAAATCATGTATAGTAGAAAAGAATCGTGTCATAGATGATCGATAGTATAAGCTTCGGTATCAATAGATATCATATGCAGTCAGTCTTAATAAATTATTTGGTTTATAAAGGGTTGATTTAATTTTGGGTTAGCTGTAGGGGTTGGTTCCCAGCTAGCGGTAGTCCGAAGACACTTGACACCATGTCGCTTAGGTTGTTACGTCTTTTTGACGGAAGGACCCTTTCGGCTTGTACCCAGAAATAAGTATCTTCTTTAATAACCGAGGATTAAATAAAGACTTAAGCATTAGAAAATTCATTGGATTTAGAAAGTAATAATATTATGTCTTATCTCACACTTAATCAATCAAGAATTCTTATAGGTTAAGCGCATGAGTAATTGATAATACTGAGCATCTATATGTGTAAGTATAGACATCATAAGGAAGTGTATCATATAGAATTACACAGATGTTGAAACATGCTTTTCATATGGGTGAATAATTTTGAACTACTGGATTAGCAAGTTACCACTGTGGTTCTAATGAGCACGAGTATGTTGGTGTAATTGCTTGAGTAATAACCATTATAGCCTTTACAACCACCAACGGTTCCTTTGAGGTTACGTCTTTTGACATAACGTTCTACCTACATGGTTAGAAAATATTTCTGGTATCCAGTGTTTGGATCCACAATTATTAGCTTTTGGAATCCATACAAAGATATTTCTATTTACTAATTTCTTAGCATTACATACATGTGACGTGTGACCTTTCAGATTGCAATAATGACATGTAATGTGATTGCCTGAATCTGAAGTAGGTGTGTAGATGTGTTATAGAACAAAATCTTTCTTTCGTATTTGTGTATAGATAAAAGCATGAATGGATTTGCTAATTTTCTTTACACGTGATCTGTTGCATGTGACCTTGTGATTAGTCATATGTTTAGTGCTTGACTGAGTCACAGGTTGTATTGCCTGCTTTCCTAATCTAATCTCCAACTTCTTAGAGTTTGCAATCAGATCATTGTGTTTAGTAGTGAGTGTATCAACTAATCTTGATGTAATAAAATTCTTCTTCCTTTCTGATCCTAATTCCTCCTTAAGTTTGGTATTTTCTTGAATACTTTTTTTGGAGCATTCAAGAGCATCATGTAATCTAAGCTTAAGTGTGGATAGTTCAGCATAGTTGTCAGAAGTAGAAGTATTTTGTACATCGTTTAGCAAGCAAGTAACACTACACCAAAATACAATTTTTCTAACACATAATTTTTTCATATCCTAACGGCTTTTTATCGTTACGATTTCCTAACAATAAAAAACCATTAAGTAATATTAAAAATCGTTAGTATAAATGTAAAATAATAAATTTTAAAATTGGCAACGCATAATATATTTTCCCAACAGTTATAACAGTTAAAAATATATATTTTATGTCATATGACTTTCACATGATATTTATAAGTGTTACAAATGTGTTATTAGAGAAGTAATATTTCACATCCTCATTTCTCTTCTCCGAGCCTTCATTCCCCAAGCCCTAGATCAGCTCTTCCCCCTCCCTCACGGTCCAGTGTCTCCACCCTCCTTCTCCTCCTTCTCCTCTTCTGTCATCCCTAAACCCTAGAATCTCCTCCTCCACCGCAGTCCTCTCTCCCGATACCCTCTGTCACCGTCTCCTGCAAGATCCTCCACTGTGGGGAGGTCAACCGGGCCACAGGTCCTAATCCTACAGAAATCCTAGAATCTCCTTCTTCTCCACGAACTCGTCGTCAATGGCCTCCCTGTGATATTTCCCCCCAAACCCTAGCCGCCTTGAGGAGCTTCGACAGCTCGAGCAAAACCTCCCTTCCTTGCCCTTGCTGATGGTTGCCACCACCCCAGAATCCTCCAGAGGAGGTTCATTGTTAATGTCATAAGTGAGATCGAACTCGCTATTTTATTCTCTCAGTGTGCCTTTCGATTTTGGTAGATTTTTTTAGCATTTTGACATGGAGACTTCGTTTGCATTTAGTCATTATCAGCCCTTGTTCAAAGCATTGCAAACAAACTTGTCACAAAAAAACAACATTCAAGCTGAGTTGGTAGGACAAGTCTGAAATATGTACTGGATCATATATTGGAGGAAGTTAGGAAACACAAAATAATCAATTTTTGTCTGAGCATAGATGTTGGTTTATTTTGTGGTACTCAAATCATTGAAAATGTCGTCAATGTTGATGAGCTTTGCACTTGAAGGGAATATGCAAGATGGCTTGCAAAAACAAATTCTATGTTGGAGAGGTAGTAGAAGCACTAAAATGAAACATATGGAACCAATATTACATCCATTCAAGATACAATCTCAAGTTATCTACCATTACATGCAGAAGTCACATAGGATAGCTCCAATGATTTTGATTGCATTTGATGATGTTAGTGTTACTAACCCAAATATTTGGTGCATTCAAGGTGACTTGAATAACACGATGTATGTTATACCGTACTAAAGGGAAGTATTCTTGTACCCCCTTTTGATATCGTTGCAATTGAAGCACTTGCAGAATCTAGCATCACTGTCAGTAAACTATCAAATGTGAACTCCTCTTACATAGTGGAAAGCTCAGATGCTCAAGAAAGTTTTTTTTCCCTGAAAGGTGCCACTCCGCCTTGCTTTGTACAATTTTCTGAACCAATGCTAGACCTGTTATATGAATTTCTATTTCTCATTGATCAGTTTCATATCTCGGTTTGATCTGGTAAATTGGAAGGCCATGCTTGAGTATTTGTTCACTTCTGAAGTGGCCTAACTTGTCTACAGTCTAGATGTTAAAGGAGAAAGTGGGCATGTTTGATTTGAACACAAGTTGTCTGGACTCGTCGCCGCATTTACTAATAAACCTGATGGCTGGTGATAGAAGCATAACTAGAAGAGTTTTTTGGTATTACCTCTCTCTCTCTCTCTCTCTCTCTCTCTCTCTCTTGTGTATTGCTGCTATAATGCAATTAACTTTGACAAACAGGCCCGTCTTGCTAATTATCTTAGGTCCTAATTATCAAAAACATTAGACTTTGAAAGTGAAATCACTAAGAAAAGAAAAAGATTTAGATGAATGTCTCCTCAACCATGGATGCCTCTTTATTAGAAGTGTTTGATTCTTGGCATTTGTACTGGATAATGAAATTTCTTCGGTAGTAGAAGTTTGACAAATTATCTGGGATCTTTTTTTTCATAATGGTAAAAAATAACTTGAGTTCTAATGAAGTTCCAATGTGAATTTATTTGTGGAACAAACACTATTTATACTGTATGTTTTGTCATCTGCTAAGGTGACATAACCCGATATTTGCCTATTACAGAAGCTTTGTGGATGCATTCCCTAATCTTTTCAAAAGACAATGTCCAAGATATAAGAGGGCAGCATGTCGCATTTTTAGCATCTTTCAGTTCCCCTGCTGTTATCTTTGAACAGATTTTGGTGATATTTGCATTGCCAAAACTTTTTTTGCTTCCTTCACATTGGTTTTACCCTTCTTTCCTAGTGGTTTTTTTGAGCGCAGAAAGAAGGAGATGTTGCTACTGTATTTACTATGGCACGGGTATTATCAATGATACTCAAGTCTAGGGGTGGCCCAACTAGTCTAGTCATATATTATATACATGCTTTGCAGGTTTGTTTTTTACTCAACAAGAGGTATTTCTTTTGCTCATTATAACTGTTTCGAATACTCTCTCTCTCTCTCTCTCTCTCTCTCTCTCTCTCTCTCTCACACACACACACACACTCACTTATGAGACATATATATATTTCATATGTATTGTAATTTCTCAACATTATGAGACGTTTATATATTTCTCGGAATTCATCTTATTATAATTTCTATGTATCAAATTAAGAAAATTTAAGTAGATAGTGGGCAGTGGGCACAAAGAAGTTGTTTCATTTATATGTTTCAGGACTTTCTTTGCTTCTCTTTTGTTGCTTTCATCTGTTGAATTTGTTTATCTCAGTATTATGTTATAGTGACAAATAGGATGTGCTCAGTAAATACTGTTGCACGAAAAAGTGAAGGAATTACAATAAGAGAGAATAAAGCAAAAGAGACAAATGTAATTCTTTCATCACAATGGGTTGATTTTGAATGAACTGTATTTTTTCTTTCTTTCTATTTTTCTGATTACTCAACATGGAAACAAACACGGCCCATATTTAGCTGTGGCCATACGAGGTAAGAGTAGAAAGTGCTCAATGTTATTGTTATCCCTATACGATGATCGGATACCAGTAATGAACATGAAACATTTGTATTATTTACTTTCAAATTACCCACCTATTCATCATGGAAGCTAAAAGCATCCCATGGTTATGAAATTTAGATATGTGGAACGTAAATTTTTTACCACAATAATATTGTAATGTCAAGTTAGCTGATGTTGTCAATCATTATGCTTGCAGAATACTCTATTTTCATAATATGAGGTCATAGTAGTGTTGTTTCTGCTACCTTACACCATGATTTATTGCGTCTAAGCATGTTCTTTTGTACTTTTTAGCCTTTTCTTTTAATCGCTACAAGATAGCATTTTTTACATTTTTAAGAGTCATTTTGTTGTAATTTTGGTGGCTAAAGTTATAATTGATTGGGATTATCTTGCAACTTCCATTATTCACCATTGAAACGAATCACATTTTCTCATCTTTATGTTAACGTAATATTTTGGGCTTTGACACTGAAGATGATCACTTAGCAATACCGGATAACTTAATGACTAGCATGAATTGTCCCTCAGCTTGCCATCTAACATCATTTCTAGTAAGAATTTAAACATCACTCAAACAGTCATCTAACATCATTTCTAGTAAGAATCTAAACATCACTCAAACAGCAGATATTACTGACTGAAACCATGCTTTAAGCTAGAATTGGTGCTAAGTTGATGATATCTAATTTTAAAACTTTAGCAGTTACTTTGCATATAATCCTATTATAAGTAACGCACAATACATATTATTTATATTCTGAAATTTGCCTTTAAGTAAGTAAGGCTCTGGAGCCCTTTATTCTATGGTATTGATGATCTTGATCAGAGTTTTTGGAGAGTGATTTGCATAAATCCTGAGCCCGCTAAATGTCAGGAATATAGTGGATTGAAATACTATGCCACTGCTTTTCGAGGAAATTGAATATTGCACCTTCATATCTTGGCAGCTTGGGTGTTGTCCTTGTCAAAAGAGCAAAAACATTCATTTGTATATTTCCTCCCCTTGAGGTATTTTTTCCTCATTCTTGGTAATTTTTGTGATATACACAGAAAATATTTTACTTTGGGGATGATGTCATGCCTTGCTTCGAAACTGGAATCCTTTTGTTACTGTAGCGCCTTCGATGACTTCCAGATGAGGACAATTTGCTTGCCAATATGCAGGCTCGCCGGCTCACATTTACGTTTTTCTTCTAGCATTATACTGTAAATTTTGATATGGTTTTCTCCATCCGACTTGTTTGGATATTCCTAAGTTTAACTGATTGTGGGAAAGTCTCATAGAGTGACTGTATCGTGTGGGCACTCACATATCATTATCAATGAGAGTATTTTGCATCATTTATCTGCATATGAATCTCCAAAGTGGAGATTGTTCATTTTTGGATAATTATGTCAATCTTTTTTTTGTGTTAATCTCATGCACTAGAAAAAGCCTAAAATCTATATGAATGAACCTTTTGTTTTTTTTCAGATCGTACACCTTTATGTCCTACTTGCTGGGTTTCTTACTCTATTTATTTGCACCAAAGATGTTTTGCACTTTACATCTAAAGAGAATCCCTTGGTTAATTTGTTTAAGAAGTTTCACTATCAGAATATTAGTCGTATGCATGGGAAAGAGTTGCTATTTTTGTTGCCTGATTAACAAGACTTTAGAATATCAGTGCCTTCTTTAGCACACTTGTTATCCAAAGGATGAGATTTTATCTTTTTTAAGCAAACTTGTACTTTATTCGATCTTTTTATCAATTGATTGAAGGTTTAGTGTCAACCTGTAATTATTTTATAGAAAAATCGTTGTTTTTTGCTTTCGCTAATATAAGATAACTTATGTATGGTATTAGATACAGATACATCATCTGATGTCGCGTTGGGGAACAGATCTGGATTCCCCTGGTTCCTACTCCTGTGATTTAGTTGGAAAGCCAGGTGACTTGTGCGAGAGGCTTCGTGCCCCTATGGATAATCTTTACTTTGTGGGAGAAGCAGCGAGTGTAGATCATTCTGGGTCGGTACATGGAGCTTACTCTTCAAGTATCGAGGCTGCTGAAGAGTGATGGAGGGTTTGTGATTTGGCCAAAGTATTACTTGCGAAATTGATATATTTTTTACTTTTGACATAATTTTGATAAGTCTATTGAGCTTTATGTTGTAGTTCAAGTAAGTAGCAATTTTGTGGTAACACATAAATTGTGAGTGTAAGCAAATACAATCATTCAGATGTAAAGGAAACCAAGGAATACATGTTCAAAAATGTTAGTACTTGTGAAAATAGTGATTTTAGCAACATATTAATTGATGTTTGATGCATTTTCTCATTCTTTTTTACATTAGGTTTTTTTTCCACTATTGGAAAGATACTACTTCAAGTTCCTGGGAAGAACCAAAGCTATCTAAGTTGTTTGCATCTTATAGTATATTGTGGGTATATATGAACTTGTACATGGACCTAAACCTTCCCATATAATACTATTTGTGCTCTGCAGTGAAAAAGATGGATAACAACCTATTTGTTAGGAAAATATTAGTTTACCAACATTTTTTTTACTATTGGGGAATATAATTTACCAACATTTTTTTACTCTTAGGAAGTATATAATTCACCAATGCTTTTTACTGTTAAGAAATATAATTCACCAACACTTTTTTACCATTAGAAAATTAACTTTGCTAACGGTATTTTACTGTTATAAAATTCTACTTCACAACGGTTTTTTACCGTTAGGATTTTTTTTCCCTAACGGTAAAAAAACATTACAATAGCCGTTAGAAAAATTCCCCACACCATAGTTCCAACGGTAAAAAAGCGTTAGAAATTTTTTTTCTAACACTTATAGTCATTAGGAAATGACTGTTTTGGTGTAGTGATATAAGCTTTTTAATTTCAAGCTTATAATATGGGATATCTTTCTTGGCTTGCTTGTATTTATTAAGAACTTTCTTATGGTCATCAAATTGATCATGAAAGGCATTTGATAGTTCATCATAAGAAAATTCATCAATTGATGACTCATTGATTACCTTACTTACAATTAGACATAGTTCTGTAGCATGTCGAGGTTCGTCGTCATTGCTTGTGCACAGACTATTCGTATCTTGGCTTGCTTATGGCTCAGTTGAGTAGAGATGTACATTTGTATGATATTCTTTTTCAGGTACCTCATAAGTTGCCTTCAGTTTTTCCCATATCTTATGTGCGATATTGTATGTAGAGATACGTCTGAACTCAGTTTTGCTTAGGGACAATAGAGAATGTACATCGCCTTTGCATCATTTCTTGCTACTCTCTTTTCTTCATCGAAGTAGGCCTTATCTACTTTGTCGATCTTTTTAAAGCTATTAGTAACATTTGACCATAAATCAAAGCTAATAGATTTTAAAAAATATTCATATGAGCTTTCCAGAAGGTATAGTCAGAGCCGTCAAATAAAGATGGCTTATTTGATAGCTGGCCTTCACCAAAGTTGGTGTGAATAGATTCAATAGTTGCCATAACTCTATAGATGTTAATCCTGGTAGTAAGAGACTGAGTTATAGTACCAGATGGTATTGTCGGTAATACCTAAAGAGAGAAAACCAATGCTCTCATACCAATTGTAGGATCGATATGCAACACTAGAGGGGATGAATAGGTTGCAATGAAAATATTTATCCAATAGTAATTATTCTAAGTGAAGGCAGAGTGTAATAATCAAAACTGTAAGATGTGTGTGTGTGTATGTGAAGCAAATATATAAGCAATAGGGTAAAGAAAGCAAACTCAAACACCCAGATTTTATCCTGGTTTTCCTCTGAGAGGACTAGTCCAGGCCCAAGAACTCTAGCTCGGAGTTGAATCCACTATAGTCACAATAATGAAACACAAGATTTGAATCCAAAGCACTTGCATCTCCTTACACCTTGTGCTTTTATCCGAAGCATTACAACTTCAACCACGAGCTTTTATCCGAAAAGCTCGTCGACTTTATAACAGAAAGAAGCTTTTATAAACCAAGCTTCTACAACTTTTTTCAGACTTCCAACCGAGATCGCACTTGGAACTAGAAGGCTAAAGGAGTTGATCTTGGAGATGGAAAGGTTAAGGCTCAGGGACTTTCTTACTATAGGATAGAAGAATAGATTGTAGTTGAGTGAGTAAAAATGTGAAAATCTATCTCTATTTATAGGATTTTTGTAGACAGAGTTCAGCCAGAATTCTGATGGATATTTGAATTTTTTCGAATGTTGGGAGCCACAAAATATTGAATTTTACAACTGTCTGGATATCCAAAATTGGATAGACCGAGTTCGGGGCGAGCTCGAGCAGCCCGAGTTCAATTTCCAGAATAGGAATGGATCTTTTGGTTATTTTGATATTTCTTTGGTGAATGTGGGTTGGGCTTTCTTTGATTGGGCTTCAGGCTATTTTGAATGGTTGTTCATGGGTCGAGCTGTCAGAATTAGGTTGATTAAGCTAGACTTTGTCGACTGTCGAAATTAGGTTGATCATGCAAGACACTTTGTGCCATCAAAGTGGACTTGTTGTCTTCAAAATTTGTCGAAGACACGCTTCTGGGCATGGTGCCATCATCGATCGCCATAAAGGCATCCAAGGGGCTTGTTTAATAGTGCACCCATAGAGGATCCAGTGCTCTTCGACGTTAATTGTTCCTAGAATTGACGTTTATCTGGGAAGCTGTAAAGGGGCTTCTGGCCTTAGCACGGGGGCCTGATGTTTTTCAGCTAAGCAGGCTTTGGACATTTTTCATGCTTCTATAAAGCTCCCATCCTATACTTCTAGTCTACCACCAAGAGGGATAAGAAATCACAACCACCAAGAGGGATTAAGAAATCACACTCTTAGGCCTCAAGACTAGAATCCAAGTCCAAGCTCAAGCTTAAGAGAAATATAGAGGAGAAGAAGAGAGAGAAAGAAGTAAAGAGAGAGGAAAGAGAAAATGAAATGCATATATAAAGGAGGAATTAACTACGATCGTTGGATATGCCACATTAGCGATCCACGACTCAAATGGATTAATCTGATCCATTCGTAATGTAAACCAAGAAACCAATGGACGATAGGCTGTATCAGAACTAAGTGACCAATGGACGATAGGATGCATATTTTAATATTCACTAGGCAAGCTACTCTAGGTGGTATATCGGCGGTATAGTACGATATACCATTCTGATGCTCTGATTCTCACTTCAAGAAAAATTTTAGGTTCTCCATTCTACACATGGGTCCTAGCACACAGGTCTATGACAATGTCAATAGGTATTCTACAAGTCTTTGACAGTCTAATGACGTACATAGTTGTCACAAACTTAGGAAATCAATCTGTTGCATAAGTCATTAGGTATTCTTTTGAAAATGAAAAATCAAGAAATCCAAAAATACAATCATGGCATGATATCAAGAAGAATCCAGTAAACCTAGAAAGTATGATACAATATATGATATATAGTCGTATATTCGTATACAAATACTGATAGTGCGAGGTAACCTCACAACGCCAGATTCAATAAGAGGTCCGAGAAAGCGAGGAAGGCTCTATCTTGTGAGGGTCTGCATACAGGTGGATCGATCCCCACCGTTGTGCACCATCAAAACTTGGTAGGTAAGATAAGTCAAAGTATTTAAGTACTTTAATTATAGTTTAATAACATTAACTATCAAAACAATACATTTCTTAAATGTTTTGTACACAGGCAAAAAGCTTTTGAAGGAGGGGGAGATCCCTCTAGTGTTGCTTTTGTCAATGTTTTTGAGCATACGCACAAGAGGAAGGATGGGACATACATGGACAAGAAGGCGAACAGGACTGTTGTAAGTATTATAATTTATATTATAAGTTAGAATAACATTAAATATTAGGATTTATATTATAAATTAGAATGTTTGAAATATTGAGTATCGATGTACATGATGTATTCCAATCTCTACAGACTGAGACAGCTACTCTGACCACTCAGGATGAAGTAGCCGAGAGTGTCGTCAATTCTATGCTCACAATAATGACTTCTTCCATGCTCGCTCAAACCAACGACCTTTGGATAAAGGTCGTTGGTGGGAGAGGAAAGGGCGGACGTATCTACGATGTCGCCTCCTTGGCAGCGCAGATATCAATCGTCTCGAGACCTCCACCGCCAGTGTCATCTTCTTCTACCCTACCTCAGGACCTCACAACGCAGATGTTGCAGATGATTATAGCGATGACAACCTTGAAGGCCAACATGGCAGTGATGTAGTACCCTATCAGCACGATTCATCCCACTATTGGGGTCCCGACGATCGTACTTGCTAGCGATGTTGTCCCAAATATTCGTACCAGCAAGACGTCATATGTTATCGGTGCCTCTGCTCCTTCTGTTTCTTCCTCTGCTCCTTCTGTTGCTGGCTCTTCTCTTATTGCTCCTATCATTATGCTTACAGCCGTACTGATGAGTCTGTTGAGTATACTTTCATCGGAGGTGTTGAGTTTTCTACAATCTGTTGTAGTGAGCTCAATTTCTCCTGACAATTTGATTCGTCTACGGGGCTACAGCACACCACCTGATGAGTGATTTTTTTTATTTGAGTGTGTTGTTGTGGTGTATGTACTAGCATCACTGTATTTATTATGGATTATATGTGCCACAGTTTCTACGTATTGACCTATGGATGTTATGTACGTATTCACTATTGTTTTGATGTGTACTTAGAGATGTATTATTTGTTTGTGTTTATTTGTATTTGAGTTTTATTTCTATTCTATTGTGTATTATGTGGTTCCAGTATGTGTTTTATGTCGCTGAAGGTCTGATTGGACAAAAATTCTACGATGACTTGCGCTGGGTGGTTATATTTTGTGATTGTTGTGATTGGATAGGTTATATATTGTGTATATGCTGTGATTTCTGTAATTTAAATTAGTTTTATCAGTTCTGTCCAGCTTAGCAACGGCTACGATGGACAATGATGCCCACGCGTCGCCTAAGCGACGTACATAAACATTGCTCACCTATGAATTCTTAGCTAAGCGACAGCTGAGTCACGTACGAAGACACTCATGTGAGGCATAGATGACACATCCAACCTTTGCCCAGCCGCCACCCAGTGAGTATCAGAAACTAGTTTCAGCATATAAAAAATTCCAAGCCGTCGCATGTGCGTCGCCAACTAGACGCCAAATATGCTGCTTATTCGTCGCTGACTAGTCATTTGACCCAGTGAAGAATTAGCCGCATGTGTGTCGCTAAAATGTTGCCAACATAGTCTGTCACTAATGTGATAATAAGTCGTCGCTAAATGGTGCATCACCATGTAGTCGAACAAACGTCAAAAAGTCTGACTACTTGGCAACGGAAGTTTGATAGCAACAAATCGTTTACCGACGCCCTTTATATGTCCTACATCCGTCGTCAAGTCGCCGTTATTGGTTTTTAGCGACAACTTGACGACGGATTTAGGCCATCGCTATATCTCTGTATTTTTTTAGTGGTATTTGACAATGGACTACTACTATTAGGCCTAATAATATTAGGAGTATCAATAAATCTCGGTGATATGATTGAGGTATGCCTTTATTCCGAACTTATGAATACTCCTCCCTAGTATAGCGGTTAAGCAGGGTTAATACACAAAATTATTAAAGGGATTAAAATAATTAGGCATGAGAAGTAAGGTTTAATCTATTTAGTACTTATTTGTTGCATGTCAAATACTACAAATAATCTGTTGTCCATTGCCAATCGATCAAAATACAATTATTAAGTATGAAGGTTTAATAGGTCACCAGAAAACACAATATGGGTACTATTCACTGTTTTAGTTGGAACAATAAATCAAAACACCCAAACATCCAAAGCAAGCGGGGATAGTCTGTCCAGACCCTAAATCATACTACTAGCTAATGTATGCATATATTATGCATTAGATTTAGCAAAAAGTAAATAAGAACACTCCATTCAGAAACCTAAATTAGGTATTCAAAGTACTAGCTAAAAGTCTGTAAGTATTTGCATATATAAGAGTACATATACATCATTAGTAATATCATAAAAGAGTAATAGTAGTAGATGCGGAGAGTATCTGGAAAAAAAAATATATTTAAGACTGGTACAAGAGAACAAAGGCACAAAGAACATATTAATCAACATGTCATTTGAAATAAGCTAGGAAAAAAATTATAAGCACCTAACCATATATATCTTACAAAAATTTAAAAGTACTTCAATCCCATCGTGAGAACATATTAGGCTCTGTTTGTAGAAATGATGGAAAAGTTAAGGAAAAGAAAATAGTAATCAAGAAAATATAAATTTCTTCCTTTGTTTAAGGAAGAAAAATAAAAAATATAGGTTAACTATAATATCGGTCTCTATTTTATTCCACCATTGATTGAATTTGGTGGGTTATCCCTTCAATTTTTTTCTTTCCATACCGCACAAAGAAAAAAGTATATCATTCCTTTCTTCCTTTTTCCATCATTTTTTTCTTCTTCCCATTTTTCTAAGGACCCTATTACGTTGTCTACGGTTTGGGACCACGAGCGTGACTACAGGCCACGTGAAGACATTCCAATGGCCCTGATTTTAAACGGGTGCGGTCTGGTGATAGCGGGGGCAATGGTTGGCTGTCACATGGGACTGTGGTCATGTTCGCGAACACAATCCGTGGGCAAAGTATCGTTTAAATCATTTGAAAAGTACTAGAAACTAGAAGAAGAATTAGGAGAGATTCTAGAAAGGGCAATAAAAAATCTTGCGGATTGTAAACCAAGCATATTAAACTTCACCAGCAGTCTACCAAAACATACATCAATACGAAAGCCACAACAAAGCCTAAAGCATAAGCTCGATCGACATTCCAACAGATGTGATTCAAGTGAACCAACAGCCAAACTTCAGCTGCAACCATCCCCCCCTTGATCACCGCCAGGAGGCCTTGAGCTACTAGAAGAACCCCAGAACTGGGAGCTGAAGTACATACTGTCCAGCTCCGGCCCCTCATCGTTCTGGAGAAGCTGCGCGTAGTGATGGAGATCGGGATACGAAGCAGGAGGTGGAACGGCTACCGAGCTTGCGACTTGGCTGGCTGCGGCTCGCCTAGGGGGTGCTACCGCAGCATTGTTGAGGTTGGCGTAGTAGTCCTGGACGCGCTCGGGGAAATTGAGCTTGGCCTTGGTGCCTTTGAACCTCAACGCGGCCTGGTCGTAGGCACGGGCTGCGCCCTCCGCGGTCTCGAAGGTCCCGAGCCAGACGCGGGCGGCCTTCTTCGGGTCCCTTATCTCCGCCGCCCATTTCCCCCATGGCCTCTGCCTTACTCCTCTGTAGTGCTTCTTCTCTTGGTTCCCTTTTTGAACATATAGCATACATAACCGTATAAAAGACTTTTCCAAAAAAGGATCATATGAATTTTGTAAATTGTTGGAAACATGTATATCTTATGCTAACAGAAGACTAATAAGTATTGAAGGAGATTATAAGCATTCAAGTCCAAAAATAACTTATATTTGTATCAAATGATCGATACCTAATTACCAAGAATAGCAACTCAATCTAGGGTTTCACAAGACACTGTACTGTTTATACAAAGGAAGAATCCATGAAAAGTAATATCAAAACAATATAATGAGTTTTGTATTCAAACCTTACCTGCTGACAAATGGAAAGTCAAATTCACATGTATATTGGCAATATTAAAATTAAGATGATAAGATAGACATATATATATAAGACCAGTTTGGGGCCGGGTTTGAAATAGTAAGAAAACTATAGAAGCAATATCATATTTGCAAGTTAGGGATATGGTCTATAGACATAGTCAATGAACAATAGAACAAAAAAATTTCTTGTAAACTAACAAACAAATGGACAAAAAACAAAAACAAAATATAATTGAGAAAAAAGGCACAAGATCATACAATATTTTCTCCTTGATCATATGAGGTTCAATAATACGTGACTTATAATATCTAGAACCAGAAAAATCGTCCAAAAGAGTACAAGACGTTATCATGCAGTAAAAGATGATGAATCAAATATATAGTTGATCCGAAATATTTTGGTATAAATAAATGCTTTTGCTTCTTCTTTTTATTGTGCGTTCTACTTATATATATATATATGAAACCCTCACAAGAAAGAAACCCTAGCTAGACTATAGCTACCTAGCTAGTAGCTAGTATAGAAATTATTGGAAAGAAGAAGAAGAAGAAGAAGAAGAAAACCCTAGTGTATATATATAACAAGTAAACAAGTTAAGAGATGAGTGGTGCAGAAGCTATATATAGTTATATATATACCATGATCTAGTGCTGGCGCTGGTGGTGGTGGTGCTGGTTGTGAGCTAGTAGTAGTAGTGCTGATGACATGGGAGAGAGCTGAGACCATGGCAGAGAGGTCCTGGTCAGCTTGATGGGATGAGTTGTAGGGAGAGTGGTAGTAGGTGTTACTATTATTGGGCTCTTCTTCCTCTTCTCTCTTCTCCTGCTCTTCATCATCAGGCATATTTAGTTGATGAACTCAAATATGCACAGTACACTTATATGTCAACTAAATGAAGCTACTGAGAAGAAGATGAAGGAGAGAGAGATGATAAGGAGGAGAATTGGGTGGGGAAGGGGAGGGGTCTTTTATTAGGGGTGGGATGCTTCCTTCCTTTTGAATGCTGCTTTGTTTTGTGACTTTGCACTTTGTAGAAAATCCTATACATGGGCACGTGCTTTAGTCATTGGTGGTGAGGAGGGAAAATGAATGTAGACAAGGATAGTGACATATATAATTGCAACAACAATTTATATTCCAATGTTTTCTTTTTCTTTTTTAAATTTCCGACATAACTTTGGGGAGAGTATATATATATATATATATATATATATATATATATATATATATATATATATATATATATATATATATATATATATATATATTGCATGTCTTTTAGACTAATTATTTTTAATTTTTATCATTTTTATGCTGTATTATATGTCTTTTGGATTCATCGTCCTCAACTTTTATCATTTTTTATAAAAGAAAAAAAAATAATACGTCGAATGTGGCTCGATCCACTAATCTTACGAGCCTCCGTGTCTCAATCCACTAATCTTTCTCCATCTAGCCAAGATTCTTATGTCTCTCTCTGGTAACCACAATGGTCACTCAGAGTTCGACTATTCCAATCATATAAGATTAAAATTTTGAATTTAAAGTTTAGTCGGTGACAATGAGATTTTGATGTTGGAATTTGAAACACCTAGCTAGTTAAGAACCACACAATTAGCGTTGCTTGAGAGCCACACAGTTTAGCTTAGGGTAGTACTGTCGTAACCATTTCCGCATGAGTTTTCTGCTTCCGTCGATATTTCTACAATTATATATATCATCCGTCATTTTTAATTATTATCTTCTCTATATATAATAACTAAAACGATAAAGATTTTTTTTATTATTACAGGAAGAAATTAATTTGAGGTGACGGATGCAAAAAAGGAAACAAAAGTTATAGTTGTCAAAATATCAACGGAACCGGCAAACTCACAGGAAAATGGTAAGGATAAAGACTAAAAATCAAATTAAGTTTCTTTGTAAAATGTGGACAAAAAATGGAAAAAGAAAAAAAAAATTCATTTCAAACCCAAACCAAAACCGGTCGTAGTCCTTGAAGTGGATCCGTGATTGTTGACAAAATTCAAAGGAAAAGCCATATGGAAATCTGGAAATCTGGCGTTGGCGTAGACTTTGAATGGTCTTATAATGACAATCCATATGGGCAAATATTGATCTTATTCTCAATCAAAATAGCACAATGAGAAGTTTTCAAAAAGCAAATTAATAGCACAATCTCCAAGAAAAACACATGCAATCAAGCTATAGCTAAGAGCATCTCCAATGCATCCAAGTGTAAAGTTGGCATCCAAGTGTAAAGTTGTTGCCACGTAAGAATAACAAGGCTTTATTGACAAAGTCCTTCTCAAATACAAATGTCAAAATAGTTATGAAGTTGACATGCCATGACAGGTGGTCTAGTTCTAAGAGCATCTCCAATCCTATTGTCTTGTTATGTGTTGTGAATCCTATGTGGCGTGAGGCACAAGACAATGTCTTGTATAGGTGGCAAGATTATATTCACAAATGACAATGAGTTTAAAAAGTCATCTCCAATGCAAAAGTATTGAGAAGACAATACAAAGTAATTTTTTACAACTTCCAAGACAACTTTTACTCTTCTACTTCTTTTTATAAATATTTTTATTCACAAATGATGATGTGGACATAAAGACATTGTGAAGTGCATTGTCTAGATCTATACAACCAATTTCACATTGTCTTTGCCATGTCATTGTCATGTCAACTCCACACTTAATTTCACATTTGTATTGGAGAAGTACTTTTGGAAAAAATGGTTGTCATTCCTATGTGGCAACCATTTTTTTCAAACTCACAATAGGGTTGGAGATGCTCTAAACATTGCACTTCACAATGTCTTTACCTCCACATCATCAATAATGAATAAAAAAAATTAGAAAGAAGGAAAGAAGTTGTCAGTCGTAAATAAATATTATTTAGTAGGAATCTCACTCTCCAATGGGTTTTTCTTCTTAGGTTTGAATTTTTCAGTTTATCCTTATATATGTACTTTGTTGGCATGATTGTATTTCCATGCATCAATCAACCACGAGTTATCGGAGTTTCGTTGCAGGCTCAATTTTGGTAAATAGTTCTGGTTTTATTTTCAACAACTGAACCAGTGTTGTTCAATCTCTAACTCTAGTACCTGAATCACATCTTCAATAGCTGCCTCTAGCTTTCAAAAGTAGGCCTAACAGAGTGCACATGGGCTAAGAACCAGAAAAGTTTTTAAGGGTGATAAATTTTTGAGAATTTAGCTATAGGGAGAGAAGTTTACCAAAATTTTATACACACAGAGAAGCTCCTATTCGGTCTGGCGCGTTTCTAACTGCACAAAATGCCCCAGACCTACAGGCACAGTTTGTGTAAAAATGCACAACTACGCCACTCATTCTGGCTTATTTTGCGAGTTCTAAATTATTTTTGAGCATTTGCATGTACGTTTGATTGCAAGGTGAAAAATATGTGGAAAGAAAATTAATTCCATGAAACTATTTTATTTGGAAAAAAATTTCATGGAATTTAAAAATTTTCTTATGGAAAACTTATTTTCGGGTGTTTGATTGTCATTATTTTCCACGGAAAAGATTTATTTTCCATGGAAATTGATACTTACCTATTGGTTGGGCCAATTTTATTTTTTTTGGAAAGTAATTCATAGAAAATATAAGCTATCGAACACTACAATTGGTGGAAAATTTGTGATAAAAATATTTTCCATGGAAAAAAATTCCAATCAAACACAGCATAAGTCTTTTATATTTTTATGATTTGCATATAAATTATTTTACTGTAACAATACTATCTCACATATTTTCCTGGGGACCTCAGACCGCGACGAAGCCTACGATATTAGATCCGCAGCTTTGAATTATCCGGTGATGGTATTTTCAACGAGTTTTATGACAATTTTTTGAAACATCGTTATATGGGACCAATGGCTGTTGCTTCAAAAAAGTGTCAAATTTGTTAAAAAATTCTCTCACATGGGAAGTTCGACGTTGCGGATCCAATGGCGTAGAATTCTTTACGATCTGATGTCGGCATGAAAACATGTGAGCATGTATCGATTTAGTGAAATTGAAAATAGACTTATAAATAAATTATGAAAATAATAAAAATTTATGTGCAAAAATTTCAAGAATGCAATTTTTTTTTAATTTGCATGTAAATCTTTCATATTTTTATAATTGTACCTAATTTTATTTTCAAACCGAATCGATATGGACTCAAATATTTCCATGCGGACCTTAGATCTTGAAGATATCTTTGTCGTTGGATCCGCAACGTCGAACTACTCATCGGATAATATTCTCAGCGAGTTTTCTGGTACTTTTTTGGAACGGATCCCATGAGTTACGCTATGAAAAGATGTCACAAAACTCACTAAAAATATTTCTATATGGATAGTTCGACGATGAGAATCCAACGACGTAAGTCTCGTCATGATTCGAGATCCGTGCGAAAACATGCGGGTTCATATCATTATAGCATGAAAATAAACTTATATGCATATCATAAAAATATTAAAAACTTACATACAAAAATTTCAAAACTTGCAAAATGTATCCATATATGTATGCATTTCATGCGCAGAAACCGACTGACGACTTGTCTGCATAGAAAGTTTTTGTAAACTTCTCTCCCGATATCTAAACTCTCCAAAAATTATCATTATATAGAAAATTCTCCGGCTAAGAACAGAGCATTGGATTGAAGACGATTAAGCGGTTCTTGATTGGGTGAACCATTTCTCCGTGAGCGATTCACTTGTTCACACTACACAACCAAACAAAGCACGCATGGGCAAAGGTCAAATCGGAGTCTCTTCCCATTTGAAAAGGAAAAGCCGGTTTGTGTGGCACAAGGTGCTGGTCCCATAACCATAGCACACTCCCTCCCTCCCATTGCTATAAAATGTTGGAGAGTAGGTATTGGTAGCTTAGCTTAAAGATCTAGCTAGGGAAACCAGCTAAAGAATAGGTGGTATTGAACACTAGACCATGCATGCTTTGCTATTCATGAGATCGATCGCTAGTGACAATGAGAAAAATATCATTGAATGGATCCTTGGAAGTGTGGCAATGCGAATATTCGGAGGTGTTGGCTGGTGAGAGACCGATGAGAAGTCCGCTAAGGACAACATACAAGGGGTGGGGTGGGGTTGGGTTGGGTTGGGTTGGATTGGATGCTTTAAGAGGCTACTCACGGCTTGTGGATGTTAAACATCAAAATGTGTACAATTGTGAAAAAAAATATGGTTCCTAACATACTGAGAGAGAGAGAGAGAGAGAGAGAGAGCACATAATAGAAATGCACTATATCTTACTTGCTGACAACTAGAACCATAAGGCTTTGACTATGTTATTCCTTGAAAAGACTATTAGGTTATTAGCCTTTCTGTTTAGGTCCTTAAAAAATCAGGAGATGGAATGTATGTAATCCAACAGTTTATGATTTAAGAGTTTGAAAAATTAGAGCATCTCCAACTCTATTGCGAGTTTGGAAAAAGTTATTGCCATTTAGCAATGACAAGTTTTCATTTAAAAAGTCCTTCTCCAATGCAAATATCAAATAAATTATGAAGATGACGTGGCAAAAACATTGTGAAGTTGGTTGTCTAGTTCCAGACAATGTACTTGACAATGACTTTATCTTCACATCATCAATTTTGAATAAAAGTATTTATAAAAAAAGTATGAGAAGTTGTCTTCAGGGCCGGTCCTGAGCTCATGGGGGGCCAGGACGAACTTTCAAAATAAGGCCCCCATACATAATATAAAAAATATTAAAAAAAAATAGCTACAACCAAGGATTGACTTAGGACCTTTACTAAGGAGTCTAAAGTACTAACCACTACACAACAATAACTTGTGTCTAAAGGGCTTATGGTATATACCACTACCAAAATACAGTAAATTAGCGACGAAACATTAGCGACGGATATTGTCCGTCGGCGATAGCGACGGCTTTGTGGCACCTAGCCGACGGAGTACCGACGACAAGCCGTTACATTTTTTATTTTATTTTTAGGGAAAGAAAAGGTTGTAATGCCTGTGGTTCGTATTACGTATTTTGGAATACGTGTATGTATTTTATCTTGTATTGCATGATTCCTTGCTTAGCTTTCTTCTTGGCTTGGTTTATTTCCTAGGTTGGTTCGGCTTGGCTTTGGTTTTGCCTTGGTTTACGATGAACCAAGGGTGAACCCCTACCTACCACCACCTTTAGTATTTATTATCCATTCTCTCTTCTCTCTCCTCATTACTCTTCTTCCTCACCATCATAGCTCCTTCACCAACCAGAGAGAGGGAGAGAGGGGTCTAGGCAAGTGCAGCTTGCTTCATGGAGGAACTCAAATTTTATTGCTTCATTCTCTTTCTGACAGCATTTTAACATACTTTAGTACTTGGCATTTTTACTTTCCATGGCCAGATTCTTGTAGATCTAAGTTTATTTTATTTTCGGATTTCTTGAGTTTTGATCTACTTAATCTTGTTATTTTTAAGTTTTGATGGTTCCATGTTGTAGAGAATTTCGTTCTGCCCTAGTTTGACCTATGGAAGTTCAGATTTGGACTCCGGATGAAGGTTTTATGCAGCTTGGAAGCCATGGCTTCATGGTGTACTTCTTCTCGAAAATTTGGAGAAGAAGCACAAGCCCGAGCCGCATGGTAGCACTTGACCGCATGAACATTCATGCGGCAAGTCAGTTCCAACCGCATGCACTATTGCCTGGACTTGACCGCATGACAAGTTCATGCGGCAAGTATTCCTATTCAGCTGCATGAACCCGAGTCCGTTCCAGCCGCATGAGAGCCCTTCCCCCGTGAGCCGCATGGTGTTGTTCTCCTTGTAACCGCATAGCGCCAATCTTCCTAGCCGTATGGAATGTTCTGGCTGAGGCGCATACGTCCCTCCCTTACCGCTGGCCGCATATGACTGATACCCTTCAACCGCATAAGCCTTTCCCTTTTAGTCGCATGCGCCTGACCCTATTCAGCCGCATGGACTGTTCTCTTCCCAGCCGCATGAGATCATTCTTGGCCGCATATGCCTGAGCCGCATGGCTCTCCTATAGCTCTGTGTACTGTTGTTTTATTATTATTTTGCCCATGTCTTGTAACCCCTTGTGTAACTTGAGTTCCTATGGCGTACACCTTTACCTTTATTGTATATTTTTACGCCCATTTTATATCCTTACGCCTTTTGTCCTGAACTTGATAAATCACGATTTGATTGACATAATCGAAATGACAATTGTACATGACATGGTGTGACAAGGAACTAGCATGACCTGATAGTGGCCCGTCGTGGCGCACTCTTGACCAGTAAACTTGACATGATAACCTGACATGATATATCTTGATAAGATGTTGCGACGGCTACCTGACATGACATGACCTATATAATTAACCCGGATACCGTGGGCGATTGTGCTTGTACAAATAATCCAGTCCTGTCTTGCATCATGTCTAGGAGGGGACTCCTGAGTACCACGGTCAGGAGTACCTACTGAAATGGACTAAGGCTAATAACTAGATTAATACAGTAGTCATAAAGAGATCTTCCAGCTACAGGCAACCCCGTTACCTGGACGCACTTGGGATCTGTAGCCTGCCGTCGAGTAGGGCACAATTCCAGCACACTGTCATGTGTTGCACCCTTCAAGCTACCTAAGGGTACATGCGTTTCCTGGACGATGTACCCACCTGAATTCAACCCCTAATTTCGACCTGGGTAACCTGGATGGTCTGCAGGGCTTGTGGCTGTGGAATAATCTCATTGCATCTTGCTAGTAACTAGGCCTGTGATAACCCTAGTTAGTTCAAGTATCAAGCCGTACTTATTGCTTGGCCGTGATTGTTGAATGGGGAATAACCAGTCTAGTCTTATCTTGATTATGTACAAGATTGTTATATGTTCTGATTTCTTATGATAACTGTCGATAAATGGTGGAAAACTAAGTTCCATTCAGATGAAAGGTTACAACTCCGGTCCTTGTTTGGTTTACGGGTCATAACCTGGTTATCTGAATAGTCCCATGGTTCTCTCGTCGTATATCTTCCTGATATGTTTTCCTTATTTCTAGTTCTTACTATTTATTTTACTCTTGTGCTAATTGCTGGTTTTTAGTTCCTAAGTGAAGCTTCCTTTGTGGCACTTGCTCTTTCTGGAGTCTGACCCAGCTGATTTTGTATGGCCAGATTTTGGAGCAGCTCCAGAGGATCTACCGACTTTCCAGCCCGATGGTGGTGACTAGACGTAACCAGGGCAACAAGTGGGTTTATTTTTGATCTCCCACTTATTTGTAAAAATATTCTTTTGAGGCGTTTAGCCGACGAGCACCTGTTTAGCTCGACTGTATTTACTCACTGTCTGCCTACGGGCTGTAACATGATTGACAGATCCTAGGGTAGATCATGTATGACTAAACTCTTGCTAGTCCTAACATTTGTAACGACTAGCTTCATGATCAGCTGAATATGTAATATTTGGGATGCCTTATTATTGTATATTTAATGATCATACATCTTGTGACTTTACTTACTTGCTTTTGATTGAGACACTAGGCTTGTTCATGACCCTAGGAGACTGTTGGCTTGTAGCAAAACCCTCATATATCTAGACAGTCGTGACTGTATAGCAAGATGGATTCCATTTCATATACGTAGCTGGCTATGTCTGCCCCCGCTCTCTAGTATTCTGGTTCTGGGCGTGACATGGTTTAAGTGGTGGCCCATGCAGGTCTTGTAAATCAAGATATGTGAGGGTTTACCGAATAGATATCTCAATCAGTATTCGCCTTTGATCTCTGCTCGTATCATCTGAATCCCTGGATTCTTGTCCTGATCATATGCTTGTATCGTTGATCTGTCCTGGTCCTTCCTTATTGTTCCCTATGTTGTCTTCTTCAGCGGCATTGTTCCTGGACCTGTCGGTCAGCAAGGCGGAGCACTTCCCGTAGATCAGCAGCAACCCGGAGATCAAGCCCAGCATTCCGGAGTAGCCTCCAGAGTCGTGCCTTCTGATGGAGAGCCACCAGTCCAGCTAGTTCAGCCTGCCAAGCTTGATGATGGCACTTTGGTAGGTCTCGTCAGGACCTTGATAGCTTTCCAAGATCGTCGAGGAGACGCCTTGCACCAGGCAGTGACGGATGCTCTGACCAGAGGAGGTCATCAGGGTAACAGCGCGACCAACAGCTTCAAGCGCTTGAACCCTTCATTCTTCGACGGTAGTGAAGATGCTATCGCTGCAGATGATTGGCTTCATGACACAGAGGTGATTCTAGAAGCAGCCAGGACCCTAAAGAACGAGAAGGTGGCCGTGGTGCGCCTACAGCTATTGGATCTTGCCCGCAGCTGGTGGGCGGCTCGGGCCGTTGGATTAGCAGCACCCATTGCTTGGGCAGTATTCAGAGAGAGATTCCAGACCAAGTATTTTAATGTTGTAGCTCGGTACGATCTACAGACGAGGTTCACCAATCTGAAGCAGATGGACAGAACGGTCGATGGATATGCAGTCGAGTTCTCCAGGCTTAGTCGGTTTGCTCCCACTTTGGTGGCAACCGAGTATGATAGAGCCCAGCAATTTCAGCAAGGGCTTCACCTGGAGATTTTGTTGGTAGTTGAATAGTTTGAGCATCAGACTTTTGAAACTGTCTTGAGAGCAGCTAGGAGGCATGAGTACACCTCCCAGAGGATTGTGGATGAGGCCGGAGGTCGGAAGAGATCCCACGGCCAGATGAATCAGTCTTCAGCACCAGCCCCGGCAGCCAGGGCTTTGACCATTGGAGCTCCGAGGCGAGCGGCCTCAGTGACGTCGGTTCAGCATTCAACCCTGACGTACCCTCAGCAGCAGAAGCAGAAGCAGTCTTCCGTAGTAGGATGTTCTCATTGTGGAAAGCCAGGCCATGTTGTGGCAGAGTGTCGCAGGGTAGAGGGATTGTGTCTGGCTTGTGGAGCAGCAGACCATAGGGTTGGATCCTGCCCGAATAGGGGTGGTTCATCATCGTCCAACCTTTCTAGCTCTTCGGTGAGAGGACCAGTTCCAGTCCAGTAGCAGCAGCAGTATCCATTGCCGAGGCCCTTGCCGCCTCAGTCCCAGGTGTTCCAGCAATAACACCCCCAGCAGCATGCTCAAGCCCAGGTCTTGAGTCAGAATAGGCAGCGAGGATTTCAGCAGAGGGGACCAGCACCCCGAGGGCATGGTCAGGCTATGGTGATGACCGCAGAGGAAGGATTGGCACCAGAAGAGGTAGTGGCAGGTACTATTCTCGTTAACTTCTTTCCAGCTTCAGCTTTATTTGATTCTGGTACATCGCATTCTTTTATGTCTGCACGATTCGCGACACGGATAGGATTGGAGCCCGAGTCGTTATCGGTAAGGCTCAATATACTTACTGGTAACGGACTTGTGGGAGTCGATAGAGTATTTTTCTCGTGTCGGATCGTAGTTAGCGATAAGAAATTTACCGCTAGATTGATAGAGTTTCCGATGGCCGATTATGATGTGGTCTTAGGGATGGATTGGTTGAGGAACCAATATGCTAGAATAGACGGCCATATTGGTAGGGTTGTTTTTAGCATTCCAGACGAGCCGGAGTTTTCCTTTTCCCGAGGTGCAGTTGAGCCTTCTCCTCCAGTGTTGCGGATGGCAGTAGCAACAGTGCAGTTGCCTCGGATAGTCGAGGAGTTTTCAGATATGTTCCCAGAAGAGCTTCCAGGTATACCGCCAGAGCGGGAGATCGAGTTCACCATAGACTTGATTCCCGGGACAGCCCCAGTATCAGAGAGAGTCTACAGGATGGCGCCTTCAGAATTGGAGATCTTGTACAAGATGATTGAAGAACTTTGAGCCAAGGGATTCATTCGTGCTAGTGGATCGCCTTGGGGAGCCCCGATGCTTCTTGTGAAAAAGAAGGATGGTACGTCCAGGTTATGTGTTGATTATCGTACCTTGAACTCAGTGACAATCAAGAACAGATATCCTCTCCCGAGGATAGATGACTTGTTTGATCAGCTCAAAGGGGCAGCCGTATTCTCGAAGATCGACTTGCGCTCAGGATATCATCAGATCAAAGTCAGAGAGCAGGACATCTCGAAGACAGCTTTTAGATCGAGGTATGGGCATTGGAAGTTCCTAGTGATGCCATTTGGAGCGACCAATGCGCCGACTGTATTCATGGATCTCATGAATCGTATTTTCATGCCTTATTTGGATCAGTTCGTGATTGTGTTTTTGGATGACATCTTGGTCTATAGTCGGAGTGAGGCGGAGCATGAACAGCATCTCCGTGTGGTTCTTCAGATTCTCAGGGAGCACCAGTTGTATGTCAAGTTCAGTAAATGCGAGTTCTGGCTCGATCGCATTTCGTACTTGGGTCATATCATTACCAGATGAGGAGTAGAAGTGGATCCCCAGAAGATCGTGGCCATTGAGTCGTGGTCGGTGCCCAGCACAATTACAGAGGTTCGTAGTTTTCTTGGATTGGCCAGCTACTACCAGCGGTTTGTTTCAAATTTTGCTCGAATTTCGGCGCTATTGACCCAGTTGACCCGTAAGGAGGTGCAGTTTGCTTGGACAGCAGAATATCAAGATTCTTTTGAGAAGTTGAAGCGGGGCTTGATGACGGCTCCCATTCTTACACTTCCAGATGGAACCGGAGGATTCTCAGTATATTGTGATGCTTCAGGCAGAGGCTTAGGATGTGTTCTGATGCAGTATGGGAAGGTAATAGCTTATGCGTCACGACAACTTCGTGATCATGAGAGGAATTATCCAACCCATGACTTGGAGCTGGCAACAGTAGTATTTGTACTTAAGCTTTGGAGACACTACTTGTATGAAGATAGGGTGGAGATTTTCACCGACCACAAGAGCCTGAAGTATGTTTTCACCCAGAAGGATCTTAACATGCGTCAGAGGAGATAGCTGGAGCTGCTTGTGGATTATGATGTCAACTTGCAGTATCATCCTGGGAAGGCCAACGTTGTTGCAGATGCATTGAGCAGGAGAGCCAGAGTTTATTTTCTAACAGCACAACCAGAGCTGTTAGCAGATCTCCAGAACATGGGTATAGAAGTTGTCCTCCCTTCCAGTGTGGCATTGATGGCCAGTATGCAAGTTCAGTCCACAATAGTCGAGAGGATCCGGATGGCGCAATCAGCAGATTCTAATCTTCAGCGACTCAGAGCAGAGTGTGAGGTAGGACGAAGACCAGAGTTACGCGTTCATGAGGATGGTACACTTCGACATGATAAGCGTCTTTGTGTACCCAGTGGAGATATCAGGCAGGAGATCATGTCGGAAGCGCACAGTTCTCAGTATTCCGTCCATCCTGGCAGTACGAAGATGTACCGTGATATTCGTCAGTACTTTTGGTGGAATGGCATGAAGAGGGAGATAGCCCGGTTTGTCTCTCATTTTTAGTCTGCCAACAAGTTAAGGCTGAATATCAGAGGCCCACTGGACTTCTTCAGCCCTTGCCGATTCCAGAATGGAAGTGGGAGCATGTGACCATGGATTTTGTGACTGGATGTAACACCCAGTTTTCCAGATGAGGGTAATTTTAAAATTTTGTAATTATAATTATTATTTATTGATAATTATTTCATATTATGATTTTTGGTAATTTTTAATTATTTTTAAACTATTTAAAATTATGACTTGTGATTTTGATATTTTACTATTGTTTGGTTTTAATTTCGAGGAATTTGTCACCCCCAGTTTTCAGGAATAGGAGTATTTTTGTCATTTTGTATTTTTGAAATATTTTTGAAATTTATTTTATTATTTATGATATTGTTTTGGGGTTATTTGAGTCTGGTTCGAATTTCAGCTCAATCCGACTTGAAATGGGGACCCGGGGGTAGTGTTGACTTTAGTGGACCCACACATTAGTTAGCCATGGCCCACATGATAGAAATATTTTAGTTAGAGGTTAGACTAATTATTATGGATAAGGTTAGTGTGATTAGAGACTTTAGAATGACTAATTTAGCCCCAACCAATTAGCCCTTTCCTAATACTAATAGAATAGGTTAGTGGTGGCATTTTGGGCCTTACCATAATATGAAAAATAGCCCCATATGGCCAGCCACTTTGGGAGAGGATAGGTTCAAGTTCATTTCATTATTCTCATCCACACTCTCTCTCTTGTTCTTTCCCAAATTTCTAGAGAGCAATCCCTAGCAATTTCTCCACCAAATCCTTCCATTTCGCCACCAAATCTTCTTCTTTCCATCTCTATTCTAGCCAAGGAGGAAGCTACCCAAGTTTGGGAGGATTCGGAGCTCGTTCGTGTCCTTTTGGAATCTCTACGTGTCGATATCGCTCCGGGAAGGCTTTTCTTCGATTCGATCTACCGGGAGGTATAAATCCCTTCTGTTTTTCATTTTTTCATGCATATAGGTCTATTTTGAACCCATAGGAATGACCCCCATGGTTGTATCTCTATTTGTGTCCATTTCGTGTCCATTTGGAGGTCATATGAGTGTCCTTTGTGTTGTGGTTGTGTCCATGTGGAAAAATCCCAAATTTGGACACACTATGTGTTGTTGTTATGTATGAATAAATTATTACATGTTTAATCTCATATTTTTGTATTGGAGATGTGTTCTATAGTGTCTCATATATATATATATTAGTGTAGAGAGTGAGTTATTGATATATTATGTTATATACTTGTGTTTTTTTGTCTCAAACTACCCAAATTCGTCATAATTTTTATCCACGTTTTTAGTAGCAATAGCAACTTAGAAATGTCATAACTTTTAGCTTAAAACTCTGATTTATCTCCCATTTTTTTAAAGAACCATATCGAAGTTAGCTTTCCAAATATATATATTTTAGTAAGCCAAATTCTTTCTGTAACTTTCTGTAGAATTATTTGAGTGTCAGCAGTACGAAAGACGAACGCGTTTCGGTATTTTCGTGATTCCGGGAGCTTCCGAACACAAAAATGCGATCCGTTTGAAGTTTCGAAAAGCTAACATGAAGTACTACAACATAATTTAATCCTAGAATTTAGTGAATGCCCAATTGGTACAGTATTGGTTTTAAGTAAAAGAGTGACTATACGATATATGCATTTTGTGTAACCTATGAGCCTATGTAGTATGGATATTAAATGAATATAGAGTATGTAATGCATGATATGTTAGATGAATGAAATGATATATATATGATATATATCCTCTTTACATTAATGTATATATATATGGTTGAATGCAAGCATGTAGGAATGCAATTAATGTAATATATGTAAGCAATGCATAAATGCATGAATGAAAGAATGATATACAATGCATGCATGAAAGTATATAATGAATGCTAGATATAAATGCAAGGTATATATGTAATGATAGATATGAATGCATAATGTATAAATATTGTAAATGTAATATCAGATTTCATATGTAGACATAGAACCAATGCATAGCTGATATTTAGATTGAATGTTAGTTCATTTTAGGTTGTTCGAACACTGAACTGTCCATGTAAGCAAATATACCTTCATTTTCCTATTGTCAAGCCAATTTCAGTTTTTAATATAGTAGAATGTCTATGAATGTAATGTTAACCTTCAACCCCTTAATTCGAAATGTTAGTTAATTTCAGTATTAGACAATGCATGAGCTGTATGCATATGGGATGTTGGCTTAATGGCAGATTTCAGATAACATGGTTCATTTTATGTGGTTAGTTACACCAGTTTATAGGATAGCTCACTTTAGTTTATATGTAAATGTGGAACTAAACTGAGAATGAACTTTCACCCTCTGCACAAGGACACCCCACTCTATATCAACCACCATGCCATGTAACCCTTCTCTAAATGATTGCTATAATATATATAGATTTATGTAAAGTATAGATGCACGTTAGTTATAACTTAAATAGTCTCTACTCTAATGTATATAGATGTATACTTGTAGCCATGCATGTTAAGTATAATACATGTGTAATGTAGATGGGTTAGCTTTGTGCCATGTGTAGTGTAAACTCATAACTAGTGTTGATTTCTCTTTTCATGTACACCTCCATGTTCACACACACACACACATAGCTTTACATGTTAGTTCTTTTCTCTTATATATATATATATATATATATATATATATATATATATATATATATATATATATATATATAAAAATATATATATATATATATATAATGTTGAATATGCATGAATGTAATGTATCTTGATATGTGACTTGTGTTGGCTTGTATAGCCTTGGATTTGTATGGTGTATACTAGCTAGGGTAGACTGGTTAGGCCTAGTGAGACTTTATTGAGTCTATGTTGACCCTGTTGACCTAGCTTTGACTAGATAGTTGACTAGAGTTGACCAAGTGTTGACTTTAGCCTAGTTTGACCTAGACAGCATGTAGATGCATTGTAGCAGTCTATTTCCTTATTTTAGACATGTTGTAACTTGTGTTGCTCTGATTAGGAGACAGACACCTCTCCTCAGGCAGTACACCCTCTTCGGACATTCAGTTATCAGGCGAGTATATTCTCTGACCGTTTCATACTTGTCTAGATTTACATTCTTGCTCTAGATTACTGTACTTGATGCTGACACGTTGTTATCACGGATTGGTACTATACGGATCTTCTTTTTGGGATGTTATCCCCTTGTATTCACTAGATACATATTGTGATGTGCGTTTCACTTCCATATTGTATTTATTGAATACCTATATCTTTGTATACTCCTTGTGCATATTGTACTCTCAGTATCACATGAGTCCCAGGGATAGACCATTGCACACTATTGTATAACATTGTACAACTATTGTATAATATTGTACATCTATTGTATAATATTGTACATCCATTGTATAACATTGTACACTATTGTGCAAAATAACGTAACTAGAGTGGATCCTTGTGTATTGATTGTGGAGGAGGAGTAGAATTGGTTATATAATCAAATCCTATTATACAAGATTGTATAACTATTGTATATGTCTATTGTACACCCACGTACAATGGAGTTACCATTGCATTTTCCTAGACCGTTTACATAACCATATTGTACTCTAAATCACAGTAGGCTTACAGTTCTTACTTATTATATTTAGATATTTTATGTTATCAAATCTCTACTATGTTTCATATACTTCTTTCTTTCAGCGTTTCATGTACCTTACTCTATTGTATGCTTTATATTTCCTAACTTGATATGAACTGCGTGAGATGTTTTGTGCTCGCTCCCGTCCTGACTGGACCTGTTGAAAATTTTATAGAGGATGATGAGGAACCCTGCACCCTTACTTGGAGTTTGCCTAGTTGACATTCGCGACCTGGACCCCTGGGGAGGTTCAGGCAGCTGCTCAGGATGATACCTTGTATAGTGTAGATAGCTTAGACTGTCCTCTCTTTTCATGTTTAAACTGTTGTCTTTATTTTTAGAGTTGTATATTTTATAGATGTTGAGACTTGTTATTTATTTCTGCTGTACCTCAGTTGAGAATTTCTTGTCTATTTCTATCGTGCTACATTCTGCCTTAGATTGTGATTGAGTTGTACCTCTATGTTGGCCTCCTTTTGGAGAGTATATTCATGTTATGTAGTTATAGTTCATGACCTAGAACAGCGTTCTACCGCCGATACTGCGGCGTAGGCTGGACGCTGTTACGTACTCGTACCCTTCCGGTGGGTGCGGGTCGTGACACGTTTTTAGTGGTGGCCCATGCAGGTCGAGTTTATGTAGTGGTATTCGAACTAGAGTATCACTACAGCCTGCAGTAGGATTAGGATATTTTTGGTGGTACTCAATCATATTAGGAAAAACTCTTAATCCGATTCCTTTTGTCTAAAATTGTTGCTTATTGACTTCCCTTGAATATAAATTGTTCTCCTTTGAATTTGTGCTTCATTCTCATAAATTGTTTCTTGTTTTGATCTGTCTTCATGATGGTTATGAAGACACGATCTCATCGCTTCGGTTCGGGGGATACTATCGAGAGGCTGGCCACCTCTCGTCCTATTCATCAGGGCCTCGAGACCGCAGCTTCTGTTGTGCCGACTCAGGTTGGCATTTCTGCTACATTGGAGGTGCACCTCCGTCTGTACAGAGACTTTTCCTTTCATTTTTGGTTTCTCTCAGCAGCAGCGATTCATGCAGCATCAGCAGCAGAGATTTATGCAGTATCAGCATCAGGCTGGAGGAAACCAGCAGGGCGAGCTATCGTCAGGACAGTCGACGATGCACAGACCGTTGAAGATCTTGCTATAAGTTCCGTTCTTCTCAATTCCATTCCCGCAATTGTCTTTTATAATTACCTTGAAATTCGATTCCATCTGTTCCTTGTTGATTGATTAATTTTGTCATGTTACTCTTTTGTTGTGTTTATTTTTTTCTTCTGAGAAAATCATATGGGCTAGGTTACCTAAATCATGGGATCTAGAATCCTCGATAGTCGTGTTAGTTGGCATAGCGAGGACATGTAGTCAGATTTTGGATGTATTTTCGGGTATAGAAATTTAAGGTTTTCGCCGTCGCATGCGACAGTGCAAAAATTTTAAATACCATGAACCTAGAGGTACGTACCTTAGTCAAGGACTCTGTGATTATCGTAGCCTTGCTCACTAGCATGATGAAGACTCTGGACAACATGATTTTGGACAGACGCATATGATTAACAGATTGTATCTTGAGAAGGTTTAAACTTTATACCCTTTTGATTGTTATAAATGACTTAGGAGTAGGGATATTTAGTTTTGTAGAGCTTATTCATAGGTAGTTCCTTCATAGTATAATGGTATGATGACTTGTAGAGTGTCTGTACCCTAGAGGTGATAATTAGCATTGGTGCTAGAATAGTAACCCATTGCAGATAATTTTCTGTTATTATGATACCAACCAGTTACGTATAGGATGTTAGTATGCCATACAACCTTGATGATTTATTATAGTTTTTCTTTACCCTTCCAGTAAGGCACCCAGTGACCAGAGCCTGCCCTTGAGCATAGTTATAGTTTCACCTAAGACTAAGAGGTCTATATATATATAGATGATATACTTAGGATATATGTGATGGGCTGTTGTTCTTGAGCATATATATATGTGGTATTTGGGATTGGTGTGCTTAGCTTGTGGGTAATTAGTTATAGGTGACTTGATAGGATTTGGAAGTTGAGAGCTAGTCTATTATAGAGTTTTCTTTGCTAATCCCTAGTTGCCAACACTAGGTAGCTAGCATAGGTAAATCCTAAGAAGTTGACCAGCTAATGACCAAGTACTAGGGTGTTGAGAAAATTGACTAGTGATTGACCCTTGACTATGTTTGACCTAGAAGGGGTGCTATCATCTTAATTTCGAGGACGAAATTTTTATAAGGTGGGTAGGATTGTATCCAGTTTTCCAGATAAGGGTAATTTTAAAATTTTGTAATTATAATTATTATTTATTGATAATTATTTCATATTATGATTTTTGGTAATTTTTAATCATTTTTAAACTATTTAAAATTATGACTTGTGATTTTGATATTTTACTATTGTTTGGTTTTAATTTCAAAGAATTTGTCACCCCCAGTTTTCAGGAACATGGGTATTTTTGTCATTTTGTATTTTTAAAATATTTTTGAAATTTATTTTATTATTTATGATATTGTTTTGGGATTATTTGAGTCGGGTTCGAATTTCAGCTCAATCCAACTTGAAACGGGGACCCGGGGGTAGTGTTGACTTTAGTGGACCCACACATTAGTTAGCCATGGCCCACATGATAGAAATATTTTAGTTAGAGGTTAGACTAATTATTATGGATAAGGTTAGTGTGATTAGAGACTTTAGAATGACTAATTTAGCCCCAACCAATTAGCCCTTTCCTAATACTAATAGAATAGGTTAGTGGGGGCATTTTGGACCTTACCATAATAGGACAAATAGCCCCATATGGCCAGCCACTTTGGGAGAGGATAGGCTCAAGTTCATTTCATTATTCTCATCCACACTCTCTCTCTTGTTCTTTCCCAAATTTCTAGAGAGCAATCCCTAGCAATTTCTCCACCAAATCCTTTTATTTTGCCACCAAATCTTCTTCTTTCCTTCTCCATTCTAGCCAAGGAGGAAGCTACCCAAGTTTGGGAGGATTCGGAGCTCGTTCGTGTCCTTTTGGAATCTCTACGTGTCGGTGTCGCTCCGGGAAGGCTTTTCTTCGATTCGATCTACCGGGAGGTATAAATCCCTTCTCCTTTTCATTTTCTCATGCATATAGGTCTATTTTGAACCCCATAGGAATGACCCCCATGGTTGTATCTCTATTTGTGTCCATTTCGTGTCCATTTGGAGGTCATAGGAGTGTCCTTTGTGTTGTGGTTGTGTCCATGTGGGAAAACCCTAAATTCGGACACACTATGTGTTGTTGTTATATATGAATGAATTATTACATGTTTAATCTCATATTTTTGTATTGGAGATGTGTTCTATAGTGTCTCATATATATATATATATTAGTGTAGAGAGTGAGTTCTTGATATATTATGTTATATACTTGTGTTCTTTTGTCTCAAACTACCCAAATTCGTCATAATTTTTATCCACGTTTTTATTAGCAATAGCAACTTAGAAATGTCATAACTTTTAGCTTAAAACTCCAATTTATCTTCCATTTTTTTTGAAAGAACCGTATCGAAGTTAGCTTTCCAAATATATATTTTAATAAGCCAAATTCTTTCTGTAACTTTCTGTAGAATTATTTGAGTGTCAGTTGTACGAAAGACGAACGCATTTCGGTATTTTCGCGATTCCGGGAGCTTCCGGACACGAAAATGCGATCCGTTTAAAGTTTCGAAAAGCTAACATGAAGTACTAAAACATACTTTAATTCTAGAATTTAGTGAATGCCCAATTGGTACAGTATTGATTTTAAGTAAAAGAGTGACTATACGATATATGCATTTTGTGTAACCTATGAGCCTATGTAGTATGGATATTAAATGAATATAGAGTATGTAATGCATGATATGTTAGATGAATGAAATGATATATATATGATATATATCCTCTTTACATTAATGTATATATATGGTTGAATGCAAGCATGTAGGAATGCAATTAATGTAATATATGTAAGCAATGTATAAATGCATGAATGAAAGTATGATATACAATGCATGCATGAAAGTATATAATGAATGCTAGATATAAATGCAAGGTATATATGTAATGATAGATATGAATGCATAATGTATAAATATTTTAAATGCAATATCAGATTTCATATGTAGATATAGAACCAATGCATAGCTGATATTTAGATTGAATGTTAGTTCATTTTAGGTTGTTCGAACACTGAACTGTCCATGTAAGCATATATACCTTCCTTTTCCTATTGCCAAGCCTATTTCAGTTTTCAATATAGTGGAATGTCTATGAATGTAATGTTAACCTTCAACCCCTTAATTCGAAATGTTAGTTAATTTCAGTATTAGACAATGCACGAGCTGTATGCATATGGGATGTTGGCTTAATGGCATATTTCAGATAACATGGTTCATTTTATGTGGTTAGTTACACCAGTTTATGGGATAGCTCACTTTAGTTTATATGTAAATGTGGAACTAAACTGCGAATGAACTTCACCCTCTACACAAGGACACCCCACTCTATATCAACCACCATGCCATGTAACCCTTCTCTAAATGATTGCTATAATATATATAGATTTATGTAAAGTATAGATGCATGTTAGTTATAACTTAAATAGTCTCTACTCTAATGTATATAGATGTATACTTGTAGCCATGCATGTTAAGTATAATACATGTGTAATATAGATGGGTTAGCTTTGTTCCATGTGTAGTGTAAACTCATAACTAGTATTGATTTCTCTTTTCATGTACACCTCCATGTTCACACACACACACATAGCTTTACATGTTAGTTCTTTTCTCTTATATATATATATATATATATATATATATATATATATATATATATATATATATATATATATATATATATATATATATATATATATATATATATATATATATATATATATATAAGTAAATAAATATATATATATAATATATATATATATATATATATATATATATATATATATATATATATATATATATATATATATAATGTTGAATATGTATGAATGTGATGTATCTTGATATGTGACTTGTGTTGGCTTGTATAGCCTTGGATTTGTATGGTGTGTACTAGCTAGGGTAGACTGGTTAGGCCTAGTGAGACTTCATTGAGTCTATGTTGACCTAATTGACCTAGCTTTGACTAGATAGTTGACTAGAGTTGACCAAGTGTTGACTTTAGCCTAGTTTGACCTAGACAGCATGTAGATGTATTGTAGCAGTCTATTTCCTTATTTTAGACATGTTGTAACTTGTGTTGCTCTGATTAAGAGACAGACACCTTTTCTCAGACAGTACACCCTCTTCGAACATTCAGTTATCAGGCGAGTACATTCTCTGACCGTTTCATACTTGTCTGAATTTACATTCTTGCTCTAGATTACTGTACTTGATGCTGACACGTTGTTATCACGGATTGGTACTATACGGATCTTCTTTTTGGGATGTTACGGATCTTCTTGTATTTACTAGATACATATTGTGATGTGCGTTTCACTTCCATATTGTATTTATTGAATACCTATATCCTTGTATACTCCTTGTGCATATTGTACTCTCAGTATCACATGAGTCCCAGGAATAGACCATTGTATACTATTGTATAACATTGTACAACTATTGTATAATATTGTACATCTATTGTATAATATTGTACATCTATTGTATAACATTGTACACTATTGTGCAAGATAACGTAACTAGAGTGGATCCTTGTGTATTGATTGGGGAGGGGGAGTAGAATTGGTTATATAATCAAATCCTATTGTACAAGATTGTATAACTATTATATATGTCTATTGTACACCCACGTACAATGGAGTTACCATTGCATTTTCCTAGACCGTTTATATAACCTTATTGTACTCTAAATCACAGTAGGCTTACAGTTCTTACTTATTATATTTAGATATTTTCTGTTATCAAATCTCTACTATGTTTCATATACTTCTTTCTTTCAACGTTTTATGTACCTTACTCTATTGCATGCTTTATATTTCCTAACATGATATGAACTGCGTAAGATGTTTTGTGCTCGCTCCCGTCCTGACTGGACCTGTTGAAAATTTTACAGAGGATGATGAGGAACCCTGCACCCTTACTTGGAGCTTGCCTAGTTGACACTCGCGACCTGGACCCCTGGGGAGGTTCAGGCAGCTGCTCAGGATGATACCTTGTATAGTGTAGATAGCTTAGACTGTCCTCTCTTTTCATGTTTAAACTGTTGTCTTTATTTTTAGAGTTGTATATTTTATAGATGTTGAGACTTGTTATTTATTTTTGCTGTACCTCAGTTGAGGATTTCTTATCTATTTCCATCGTGCTACATTATGCCTTAGATTGTGATTGAGTTGTACCTCTGTGTTGGCCTCCTTTTGGAGAGTATATTCATGTTATGTAGTTATAGTTCATGACATAGAACAGCGTTCTACCGCCGACACTACGGCGTAGGCTGGGCGCTGTTACGTACTCGTACCCTCCCGGTGGGTGCGGGTCGTGACATTGGATTACCTAGATCTCCAGCTGGTAGAGATGCTATTTGGGTTATAGTTGACAGGATCACGAAGGTAGCTCATTTCCTCCCGTTCAGAATTGGTCAGCCGACAGCTCAGTTAGCAGAGATGTACCTCAGGCAGATTGTCAGATTGTACGGAGTGCCAGTTAGTATCACCTCGGACCGAGATTCGAGATTCACGTCGCACTTTTGGCGTAGCCTGCAGGAGAGTTTGGGAACTCACCTTTAGTTCAGCTCAGCATATCATCTGCAGACAGATGGTCAGTCGGAGCGTACAATCCAGACTCTTGAAGTTATATTGCGGTCTTGTACACTTGACTTCGGAGGTTCATGGGAAGATCACCTACACCTGGTGGAGTTCTCGTACAACAACAGTTTCCAGGCCAGCGTCCAGATGGCACCATTTGAGGCACTGTATGGTAGGAAGTGCAGATCCCTGTTAGCCTGGGATGATGTTGAAGAGAGGCAGATGCTCGGTCCAGAAATGATTGCCCAGACAGTTGAAGTGGTCAGAAGAGTCCGGGATCATCTTCGAGTTGCCCAAGATCGCCAGCGCCATTGGGCCGATTCTCATCGGCGCCCTCTCGAGTTTTTCGTCGACGACCATGTATTCCTGAGGATTTCGTCTAACCGTGGCGTCATTCGTTTCGGCACACGAGGAAAGCTTAGTCCTAGGTATATAGGGCTGTTCGATATTCTGGAGCGAGTAGGAGATGTGTCCTATCGTCTCGCTTTTCTGCCGTCGCTAAGCGAGGTGCATGACGTATTCTATGTATCCCAATTACGACGGTATATCCCGAACCCGAGCCACATCCTGGATCATTCAGAATTGGTTGTTGGTACCAACCTTTCGTATGAGGAGAGGCCCGTGTCTACATTGGACCGGAGAGAGAAGATACTCAAGAACAAGACTGTCAAGTTAGTCCGAGTTGCTTGGGGTTATCACTCTTTGGGTGAGTCAACGTAGGAGCGAGAGGATGATATCCGATCGCGATATCCAGACATGTTTGACTCGTGAGGTATAATGTCTTCCTTATGCCTCATGCCTTCGATTTCTTGCTTGAATGAGTGATTGCCTGCCTAGTTATAGCTTGCTTATGATTAATATAGCTTGTCCTCGTCTCTCTAGCCTCTTTATTAAATTTCGAGGACAGAATTCTTTTAAGGTGGGTAGAGTTGTAATGCCTGTGGTTCGTATTACGTATTTTGGAATACGTGTACGTATTTTAACTTGTATTGCATGATTCCTTGCTTAGCTTCCTTCTTGGCTTGGTTTATTTCCTGGGTTGGTTAGGCTTGGCTTTGGTTTTGCCTTGGTTCATGATGAACCAAGGGTGAACCCCTACCTACCACCATCTTTAGTATTTATTACACATTCTCTCTTCTCTCTCCTCATTACTCTTCTTCCTCACCATCATAACTCCTTCACCTACTAGAGAGAGGGAGAGAGGGGTCTAGGCAAGTGCAGCTTGCTTCATGGAGGAACTCAAATTTTATTTCTTCATTCTCTTTCTTACATCATTTTAACATACTTTAGTACTTGGCATTTTTACTTTCCATGGCCAGATTCTTGTAGATCTAAGTTTATTTTATTTTTAGATTTCTTGAGTTTTGATCTACTTAATCTTGTTATTTCTAAGTTTTGATGGTTCCATGTTGTAGAGAATTTCGTTCTGTCCCAGTTTGACCTATAAAAGTTCAGATTTGGACTCCGGATGAAGGTTTTATGCAGCTTGGAAGCCATGGCTTCATGGTGTACTTCTTCTCAGAAATTTGGAGAAGAAGCACAGTCCCGGGCCGCATGGTAGCACTTGACTGCATGAACATTTATGCGGCAAGTCAGTTCCAACCGCATGCACTATTGCATGGACTTGACCGCATGACAAGTTCATGCGGCAAGTATTCCTATTCAGCCGCATGAACTCGAGGCCATTCCAGCCGCATGAGAGCCCTTCCCCCGTGAGCCGCATGGTATTGTTCTCCTTGTAACCGCATAGCGCCAATCTTTCTAGCCGTATGGAATGTTCTGGCTGAGCCGCATACGCCCCTCCCTTACCGCTGGCCGTATATGACTGATACCCTTCAACCGCATAAGCCTTTCCCTTTTAGCCGCATGCGCCTGACCCTATTCAGTCGCATGGACTGTTCTCTTCCCAGTCGCATGAGATCATTCCTGGCCGCATATGCCTGAGCCGCATGGCTCTCCTATAGCACTGTGTACTGTTGTTGTATTATTATTTTGCCCATGTCTTGTAAGCCCTTGTGTAACTTGAGTTCCTATGGCGTACACCTTTACCTTTATTGTATATTTTTACGCCCATTTTATATCCTTATGCCTTTTGTCCTGAACTTGATAAATCACGATTTGATTGACATGATCGAAATGACAATTGTATATGACTTGGTGTGACAAGGAACTTGCATGACCTGATAGTGGCCCGTCGTGGCGCACTCTTGACCAGTAAACTTGACATGATAACCTGACATGATATATCTTGATAAGCTGTTGCGACGGCTACCTGACATGACATGACCTGTATAATTAACCCGGACACCGTGGGCGATTGTGCTTGTACAAATAATCCAGTCCTGTCTTGCATCATGTCTAGGAGGAGACTCCTGAGTACCACGGTCAGGAGTACCTACTGAAATGGACTAAGGCTAATAACTAGATTAATACAGTAGTCATAAAGAGATCTCCCAGCTACAAGCAATTCCGTTACCTCGGCGCACCTGGAATCTATAGCCTGCCGCCGAGTAGGGCACATTTCCAGCACACTGTCATGTGTTGCACCCTTCAAGCTACCTAAGGGTACATGCATTTCCTGGACGATGTACCCACCTGAATTCAACCCCTAATTTCGACCTGGGTAACCTGGATGGTCTGCAGGGCTTGTGGCTGTGGAATAATCTCATTGCATCTTGCTAGTAACTAGGCCTGTGATAACCCTAGTTAGTTAAAGTATCAAGCCGTATTTATTACTTGGTCGTGATTGTTGAATGGGGAATAACCAGTCTAGTCTTATCTTGATCATGTACAAGATTTTTATATGTTCTGATTTCTTATGAAAACTGCCGATAAATGGTGGAAAACCAAGTTCCATTCAGATAAAGGGTTACAACCCCGGTCCTTGTTTGGTTTACGGGTTGTAACCTGGTTATCTGAATAGTCCCATGGTTCTCTCGTCGTATATCTTCCTGATATGTTTTCCTTATTTCCAGTTCTTACTATTTATTTTACTCTTGTGCTAATTGCTGGTTTTTAGTTCCTAAGTGAAGCTTCCTTTGTGGCACTTGCTCTTTCTGGGGTCTGGCCCAGCTGGTTTTGTATGGCCAGATTTCGGAGTAGCTCTAGAGGATCTACCGACTTTCCAGTCCAATGGTGGCGACTAGACGTAACCAGGGCAACGAGTGGGTTTATTTTTGATCTTTCACTTATTTGTAAAAATATTATTTTGAGGCATTTAGCCGACGAGCACCTGTTTAGCTCGACTGCATTTACTCACTGTCTGCCTACGGGCTGTAACATGATTGACAGATCCTAGGGTTGATCATGTATGACTAAACTCTTGCTAGTCCTAACATTTTGTAACGACTAGCTTCATGATCAGCTGAATATGTAATGTTTGGGACACCTTATTATTGTATATTTAATGATCATACATCTTGTGACTTTACTTACTTGCTTGTGATTGAGACACTAGGCTTGTTCATGACCATAGGAGACTGTTGGCTTGTAGTAAACCCTCATGTATCTAGACAGCCGTGACCGTATAGTGAGATGGATTCTATTTCATATACGTAGCTGGCTATGTCTGCCCCCGCTCTCTAGTATTCTGGTTCTGGGGCGTGACAAAGGTCGCTCATCCGTCGCTAGGGCGTCGGAGATACAGCGACGGATATTTCTCCGTCGCTATGCAGTCGATTATTTGGCGAGAATTGAGGGAAGAATTGGCGGAACAGTTCTTCGACTACGTAGCGACGGATATTCCGTCGTCAAACATCAAAAAGAGCGACTAACGGTCGACGGATAAAAATCCGTCGCTAGTCCGTCGCTAAATATACGTTCCAGACTTAAATTGAAACGACGGGAAGAACTTTTCATATTCTCCCAAATTCACTCTCTCCTCTCTCTCTCTCTCTCTCTCTCTCTCTCCCGCGGCTTCGGTGATCGGCGTCGGCGTCCTCTCCTTTCTCTCTCCCGAAGGTAATCCCCCTCTCTCTCTCTCTTTCTCTCTCACGGTGTCGTAGGGGCAGCGGGGGCGGCGGGCTTGGGGTAGGGGCGTCGGGGGCTGGGCGGCGGGGGGCGGCGGTGGGCGGGGGGGTTGTGGGTGGCGGGGCTGCAGGGGGCAGTGGGCTTGGGGCAGGGGCATCGGTGGCTGGGCGGCGGGCTTGGTGCGGGGGCGTCGGGGGATGGGCGGCGGGCTTGGGGCGGTGGGCTTTGGTCGGGGGCTGGGCGGCGGACTTGGGACAGGGGCGTCGGGGGCTGGATGGCGGGCTTGGGCGACGGGCTTTGGTCGGGAGCGACGGGGGGCTTTGTTTCTCAAATTCATCTGAGTTTATATATTGGCTAAATAATGTGTTATCCATATTGGGTCTTATCCATTAGTTTGGTGGTGTTTGGATTAGTAAATATGAATATGGAGTTTGGGTTCATAGTGTATATGTTCACTGTGTCAAGGATAGTACGAGTTCTTCATCTCCCTTCTTTGTTAAGAATATCCTTGGGACATTCGCTTCACCAAAGTCACTGAATAAGTAAAGTTTTTCCTGGAAAACCGACCCTTAGAGTGTATCAGTTGTGTGCTTCTATATATATGTATATATCTATACATCTAACTGTGATATACATTTGTGTATGTGTGCTTTAGAGAGTGAGGAATGAAGGCAGGCCTACCTTGCCTATTAGCATGCAGGACGGCTTGGGGTGTAATGTGTGAGTGTAGGCATGGTAGGAAATATAGGTAATGCTAGTGTAACTAGACTAAAGTAGTGCTTGCTAGATAGTAAGGACACTCTAGTATCCTAACCAAGTTAATTTTAGCCTAGATATTTAGGATATAACTCCCATATCCTAGAAGTGGACTCTTACAATTTAGAAATAGATAGATTGACTCAGTTTGATTAATTGACCTATAATGACTCTAAAACTTGATTTGCTTCTGCAAGCATACAACACCACAAAAATATTTACTGACTCGTCAAGTTGAACCGTGTATAACATGCTCGACGCTTAAGAGGAATCATTTCGACTTAGTGGACTATCGAAGAATCGGTATCGGACTATCGGTATCGGTATCGAACTATCGGACTATCGATATCGGTATTGAACTATCGGTATCGCTATCGGACTATCGGACTATCGGTATCGGTATCGAACTATCGGTATCGCACTATCGGTATCGGACTATCAGTATAGGTATCGCACTATCGGTATCGGTATCGAACTATCGGTATCGGTATCGAACTATCGGTATCGAACTATTAGTAATAACTGTACTTAGATTTTTCTCTTCTCGAGCTAGAATACCAGCGGATCCACCAGTTACATGATTATATACTAATTCTGTTTAGTTTGTCTTACTATACAGATTTTCACATCCAATCTGTGATGGATCATTATTTCGTTGATCGTACATGGATGTACAAACGACAACACGAGAACAGAATAGGTATGAGTGATGATTTTCAGGCAGGCGTGGAAGTGTTTCTTAAGTATGCCATGAGCACAGCTCAGTTTATGGACGGTAACAAAATTAAGTGTCCATGTCGTAATTGTCGCAATAGACGTTACGAAGAAGTGGTGAGTGTAAAAGATCATTTGACTCGTAAGGATTTCGTACGTAATTACGGCATGTGGTCATCGCAAGGTGAACTATATGCGGAAAGACAGGTTGCGAATGCTGCTACTTATGCTTTTGATGATAATGCTGCAGCGGATTTTGTCGTCGATGACGACGAATGCTCTGTTGATTATGGAGACGTGCAGAACCTTGCACGAGATTTGGTGTACGACACGACAGGGCCTAATTTTGATCCGGAGGATCCTAATCCCGAGGCGAAGGAGTTCTATGATATGTTTCAGGATGCTGAAACTTCTTTATATCCTGGTTGTGAGCCACATTCCGTACTGTCAGTGATGATGCGGTTGTTGAACATAAAGTCCAATTTTAACTTGCCACAAACTTTCTATGATCGGATTACACAACTAATGAAGGAGGTGTTACCGAAGGAATCAAAAGAGCTTCCAAAAAACATCTACAAGTCGAAGATGATGGTCCGACAACTGGGACTGGGGTACGACAAGATAGATTGTTGTCGCAACGGATGCATGTTGCACTCGTTATAATCTCGAATTTGATGAAGTAAGTGACTACACTTATATATTCTTATTTTCTCTAATAGTGTATTTAGAGATGAAGTCAAAATGAGGACACTCGATATTACCGATGAGGGACTTCAAAGAGAGGTTGATTGTACATTTCCGTCATAGTTTCGTAAATACGTAAGTAACTGAGATTATAATTAAGGTTGATTTTATATATTCTAATAAAATACGTAAGTAACTGAGATTAGAAATATATAATCTAAAACATTTAAATTATAAATATTTATTTACAGGTTTTATTGCCTGAAATAACACTCACTAATGAGAGTGTTCGTTATCTGGCATTGGGATCGAAGAGGCAAACAAAGACTTGGCCATGCTATGTCATTAATGGCTTCAGGTTTAAGACAACTCAGAATGCTATAAATATCAAATTTATCAATGACGGCATCAGTACCAAGGATTCCGGTGTTTGTATAAGAGGCACCATCTATGACGACGAACCGGACTTTGACTATTATGGAGTGCTTTAGGATATTGTAGATTTACAATATACTGGCCCATATGATATGCATATTGTAATGGTCAAATGTGAGTGGTTCGATACGACACCAAATATTGGTTGGAGAATCGATAAACAATTTGGATTTGTCGATATAAATCATCGCAGGAGGTATAGAGGGTCTGATACATTTGCGATAGCAAATCAGGCTGTTCAAGTCTACTATACAAGCTATCCAAGGCGTCGTAGAGATCGATTTGACTGGTGGGCAATATGCAAGATTAAATCTAGAAATACATTCAACGTTGGAGACCCAGCATACCAAGAGGACCATATCGAAAAGTCCCAATACTTGGGGCAACACTCGGATACAAAGGATGTTGAAGATATTGTTGAAGAAAATAGAGGGGAGGAAGAGGTTGATACACAAGACTTAGCTGTCAACCAGGGAAGAAAGAGGCGTCTTGTCCCAAATATTGAGGAAGAAGAAGAAGAAGAAGAAGAAGAAAGAAGAAGAAGAGGAGGAGGAAGAAGAAGACGAATTTGATGGGGATGAGGATACAGATGAAATCGGTGATGAAGATAAGGATGAGGATGAGGAGGAGGATGATGATGCAGATGAGGCCGAGGATGAGAACGAAGACGATGATTAGGTTAAATATTGTTGTATATTAAAAATACTTCCAATTACGTGAATTAATATTTTTTTTCGTTCGATTATTTACTTATTGCAGATGGCACTCCTAGTCTTTTTCGTCGCGACGGCACTCGTCTCCCTACTGGTGGTATGTATATTTTAGATTAGAATTTTATATTCATTTATACTTTTATATTGTTAATTATGTTTATGTGTTCTATTTACAGGTCATGATGGCTGGCCATGGTCGTGGTGCTGGTGGTGGTCGTGGTGCTGGTGCTGGCGGTGGTGGTGGTCGTAATGGTGCTGGTGGTCGTGGTCGCATTCAATCTTCCCGGGATGTGATCCCATCCAGCGAGCCCGACCCAGAGAGTACCTCGGGCACAGACGCATCCCGCCGTCGATCGACTACTTCATCGAGGCATGAGTCTGGATCTGCTAGCGGATCCGTTCTGCTATCGGACCCACCAGCGGATCCACCAGTGGATCCCCCAGTTACTGTACAGTGGGCCCCGGAGTACCCCCATACTCGATTCCATCCGGTTATTGGGGAGTACATACGCGGACCCGCGGATCCTCCGACGGCACCAGAGAGGCCGAGAGACGAGTTCCGACGAGAGCTATGGCCCGCAGGGACTTTGTAAGTAAATTTAAGATAATTTATTAAATTTCTTTCATTTATTCAAGTTAATAATCCAGTCGTTTCTTCTTTGTAGGTTTTTTCCGTTTAATGTTGCCAGGGCTCTTGGAGAAATTATCAGGGCTAACTTCCATGGTGCCTACCTCAACTTTTCGTCGGTGCCCCCAAAATTGATGTACGTCTGGCTCGATGAGTTGAAGGTATATATCTATATCATCTGGTTAATTATTAGTTGCTCTTTAATTAACCATTTTTTAAATTACGTGATAATTGAATTTGTATGTTAGACGACGTACTGGTGGCCCCTCCATCGCGAGGACGTGATCCGCAGGAACTACAGAAGCGCTGCCTCAAAAAAGATACGGGTATGATTCATGACCTAAAAATGGGGCATACGAGGCCGAATTGGATCCGGCAGGAGTATTATGAGGACCTCTTAGATATGATGAATACTCCTGCTTACAAGGAGAAACCGGAGAAGGCGAAGGCGATCCGACAGGCCGCGGAGCTTCATACTGGTGGATCAAGGCCCCACACAGCGACACTTGCAGATCTCATGAGATACCGTAAATTCATTTCACTATCGAATTTGGTATTATTAATATACGGAGTTAATTAAGTTCTACAAAAATTTTATATGCAGGCCCAACGGGCGTTGAAGGAGGAAAGGGTGCCAGAATCGGTCACCATGCACGACGTATTCCAGCATACGCACAAAAGACGGAAGGACAGGAGCTTCGTCGACGAGAGGGCCAAGGAGACTGATATAAGTACTTATGTTTATGAGATTTACGTTAGAATTAAAAGTATTCGGACTATAACTTAGGTAAACTTAAGATTCACACTTAACTTAGTGAAACATAGGATTTAGATTACAACTTAGATAAATCTTATAATATAAACACATTCATTTGATAGGCTGTGTATCGTGAGGCCCTTAGTCGGACTCAGTTAACTGACACCGAGGATGTCGGTGAAACGATGCCCGCCCGGACGCCCTTTTCTTTGGCTGCACGCAACGACTTGTTCGTAGATACCGTCGACGGCTTTAAGAAAGGGCTCATGTACGGAGTCGGCTTCCTAGTGCCGTTGCACATGGCGACTCAGAGATTTCCACCGACACCGCCTCCTCCCGTGGCCCCGACAGACGATGATGTTAGGTCGCAGCTTACGCAGCTGCACGAGGCGGTGTCATCCTTGCGGGAGCAATTTGCCACGTACTTTCCACCTCCGTCTGCTGCTGTTGGTCCGTCTACTGCTGGTGTCGGTCCGTCTTCTACTGGTGCCGGTCCGTCGACTGCTGGTGTCGATCCTTCTTCCATGGGTCATCTTTCTTTCAACCCTGCTGTCCCTCTGGTACCGCCTCCGACTGTGACGGCACTCCTGGATCTCATGTTGCCAGAGCATCTAAGCCTTTCGAGCAGTGTCTACGACGACTTACCGCCGTACCTAGTGGAGGAGTATATTCGTCGGTCGCAGCAGGGATTACCACCACCGGGCAATCGAACTCCTCCTTCTCCGTAAATATTGTAATTAAGAAAATTTGGAATATTTGTGGAAATTTTGGATTATTTGTGCTATGATCGAATTATAACGACGGATATTAGGTTACTCTTCAAGATAATTGATGTCTATTTTATATTAATTTAGTTTGGTCTATGTGATTCTTGGATAATTGGTGTGCATTAAATTTGTATGTGCATATTTGGTCTATGTGATTCTTGGATAATTGGTGTGCATTATATATTTGGTCTATGTGATTGTTGGATAATTGGTGTTCATTATATATTGGTTTGGTTTATGCATATTTTTGTAAACTGGAAAAGTACTACAATTTTTTTTCAAAAAAATCTCAGTTAGCGACGGACTAGTGACCGGTTAGCAACGGATATTTCCAGTTTCCGACTACTTTTTGGCGGAATGTGCGTCGCTAACTGGAGATTTGAAACTGTTTCTAGGTAGCGACGGGTAGTCGACGGAATATCCGTCGGCAAGGTACTGGTGGTATATATTTCGACGGAATAGCGACAAAAAATTCGTCGCCCATGCGACGGATAATCAGCCACTAATCAGTCGCTCTCTCGACGGCGTAGCGACGGAAAATCCGTCGACAAGGTTCTGGAAATGCTTGACATTTCCAGAACCATGGCGACGGATAATCAGCCACTAATCAGTCGCTCTGTCGACGGTGTAGCGACGGAGTAGCGACGATTTATCCGTCGCCAAGGTACTGAAAATGTCAAGCATTTCCAGAACATGGTCGACGAATAATCCGTTAGTATTCCGTCGCTAATCCGTCCTTTGTTAGCGACGGTGATCAACGGACTAGCGACGGAACGATACCCTCTGATACACTGTTACGACGGTTTACCGATGGACTATCCGTCGCTAGCGTCTACACAGTTAAGTATTTAATACTTGAAATGGACGAAAGCCCGTCGGAAAGTCGTCGCTAATGCATCGTATTGTGAAGACGAAAAGCCGTCGCTATTCCGTCGCTCGTCGACTACTTAGCGACGGACCGTTATTAGCGACGAGCTGATTGCCGACGGATTATTTTGGCCAAGATACGTCAGTGATCGATCGCTAATACTGATTGCTGACGGATGGGCGACGGATGTGGCCGTCGCTAAATGGACATATTTTGGTAGTGTACTAATTCAATTTTTAGATACAAAATTATTAACATATTTATCTTTAAACTATTTTTTTTGGCCCCTCATGATCCGGGGCCCCTAGGCGGTCACCCTAACCACCCTGGGCTAGGGCTAGCCCTAGTTGTCTTAGAAGTGGAAAAAAAAAGTACTGTTTATTGTGTTCTCAATAATTTTGTGTTAGAGAAAACTTTTCTATCTCATTGTCTTTTGTGAATATAATATTGCCACTTATAAAAGATATTGCCATGTGTTTCATGCCACATAATAATCATAATACTATACAAGACAATAGGGTTGGAGATGCTCTTAGGAACTCATGAGATCCTCTAGGATTTTTGATGAAAATATATGTAACATCTGTGGTAGCATTTAATCTATTCTATTGTCTGTTCGGTTTCCTATAATTAGTGTAATTATTTCAATAACTATTGCTTCAACTTCCAAAATAACTTTTTTATTGCAACAATATTGGAGAAATTATTCAGTGGTCCAGGTTCACAATGTGGCAATGTTGAACATTGACTCCCTATCAATAGTGCTATGATAAATCACTATTTTCTACTCTTAAAATGTCAATATCTTCTTGTATATCAATAGCACTATTAATGGAGAGTCAAGACTCACTGTTGCCACGTGGTGAGCTCGGACCATTGAATAATTTTTCTTCAATTTTGACCTCAACATATTGCAAGTAATTTTCTACCTTTCCCTTTTTGTTCAGTTCATAATTTCATAAAGTCATTATAATAAGTTCCTATTTATATCAAATAATATTAACAAAATATTCTAATTTTAGTCATTCAAATAATGGACTTAAATTCTGAACCAAATAATAACTTTAGTGTATATAATATTAAATTTCATCTTAGGACTTCCATGCTCCAAAAATACCCTTCTCCAAACCTTACGTGTATCAAAATATATTTAAACTAACTAGTGATAAAAAAATATATATTATATTACACACTTTTACACTAACATAATTACTAACAACTAATAATTACACAATTTCAACTATAATAAATGTTCATTATCTCAAAAGTCGATATACTTTGACAAAAATTGCTTGAAGGGGATGGGCTTTTGCTGTATGGTATCCAATCTTCTGTTTATTTGTTGGGCCTCAACCTGTAAGGATCCGGGCTTGGTTTTAGTCATGTAGTGTCAACTCGCATCTTTTGACTGGCCCGACTGAGTTGGCCCGACCTAAAGCCCTTTCTTTCAGTGCTTCATCTCAAGTTGTTGCAACTGTAGTTAAAGTACACTTTGTCGTCTCTTGGCAGCCTCCCCCGGCAAGTGGGTTAATCTTAACACAAATGGATGTGCAAAAGGTTGTCTAGGGACTAGCTTTTGCTAGTTGGGGTGGGGGGTGGGGGACAAGGCTACTAGTTGAGGGGTTTCTTTTGTTTGGTGGGTAGTGCTAAAATACCAAAGAAGCTTTGCACTATTGAAGCGGGTGTCTATTGTAGGGGTGAGCATTATTCGATTTTGAACCGAAAATCGAATTGAACCGAACCGAATAAGAGATTCGGTTCGATTTTAAAAAAATCGGTTCGGTTTTGACTAAATTTTTTTTATTCGGTTTCGGTTTCGGTTTTGGGTTTCGGTCCAAAACCGAAAATCGAATAAGAAAAAATAAATAAATAATATATATATATATATATATATATATATATATATATATATATATATTAATTATAGGTATATACTATATGTATATACTAAATATATATCGGTATATACTATAGGTATATATATATATATATATAGGTATATAATAAATATATCTAGGTATATTTAGTTATTATATATATTAACAAAAAAAATACAAATAAACCCAAAAACCGAATAAACCGAAAACCGAACCGATTTAATTCGGTTCGGTTCGGTTATTGACCAATTCGGTTCGGTTTCGGTTTTGCTTATTCGGTTTCGGTCCAATTCGATTTTCGGTTATTCGGTTCGGTTGGAACCGAATAAACAGAATACTCACCCCTAGTCTATATTGTTATTCGAGATAGTACCAACTTCCTCTCAGTTGGAGCCCGACTCCGTCGTTGCCACTGATGTTGTTTTTGAGGCCAATACCGAGTGTCATCTGCTTGGTATGATTATTGAAAAATGTTGCTTCATGTTATATTAGAAGGATGGAAGATTGCTCATTGTTATCAGGAATATAACAAAGAACCAGACTATTTGACTAACATGGGTATCATCCAGGAACTCTCACTCTCCTAGAGAGAATATAGCAGCCATCCTGTTGAGCTACAACTCTTGCCTGGCGGAGATATGGCATGAGTTAGCTTCCTGCGTAATTAATTATGTTTTTTCTTTCCCATGTAACCAAAAGAAAATATGCACTGCCTGAGTGCTACTACTACTAGCGCTACTAGCGCCAGGATCTGAATAGTTTACAGGGCCACAATAAACCTATGTTACCTGCACCGTTTCGATCCGATATAACATGGATATGGGTATGAAATCTATGTCCGATCCTCCATGTTGACAATCAGATTCTTCATGGTGACAATTGGAAGACTGCTAGTCAATGTTGTAAAAACCGAACTGGACCGACAGTTGGACCGGGTCCAAGTTCCAACCGGTTTAAGCCAAAAAATCGGTCCAGTTCGACTAAAATAGGGTCTTTTAAAGAATCGTCGGTTTTTTGTCAAACCGGGTTCAACCGGTGAACCGGCCGAACCGGTTCACAATTGAACCGACCAATTTTGGTTATTTTTTCATTGTAAAAAAAATTTAAAATAAATTGTCATGTAAAATTTTGACTATTTGATTCTTTATTTGGTTTTAATCGACCTTATAGTTGTAAAATTAAACCGAACTAACATACTTATGACCAATCCAAACTAAACCAAGAAGTAAATATGAATATTTTACCTAATTGAACCAAACCAAACCAAGTCTATTGAACTCCAATTAAACCCCGGTTGAACCCCGATCCGACCTATACCAAAAAATTTCGGTTCGATCATCGGTCCGGTTTTTAAAACATTACTGCTAGTGAAGTAGATAGTTTATTTTAATGTGGTAGTGATATAGATAGTTTATTTTAACATGATAGGATGGTAGTAAAGTAGTAGGGGAGCTGAAGGGATGTCCCTTAGGGACTCATTCAACTAGTTCGGTAAAGTTTACTACTAATTTATAACTTGTCTTTTTATGAAATCTTAGTCATATTTTCACACCCATATCCAAAATTTGAATTCTTTTTAGCCGAATCCGTGATTCCTTTAATTATGAGTTTGAAGGACCCGACTCTCGAAAATGTACCTGTATCCGACACCCGTACCTGAGTCCAGGTTACAAAGCAATTAACATAAAATTCAGGAAGTCACCTATCTGGTTTAAAGCTCACATGCTTTGACACTTAGCTAGGGGTGGCAATTGGGTGGGTTGAGTCAAGTCAACCAGTTTAAGCTCAAAACCTGAAATCAACCCGTTTATGGTTGAGCTATTTCTGGTAAACATCAACCCGCTCTGTTTTAAACCGGTCCAACCTGAACCCAACATGTTTAATCCGTTTATTTATCTAATGCCAGATCACGAGAGGACACAACGATTATTCACTAAGTTGTACTATCACAAAGTTTTAGTTGAAACTTTAACTCTTAGAACCATATCCACCCATCAGATACCACAATCAATAGCCGAGCTCGGTGACGTGAGCTTGAAACCCGAGAGAATGGGAATCCGAATGGATGTGTAGGGTTGCCCTAGTCGAACGTCACTTAAAAAAAAAAAAAAAAAAAAAAAAAACCCACAATCAATCGTGAAGCATTTCTAACATTGCAAACAAACAAGAAAAATAGCAGAAGACTTCAGAATAAGATTCTTATTTAAATTATCTTGCTCAAATACACATCTTAAAGAAAAAAACAATTGTAGAAAAGATGCCATGGAGAAGAGGGAAGAGGAAAGGAGGGAAAAAGAAGAAGAATGAAAAGAGTAAAGAACCTTGGCGTCAATTCTAAGTAATTGGTGGGCTTGGCCGTTGGGTTCACTTCTCTGTACATAGAAGAAATAGAGGAGGACAAGTAGAAGAGTAAGGTGTTGGACTTGGTGGGATTTTCAATCTATGTGGAAAAAATTTCGGAATGTGACGAACACCGTTTGTGTGTCAGAGAAGCTCGAGGAGGTGACGAGGCCATTCGGAGACGAAGAAGAATCTCGGGAGCTACCAGAGTACATTCTAGAACAGGGGAGGCAGAGTTCGGGCCGAACTCTGCCCCCTTGGTTCCAATACTAAAATACAGCAATTTGACGGCGGACTATTAGCGACGAATCTTATCCGTCGCTAATAGCAACGGACTAGCGACTATCTTGTGACGGACTACCGTTAGAAAGCAATAGATAATTTTTATATATTTTTTGTGTCAAAATCAGTCGCACATCCGTCGCTAATTTGACGATAATTTAGCGACGGATTGAACTCCGTCGCTAATATGTCGCACATTGTGGCGGCAAAATCTGGAAAAATTGGCGCGATAAATTAACGTCTAACTAGCGACGGACGTTCCGTCGGTAATCTAGTGGGTATTTAGCGACTACCTAGCGACGACTATATCCGTCGGTAGTCCGTCGCTAAAAACTGTAACCTAACTTAAAATTGAACCGATGGGGGTGGGGGGATTTTTCATTCCCCCCAAAAAGACTCTCTCTCTCACTTAGTCCGGCGGCTCTCTCTCTCCCCGACGGGTCTCTCTCTCCGGCGCTCTCTCCGGCGACTCTCTCTCTCTCAGGTATGCTCTCTCCCTCTCTCTCCCCTCTCTCTCTCTCTCTCTCTCTATTTAACATATAGGATTTCGGGTTTGGGGGGGTCGGATGTCGTTGGGGTCGACGGGGCGGGGGGGAGGGTGTTGAGGGCGGGGGGGGGGGGGGGCAGGGTAGGGTTTAGGGTTTCGGGGCAGGGGTACGTTTTCGGATGGGGGGGTCGGTTGTCGCGGGGGCCGGCGGTGGGGGGGGGAGGGAGGAGGCGGGGGGTGGATGGTGTTGGGTGCGGGGCGGGGGTCAGGGTAGGGTTTAGGGTTTGCTGTCGAGGGTGGGGGGTGAGGGGGAGGGGGAGGGGGTGGGTGTTTGTTGTCGGGGGGGAGGGGTTGGGGTTTGCTGTCGGGGGTGGGCTGTCGGGTGGTGGGGGTGGAGGAGGGGGAGGGGGGGGGGGGTTTGCTGTCCGACGGGGTAGGAGAGGGGTTGGGAGGGTATGGTGGTTTCGGATCGGACCATTCTATGAGTATCGGTGGTTTCGGATCGGAGTATCGGATCGGGGGAGGGGGTATAGGTGGTTTCCGATCGGACCAATCCTATGAGTATCTGATCGGGGGAGGGGGGTATCGGAATCGGTATCGGAATCGAAATTGATATCAGATCGGGGGAGGGGGTGGGGGAGGGGGTCGGGTAGGGGATGCTGTCGGAGAGGGGGGGTCGGGGAGGGGGTAGGGGGTGGGGGTGGGGGGTGGGTGCTGTCGGGGAGGGGGGAGGGGGGTGGGGAGGGGATGCTGTCGGCACACACACACACACACACACACACACATATATATATATATATATATATATATATATATATTTATATATATATATATATATTTATATATATATATTTTATATATAT